>JAQJVL010000089.1:1704964-2297464 GCA_035578905.1 Stictocephala bisonia | reverse complement strand
GAGATGACTGTATTAACGTACCAATAGTTAGTACACTATAAGACTTGAGATGACTGTATTAACGTACCAATAGTTAGTTCACTATAAGACTTGAGATGACTGTATTAGCGTACCAATAGTTAGTTCACTATTAGACTTAAGATGACTGTATTAACGTACCAATAGTTAGTTCACTATAAGACTTAAGATGACTGTATTAACGTACCAATAGTTAGTTCACTATAAGACTTAAGATGACTGTATTAACGTACCAATAGTTAGTTCACTATAAGACTTAAGATGACTGTATTAACGTACCAATAGTTAGTTCACTATAAGACTTAAGATGACTGTATTAACGTACCAATAGTTAGTTCACTATAAGACTTAAGATGACTGTATTAACGTACCAATAGTTAGTTCACTATAAGACTTAAGATGACTGTATTAACGTACCAATAGTTAGTTCACTATAAGACTTAAGATGACTGTATTAACGTACCAATAGTTAATTCACTATAAGACTTAAGATGACTGTATTAACGTACCAATAGTTAGTTCACTATAAGACTTAAGATGACTGTATTAACGTACCAATAGTTAGTTCACTATAAGACTTAAGATGACTGTACTAACGTACCAATAGTTAGTTCACTATAAGACTTAAGATGACTGTACTAACGTACCAATAGTTAGTTCACTATAACACTTAAGATGACTGTACTAACGTACCAATAGTTAGTTCACTATAACACTTAAGATGACTGTACTAACGTACCAATAGTTAGTTCACTATAAGACTTAAGATGACTGTATTAACGTACCAATAGTTAGTTC
Source organism: Stictocephala bisonia (assembly GCA_035578905.1). NCBI lineage: Eukaryota > Metazoa > Arthropoda > Insecta > Hemiptera > Membracidae > Stictocephala > Stictocephala bisonia. Next base: position 2,296,648 of record JAQJVL010000089.1, on the reverse strand, counting down.
ACTATAAGACTTAAGATGACTGTACTAACGTACCAATAGTTAGTTCACTATAAGACTTAAGATGACTGTATTAACGTACCAATAGTTAGTTCACTATAAGACTTAAGATGACTGTATTAACGTACCAATAGTTAGTTCACTATAAGACTTAAGATGACTGTATTAACGTACCAATAGTTAGTTCACTATAAGACTTAAGATGACTGTACTAACGTACCAATAGTTAGTTCACTATAAGACTTAAGATGACTGTACTAACGTACCAATAGTTAGTTCACTATAAGACTTAAGATGACTGTACTAACGTACCAATAGTTAGTTCACTATAAGACTTAAGATGACTGTACTAACGTACCAATAGTTAGTTCACTATAACACTTAAGATGACTGTACTAACGTACCAATAGTTAGTTCACTATAACACTTAAGATGACTGTACTAACGTACCAATAGTTAGTTCACTATAAGACTTAAGATGACTGTATTAACGTACCAATAGTTAGTTCACTATAAGACTTAAGATGACTGTACTAACGTACCAATAGTTAGTTCACTATAAGACTTAAGATGACTGTACTAACGTACCAATAGTTAGTTCACTATAAGACTTAAGATGACTGTATTAACGTACCAATAGTTAGTTCACTATAAGACTTAAGATGACTGTATTAACGTACCAATAGTTAGTTCACTATAAGACTTAAGATGACTGTATTAACGTACCAATAGTTAGTTCACTATAAGACTTAAGATGACTGTACTAACGTACCAATAGTTAGTTCACTATAAGACTTAAGATGACTGTACTAACGTACCAATAGTTAGTTCACTATAAGACTTAAGATGACTGTACTAACGTACCAATAGTTAGTTCACTATAACACTTAAGATGACTGTACTAACGTACCAATAGTTAGTTCACTATAAGACTTAAGATGACTGTATTAACGTACCAATAGTTAGTTCACTATAAGACTTAAGATGACTGTACTAACGTACCAATAGTTAGTTCACTATAAGACTTAAGATGACTGTATTAACGTACCAATAGTTAGTTCACTATAAGCCTTATTCTGTTATATTCTGCCTGTTATATATGCCTGTAGTTATATTCTGGAAACCCTTTTATTTCTCAAAAAAAATCCACAACTTTTTACCACATCCACCCATTTGCATAAGTATAATCTCCAAAACAAACTAAATCTGGTAATCCCGAAACACAAAACTTCTTTTTCTGAAAGACACCTCTTACAGGCTGGAATACGTCTATTTAATAATTTACCAGACCACCTAAAACAAGAACAAAAATTGGTCAAGTTCAAACGAATTTTGAAAGATAAACTAGTAGAGACAGCTATATATAATGTGAATGAGTTTTTTTCTATCTTTAGTGTACCAGTAAGGTAAACATGTTCCTTAGTTTTAGTGAAATTAAATTATTTTGAGTTATTTTAGTATTGTAATGACAATTAGTATTGTATATAAGTGAGAAATGCCCATGTACAATTTTGTATTCTTGGCATAATAAAGAAACTTGAAACTTGAAGACTTAAGATGACTGTATTAACGTACCAATAATTAGTTCACTATAAGACTTAAGATGACTGTATAAAAATGCCAATATTCAGTTCACTTTAAGACTGAAGATGACAGTATAACACGCCATTGGTCAGTTTACAATAATACTAAAGATGACAGTATAAGCGTCACTATAAGACTTAAGATGACTGTATAAACATGCCAATATTCAGTTTTATTTTTTTTATTTATATATGAGACGCCGACACAACGATGTTGGTATTTTAAGGCGAATATGAATGGTTAGATGAGTGTAGGATGAGTGTGGATGAGTGTAGTCTTGTTACTATCTGAGTTCGACTGTTCCTCAGAAAGGGCAATTTATTAATAGCCCAACAGCCAGGGCTTTTTTCCAATTCAATTCAAATATTCTTCATTTGAAGTTTGCATAGTATACCAAGAATAGTGTCATATGTTATTATGATAATATAAATTTTACCTTAAAAACTATTAAACCTTATTAAACTATATTATTAAACTATTAAACCTTAGAACTAGAATATGTTCTTCTAAAGGTCTACAATTTTGTAATACTGTATAACAATGTTATGTTTTTCAAAATTACAACATTATTAATATCCACAATTATACTATTATTTAGCTGTCTCAAATCAAAATCAAAATTCATTATTGTTCTGAACATTTACAAAAATGCATGAACATTGTCAATAAATCCTATAAATACATACGTACAAGCCACAAAAAGTCTTAAGATATATTATAAACTATAATATATACAATAATTTGAGCATTAAACACATATTACAATATATCTAATTATTGAAACAAATTTTAAAATAATGTATCTAACCTAATTTTAAGACAAATCAAATCAAATCATCTTTATTTTCGTGTACATCGGTACAGTAGATAGTGTCCCAATAGTTTACAATTCAATGCAAATCTACAAACTAATACAAAAATACAGTAAAACAGTTATTACATATTGGTATTAGCCGCTAACTAAGTGTCTAATCTTTTAGAGAACTCATCCAGTGAATATGATGGCTTAGATAGCAAGAAAAGTTTAAGTTTAGTTTTGAATATATTTAAGTTTCCTTCATTTTTTAGATCATTTGGCAAGCTATTTATAAATGTTGTCCCAATAAAAGAAGTTTTTTTATTATAGAATGTTAATTTATGTTGTGGTATGTGAATTTCATTTTTCCCTCTGGTATTATAGCTATGTATGTCTTTTCGGAATGTCAGTTTATTTTTATTATTTTTTATGTACAAAATGCAGTCAAAAATATACTGATCGAACACTGTTAGAATCTCTAAATTTGTAAAGTGTTTTCTAACATGATCATAATATTTAAGATTTAACATTATTCTAATTGCTTTTTTTTTCAATAGGAGTATTCTTTCCAAATTTGTATGTGTACTTGCACCATAAACACAAATACCATAGGATAAATGTGAGTGAATGTTTTGCATAATACACAAGTTTTAAAACTGGCAAGGTGCAAAGATACGACATTCTTTTTAAAGCATATAATCCAGAGTTTATTTTCCCAATAACATAGTTTATATGGTTGTCCCAACTTAGATTTTCATCGACCTGAAGACCCAGAAATTTTGTACTCTTTATTTTATTTAAATTATTCCCATTTAGGTTTATTGACGGTTCTACTAAATTATGTCTTTGTTTTGTACTAAAGGAGATAAAATTGGTCTTCTGAATGTTTAAGGTTAAACCAATATTTTGAAAAAAAAAAGTTGACACTACTTTATGTTGCAACAAAATGAAAGTAACTAAAGGGCACTCACATTTCTAACTAAAAATACCCATATACACAAAAATTAAATTAATTGTCATTATACATATTGTATTTCTATACCTAAATATGAATATCACAAGTGTAAATCATAAGGGCATTTCTGAATTAAGAATTCTTTAAGATTAGCTTTGAATGTATCACCCTCCATATTTTTCAATAGTGTAGGTAACTTATTATAAAAAATCGAATCTTGAACATAAGGGCTTTTGCTAGTAACAGCCAATCTTCTAGTAATTCTAAACATATCTGACCTATTTCTAGTGTGATAATTGTGTACATTCTCATTTCTTAAAGTAAATTTATTGTCATTTTTAACAAATAAAACTACTTGAAAAATATACATTGCATATATTGTTAAAATCTTGTGTGATATAAAAAGTTCCCTGCATGATTGTCTTCTGTTAACCTTACAAAGAATTCGGATGGCTCTCTTTTGAAGTATGAATACCCTTTGAATGTATGTTGTATAAGTGCTACCCCAAATAGATAGTCCATAGGATAAGTAAGGGCAAACAGTACCAAAATATACTGTGCGGAGCATCTCAAATGGCAAGTAAAAAGCAAGTCTCCTCAATAAATAAATGTTTGAAGATAATTTGCTGCATACATAATCAATGTGTTGTTTAAAAGAAAACTTGCTATCAAAAAATAAACCCAGGAACTTACAAGAATTAGAGCTTTCTAAAGACAATTCATTGTTTTCTATTGATAGATTAACCCCTAGTTGATTGAAATGCAACATTTCTGTTTTATCTACATTTAATTTTAAGTTATTCTCTCCGAAATATTTTAATGCAATTTCAACAAATGATTCAATACTATTTTCTAAACTATTTAAATTGCTAGACCATAATAAACTAGATGTATCATCTGCGTACATGCTAACAAAATACCAATCTAAACATGGAAAACTATTTACATAACAAATAAATAAAAAAGGTCCCAAAATTGAGCCCTGTGGAACACCTATGTTAATTTTTCTATAAGAGGATCTAATCATTCTAAACAAACATCCTTCTTCTCCTTTTACTTCAGTACACTGTTCTCTATCACTTAAAAAGGAAGTAATAATATCAAGCAATTTACCAGTGATCCCATAATTATTCAATTTAGTTAAAAGAAGGCTGTGATGAACTCTATCAAATGCCTTTGAAAGATCCAGATATACACCAGCTACTTTAAATCCTTGATCTAATTTGTTTAAGGCAGTGTGATAAAATTCAGTTGCAGCTGATATTGTACTTCTCCCTTTTCTGAAACCATGTTGAAAGCCCTTTAGAATATTGTTGTCATCAATGTGCTTTGTAAGGCTATTAAGAATAATTTTTTCAATTAGTTTACTAAAGGTAGAAGTTAATGCAACCGGTCTCACTTTAAGACTAAAGATGACAGTATAACATGCCATTGGACAGTTTACAATAATACTAAAGATGACAGTATAAGCGTGCCAATAAATTAAATTGATTACTAATTTTAATTCTCATCAGCTGGCATTTGTTAACGTAAAGTATTAACACAGGCTTTATATGAAATAAAGTTTTATTTTTAACTTGTTTGTTTATTTTAATGTGTTTATTTAATCGTTTAGAATTGTTATTGCTGTACAAATTACTCGTACATGAACAGTAGTTCTGACCAACCCACCTACCCGTACACGTATATTGGTATTGACCCACCCACCCATATACGTACAGGGGTATGTTCATTTTCTTAATTTTTTATGAATTTAAAACAAATTTATTTAGTCACATTTAGATTTATTTAACATTAAAACCATTTTGCAATAATTGTACCAAAAAATATTGCATTTACTAGGTAAATTAAACGCTTCTTATGAAAAATACAACATTATCTTGATTAAATTCTGCTTCGATGGAATAAAAACTGTTAAATTTACTCATCCAGTCCTAGACCAATAATTACTTCTGATTAGTAATTTGACTATTAAACCTTATTAACTCTACATCTGGCAACCACATGCTCCATTTCACTGTTAGTTGAAAATCTTCTTGCTGACATAAAATGTATGCCTATAATTTAACTATAAATCTACAATTGTTCTAAATTCATATTGACTCATCTAACTTCACATGTTCACATTTTTTTTTCATCTAAGCCGGGCTATACAAATTTCTATAGAAATCTACTTTTAAATTCAACAAACTATACAATACTTTGTATTTGCAAAATAATTTTTGTATGAACATGAAGTAAAGTGTTATATTTAAGCTCCTGATCATAAAAGGGAAGAACTAGTATTCACCTCGCCTACCAGGTAGCATCCTATAGTGCTCTAAATGTGTGTCAAGTTAGTGTGCCTAACAGTTATTTCTCCTGTTTACCATGCTATGGCAGGGGCAAATCCTGGCGATCCCAAGGCTCCTTAACAGGTTACCTCATTTTCATATGGTCCATATAAGCTGAGTTATGGATAGGGAATTCTATTTTATTTTTAAAAACATATACTACCATCTCATATATTAAAAGGCTGGGTAGTGCGTGAAAGCATGCCACTAGTCCGAAAGAGCTCCCTACTGCTAGCCCGGTGTTCCAGACCCTAGACTATCCTAAGCATCCCCTCTTCTGAAAAATAAATATTCGATAAAATAAAGTAGAACCACAGAAACCTCATAGAAGAATGCCATATCTTAATTTCACGGATCTCAATAAGGCCATAATATGCGAGGTTGAGAACCTTACAAGAGGCAAACGAAGACAAATATAGCAGAGAAGGCGAACACCTCAGGACAAATATAGCAGAGTTCAGCTGGCTACCTAACTTAGAAATATGAGTGTCCCATGATAAATTATAATCTAGATGGATTCCAAGGAATTTAGTTGCCAGAGTGTTATCCAAAATAGTGTCGCCCATACAAAATGTGTTTGGAATATTATTGGTACGTTGAGGATGAAATTTAATAATGTTGGTTTTGGCTACATTAAGGTACAATTTACTTGATGAAAACCGCTGAATAAGTTGAGAGGAAGTGTGATTAAAAATACCGACTATAGAAGAAAAATTATTGTAACTTAAAATGAGACATGTATCATCAGCAAATAAAGAATCAGAGAATGATGAACTATCTAAAGCAGAGTTAAAATATTTAGGAAGATCGTTGATATAGAGGATAAACACCAAAGACCCCAGGATAGAGCCCTGAGGCAGCCTGATTTTACAGTGAAAAATTCAGATGTGTGTGGGTTTCACCAAAGCTAGAAATTTGTACACATTGAACTCAACCAAGCAAATAGGACCTGAACCAGTTAAAAAGAAACCCTCTGACGCCATACCCAGCCAGTGTCTGTAAGAGAATGACATGATCGACAATGTCAAAGGCCTTACTAAGATCGCAAAAAAGGTTTTCAGTGTGGTTACCAGAATCAAGACGCTTCAAGGCTGATGCTGGTCTAAATCCAAACTGGTTATCCGATATTATGTTGTTGAGTTTCAAAAAAGAATAGAGCCTATTAAATACAATGCTTTCAAAAACTTTGAATATAATCGGAACAATTGATATGGATCTGTAGGAGTTAGGGTCAGACCTACTTATTCCCTTTTTCAAACTGGTGTAGTCTTGGTGATTTTTAAGTTAATAGGAAATACACCTTCAGATATAGAGAAATTAAATAAATATGTTAACTTGTTAAGATAGGTGCCAAATCTTGACCACATTCCTTCAAGAGACTTGACGAGATACCAAATATGTCTAAGGAGTAGCTATTTTTCAAAAGTTTACAGAACTAATTGTTTCGGAAACCAGTATCTCAGAGAAATGCAGGGAATTGGGAACACGTTTAATGTAAGAAACTATTGATTGCTGAAGTTGAGGGGGATTCTGAGATATTTTTCAGACCCAGATTCTCTGCTACATTCACGAAAATCTGATTGAGAATTGAATCAATTAGTGTCAGATCACGTACACAGTGCCCCTCATGAACCAGCTCGTCCACACTGTTGCCTGTAACTTGTTTTTGGGAAGTCCTAGTCCTGCAGCTATTAATAACCTGCCTAGTAACCTTTAAGGTATTAGAGCTAGTCGTTATGAACTCCTTTGCTTGCTTAGATTTAACTTCCCTTATAAGTTTATGGTGGGGGATTTTAGCAGGTTGTAGTCTGTTTTTAGCGTTGAAGATCCACGTCTCTGCAGAACGTAGGCATCCCAAAGACGCCGCCGACTTTTCTATACCTGCTCAGTTAGCCACCTAGATCACCCAGGGTTCCTTGTTCTTATCTTAACAAGAGGAAATGAATTTAAAAAATAATCTCTGAAAATATCCTTAAATTTGGAAAGAGTATCATCTGTTGACTTTTCCTGAAAAACTTGTTTCCATGACTCAGATTGAAGGAAACCACAAAATGTTTTTATTTTTTTCACCAAATGAGCGAAAGGTTTTTTTATATGAATGATTGGCATTTAATTTTTGTGATGATGGGGAAAATAAACGCATGTCCTTTGATCCTCTCAGAAATGAGGTATAAAATATTTGAAATTAAAACAGGTCTTTGGGAAACGTTTGATGATGTTATCCAAACAGGAAGCACTGTTTCCAGATACTTTAGTGATGTCATGAATGGTTGGGACAAGCTGAAAGCTGTTTGTTAAATCGAGGAATTTACGTCCTAGAGAATGTTCCAAAATATATATGTTGAAGTCCCCTGAAATTAAAATATGATACATATCCTTATTCAGTAAGGATAGTACAGAATTGAACCTCTCCATGAAAAGGGCAGACCGACTGCAAGGGGGCCTGTACACACAGACAACAGTCGCTCTTATAACTGGGACTGAGACTGCTACCACTTCAAAGACTTGCTCTAAACAGTGTTGCATGATATCATCTATTTGCATGTCAATGATGCCATCTCTTAATAAAATTGACACGACTAACAGAAGACCTGCAGTAAGTATCCAGCCACCAGATGATAACCGTCCAAAGACAGGGGCCACTGCCTCGTCGCCAGTCAGCCAATGCTCACTAAGACACACTATGTCCACATCACATCCTCATCGTGCAAAACAACCTCGAGCTGTCTTATTTAATTACTAAGACTTTGTATATTTTGGTGGAAAATGTTAACACTAAATCTGCTTTGTTATTCACACTAGCTTCAGAAACCATGTTACAGAAAACCTCATTAGTACTAAGACCAACAGAACATTTAGCTAATATGTAGTCTTTACAAACAGCATTTATGTTGTCTATTAAATTATTATTAGTAACAATGGCGTGTCTAGTTGGTAAAGAGCTATTTACATTTCTAAAAAATTAAAGCAATCTGATGAATGTCAGGATGACACAGTCGAACATACAGGATAAGCATACTGGAGACTGGGAAAAAGGGGTGAGTCAGCGGAAGCCAGATCTACATTTAGGACATTGTTGTTACCATTTCGATCCCGATATATACGGGAGGTTTATCATCTACCCAGGAACAGATAAGCTGCTTAATATGGCGACAGACGGAATATTTTCCTTGGCGATTAAAATGAATTTCATTAGAAAAAAACTATCCTTCTTTTTAGCAAGAGCAAGAATTTTGACATTACTATTTAGATTTGATAACTTCCTGATTTAACTGCTAATATTTCTTATAGATATGTTAGCCTAAGAGAAGGGACTTTGATTATATCTGTGAGGTGTAGTTGAGCATGGAGAACTGAGACTACTAGGTCAAGCGGTGCGCCGGGCTTCAGGCTTCACACAGCCAGCCAAGACTTTGATTATATCTGTGAGGTGTATGGAGTACTGAGACTACTAGGTCAAGTGGTGCGCCGGGCTTCAGGCTTCACACAGCCAGCCAAGACTTTGATTATATCTGTGAGGTGTATGGAGAACTGAGACTACTAGGTCAAGTGGTGCGCCGGGCTTCAGGCTTCACACAGCCAGCCAAGACTTTGATTATATCTGTGAGGTGTATGGAGAACTGAGACTACTAGGTCAAGTGGTGCGCCGGGCTTCAGGCTTCACACAGCCAGCCAAGACTTTTGTCCAAATATCATCTATAGCATTCCTTACAATTAGCGACCATGGCTGTCACTGAAAACTGAGAAAGCAATACTTCTCACTACTTTTTTCTTCCTTGTCCTTAGAAGATGATCTTAGAAGACCGTCGAGGCTCATTATCATTATCGCTACGAGTGACTTGGACTTCAGTCTTCTCAGCTTGCTTCAGTGGACCAAATCTGTTGAAAGTAGGAATGTTCGGTTTCAATGCAGTGTTGAGTTCAGTGCCAGTGACATTGTCAAATCGGTGGTACAACCTTTTTTGCAATTCTGAGTTTTCTCGCTCTATACCAGCAAACAAGGACTTATCCAACTCAATGTTCAGACTATTAATATTGTCATTGAGATGCTGTATTGTAATATCTTTCGTCTTGTCGTTGACGTCTAATCAACCTGGGAAAGATGTAGTTTATACTCAAGCTGATCGATTTGTGAGTGAGATACTGTAAATAAATTTAATATTGTGAATTTACTTTTTACAGTCAACCTACTATTATTTGTTGTCTAAAGTCACAAGCCGATACCGAAGGCTGAAGTTTAACGAGCGCAGCGAGCTACGGGGTTGGCACGCAAAGCGTGCAGGAGTATCCTCTAGTAATTTAAATTTATGTTATTTTAATATTAATAAAGCAGCAAATTATCTTTTTTAATGTGTTTTTGAGTTACACTTACTTAGTAACTACAAAGTAATATCAATATCAAAATACTCGTAAGTCACTTAAATCAAATAAATAACGCAGACTGTACTGTTAACTCGGTCCATGCCTATGAGTACGTTTTGATTCAGAAATGAAGGTAGGAAAATCACAGCTGAGACCTCCCTGCGCGATACTGATGCGTACTTGTATGAGGCATTAAACCTCTTGTGTATATCCGAGGTATGTACAAAGATGTACATTATTTGTAATATATAAAACTGCCATGGAGGCGTTCGCTGTGGCGATAAGAAAGCGATCTCTATTTCTTTTTTCTCTACAGGTAAGTAAAATCACTGATGACGTTGAATGTGAAACCGGGAGTTACCAGATCTTTAGTACAGAGAATTTTCAAAAGAAACAAAGTCTAAATTTCATCGCTAATTATTTTTCTCTTTCAATTGTATCGATATGTGTTGGTTGAACTTTACTTTAAAACTTATCAAAAACAGTCCTGTGCTTAATTTCAATGTCTTCCTTCAGTCAACATTTTGTTCATACGAACCTCAATATGCAGTAGTTCTCAAATATTTGTTATTCTTTAGTTTAAAAGTTTGTGCAGTTACAAAATGATTGACGAGGAACGAATAGTAAATAATTGAACGTGTGTAGGGACAATCGTTATATTTATAATTTATCGAATTGAGCTATTTGAAAGTAAAAAGGTTGTAAAATATTATGTTTTGTTTATTTTTCTCCGGAGATTTGCTGATACGTATAATATAATCATAGACATAAAATCAAAATGGGATAAATATAATTTTCTGAACTTGTTTCTAAACTTATGATTTTGGAAATATTAGAGTAAAATGTGTGCAAATGATCGTTTGTTTGATTCCTGAAATTTGGTGTGATTAAAGCAATTATAACACCTGGCAAGTACGTGTGTGTAGGCCTATTGGGATTGCACGACTACCAGCCCTTCAACACTCAGCCTCTCGCAACACTCAGGTCAACAGTTCTCCACTCGCCGACCTCAGGTGAGTTGTTAAATAAATAATAAATAAATATCTTTATTCACCATTGACAGATACAAAGTGATACGTGAGTTGTTAACACCAAGATCGTCAACCTAGTTCAAGAAGATAGATTTCACGTCTGTAATGGCCTTTTATATAAAAACTCAACTTTTAAATTATGGAACACACTCAAATTAAATCAATATTATATACAAATATATATCCTCCATAGTTAAAAAACATTTTATGAGTTTAAAATAAATTATAACTGTTACAAATGGCACCTTAAATATAATTTACGTATGATATATATGGTTTACAAAATGTATGGCAGGCCTAACACTTAATAGAACTTAGAATGTTAAAAATTATAAACTTGAGCATATACGGAAGCGTTTACCCGATGATCCCTAGCCATCAGGCGGGTCCATAGAAGGGTTCTGCATATATTTGTAATAGAACCATTCTTCAGTTTGACATTGCTTTTTGAAGGTGACAACCACCTAAAAAAACTAGTTTTCAAAAGAACCGTGATTGTAAACGAAATAATGGGTATTAGCAGTGGAGAATGTAGGATTTTCATTCTATTTATGGAAGAAGCCAAATCTACCATCATAGTACGTTCTAGAGGTTGTGTAAAAATATATTTATGGTACCAGGAATGACCCCCCCCCCCTAGTGAATGACCGTATCAATAACATCATAAATGTTTTCTTGTTGCTTAGTCTATCACAAACCGTCTAAAAAGTAACTTTGTATCCTTCTTTGAATCCTCCCTGTCACTGGTTCAAAAAGAAAGTGTCAAACGTCTGTTTGTGACACAAACAGAACTAAGTGTTCCACCCGGTTCATATACAGCTTCCCCACTGTAGCGTATCGTACAAACAAGGTCTGCTGTATTTTTCATTATTCTTTGATTACTGATCGAAACTGCAATATATTATATTTAATAAACAGTAAACATGTTAAGGTCTCTATAATTCTATCATTTTAAGATGTAAATCCTAACTAACAATAATTAATTAGGGGACACCCCTGCACGTTTTGGTTGCCAACTCCGTCACTCGCTGTGCTTGTTACACCTCTGCCTCCGGCCTCGGGTTTTGTATAATAATAGTAGGCTAACTCTATGACGTAAAATCACAATACTAAATTTATTTAGAGTATCTCACTCACATTACTTGCGTTGCTACCTATTTATTAGTATAAATACTCAATGGTATTACTTAAACTCCGTTTAAAACAGCTTCCGTATTGGGAGCGAGCGGCCGTCAGGGGGTGGATCGGACAGTGTTGCCACTTCGTCGTTAGAGAAAGCTACCAGCGATCAGCTGACTCGTCGCTCACCACTCAAGACGTCTATAAGCTTACTGGCAGAGAAAGGAATATTCCCTTCTCTGTGTAACTGTTTAGTGCGATGTTCTAATATTCCAATATTGTAACTTTATTGCATTACAGTATTCATTTTTATGGATAACTGTATATATTATTAAAAGAAAATTTAAATGAAAACATGAGTTCTCTAAAATATTTAATAATTAGTTGATTAACATGTTTCAGACTTAATCCATTTTCAAAAACATTACAAATCTCTCAAACTAACAACCAAACAAAAACAAAGTTATTTGGAATAAAAATAAAACATACGATTAAAAATATTAATTTACACACAAATACTTCTTTCATTATATATTTTATTTTTATTCAAAATTCCTTTGTTTTTTGTTTAAGAGATTTATTATATTTTTGAAAATGGACTATATAAGTCTGAAACATGTTAAACAACTAATCATTAAATATTCCAGGAAACTTATGTAAAACAATTTTATAATGATGGAACTGTATTACAGTTAGGCCCTATATTATGTACGTTTATTTACCTTTATTGGTAAATGTTTCATTTATATTATTATAAAAATAGTTGTTGATCTAAAGGACGTTTTAGTGTTTTTCAATTTTCATCATAACAAAAATAGTACTTTTTAATATTTAATATAATATATTAGGTGTAATAAATTAATAACGTCTAAAATGTTAATAAGGTTTTAATTAACAATTATCACACTAACAATACAGTTATTAAACATTTTGATTGTGTAAAAAAGTTCAAAAATAGTACCTGTCTAAAATTCTGAAAACTTTAGCACATTTTCTTGAATAGGGGAATGTGGGAAAACTCCGCTTAAAGATGTGTCCACGTCTTCTTCTTCGTACACGTCAATGTCTTGGTTAATGTCATTCAAATAACACTGCTCTCCGTTTTCTGATTCTTCATCGCTGTCGCTTTCGTCTTCATCTCCACCATTGACATGATAATCATCTGTTCGACGTCCTGCTCCATGATCCTTCCTTAAGCCACGCTTCGTCTATGATTTTCTTTGTATGCTCTACAACATTTTTCCATGCAGAAGAGGAAACGTTTTCTATTGCCTCCATTGTCACAACTGTACTTTTGTTAATGCGCAGTGCGGCTGCTGCTCTATCCACAGCCTTATCCACTGGCAGTAATGGACCCTTATTTACTTTTTCTTCTATAAAATACTGTCTTACATTGAACACTAACTCACGAGCTTGGCTTCTTAAAGGCGCTCCTTGTACTATTTTATTGTAGGGAGAACTCCGTTTCTCGTGTATTCGAGGCCTTCCTCTCTTCTTCCTGGGTTCAGTAGGCTCAGCCATCACAAAATATACAGCGACAAAATCAAACAACTGAAAACTTCGGCGTTACAGTAGTACCCCACAACGTACCTCAATTAGTGATTAAACACTAGATTTAGTCTTGAAAAAGACTGTTTGATAGTCTTGAAAAAGACTGTTCGATAAATAAAAGATTCACACACGACTAGTAAACTGACTCAAGTATAAACAGCGAGGTAGGAAAATGACTGCGTGGCGAACCAAGAGACACTGAGCCATCCCTTGTCAATCAACACTAGGCGGCAACGCCGTGCAAAACCGCCCCTCGCTGATTGGCCGAGCCCTCGCCGAACCTGTTTTGGTGCACGGTGGCCAGCGACGGCCGCTCGCTCCCAATACGGAAGCTGTTTAAAACGGAGTATAACCTATTTCAAACGTGTTCATTTCATTTCTTTTTGTTTAACAACTTATGATTAATTAAATAACTAAAATCTGCTTTAGATTACAATTTGCGACCTTTAAGACCAATATAGCGGAGTCCTACAATCGAATGTAAATAAAACCTAGCTTACATCCTTCCCTAGTTTATTATTATGAAAGAATATTACAAACATCATTCCAACAGCTGTTAAAACATTTTGAAAATCCTTATTTACAGTTGAACAGCTGTTCGGTTTGGTTCATTTAAATCTCTTCTCATGTTATTCTTATGGCCGAAAAACATACTTTGAGGGCTTCACACCCTTCAGGGTAAAGATATTGAAAAAGTAAGACCTTATTGCACAACTACGAACAGAGGAAATGTTGTTGACACCTCAACTGTTTAAATTTATCAAGAAATAAGGGAGGAGTTGCGCTGACAAAAACGGCTTCACGTATTAGATTAAATATTTATTAGTAGTTTACAAAGGCTCATGTGCCAACATGTCATCGCTTTGATCCGAAATATCAAACCCGGTTTTACGACAGCTTCAGTTTGTAACACGCACAATATTTTATAGATGCATGATATTATTAGAAGTTCATTGGGAGCAGGAGGATTCGTCATGGGCTTAGGTAGCAGTTTATTATTAGATGTATACTGCCAACCACACTCTTCTGCGGGAAGTTTAAAAACTAACCAAGTTTGAATTTGGTGGTAAACTCTCAACAGATGCTGATGAGCAGCGTCTGAAGTAGGTGGAAGTTTAGCTCTCAAGAAAATTTGACTTGAGAGACATTTTTGCGGTTAGTTGCTTGAACATAAAATATCTGGCTTCATAGAGAGTTTTGAACTTCGATAAGTTGCACATACCTAGAATAAACTGTTCTCCATTTTCTAGAAGGATTTCCTTTTCAATGTCTTGTTTTGCAAAAATCTCAAAATGAGTTTCAGTTTCAAGTCAGTACTTATTAAGTCAGTTGCTTTTAGCTTTCCTATTCCATAGAAAGCAAAGGTCGTGTCGCAACCAGTCATGAAATGAGCAAAAAGCAATAACGTTTCCTGCTCGACTTGTTAATGTATAAGAATGGACTACAGAGTATAAAATGGGCACTGAAGATGAAGGCTTTAAGTAGACAAGTTTTGATGTCTTGTTGAGGAGCTAATGCCACAAGTAAAACCAAAAGATCTGTATCAGTTCCCACTACAACTGTAGTATTAACAGTTTGCATACATTTAACTGCCTGATCGACAATGACAGGGTCGGTGTCATCATCCGCAGAAAAAAACGTGTATACTTCAACAACACCTTGTTGTAACTGCTTCTATTAACCTCTTTTTGTTCTGAGGGTTTGCGAACAAAATTTCTTGTTGTCTTGTGCAAACTGTATTTTCATCAAATAAATTTGTGTGAGAAAACTTCTTTGTTGCTCTTCTCTCTTGTTCTTGCCATTTCGTAGTCGGATAATAATAATAATAAATAATAAAAATGCCTTTATTTCCAAGCGTTTCTCAGATACATCTGCTTTTCAGAACAACTTTGGTCAATTAAAATGTAGAGCTTACGTTAAATAAATAAATACAAAATATTAAATAATAACTTAACACTAAATAAAAATATAAGAACAATAACCACATTGCTTGTCAGTTTCTACAACCTGCAGACCTAAATATTTTCAGACAAAAGCAATCTAATTTTTCTTTTAAAGGTATTACTTGCATAAATTTTTAGGTTGTCAGGGAGGTCGTTATACAACTTAGGGCCAAAGTAAGTAAAGCTCTTTTTACCAAATTCTAATTTAACTTTCGGGAAGTGAAGATTCCTAGCATGGCGGGTGCCCCGTTGAGAAACCTCTTCTCGGAATATAAGCTTCTCACTGATATTGGGATACCCTTCGAATACCACTGTCACTGTATTACCATATCTACGAACTATATAGCTTAAATAAGATTCTAATATTTCTTTAAAAATGCTGTTTTTCCCGAAACCACTGCATGCAACAAATGTTGTTGTTAATCAGTCCCTGTTAGTAGTGTGGCGTATGTTCGTGACATTCCTTAGAGATAGAGGCACCACAAGTACCTACATTTCATACATCCCATGTTTAGTTTTCCTTTGTAATATATCTAATTATGAAAACTAATTGTTCTTTGTGGGAGAGATCTGTGGTTCCATTAACAATTATAGTTTTTGTATAATTTCCATTAACAAAAGTATGTAATGACTTTTGAACCTCACTGACAATGGTATCACGTATCTTTTCTCCACACAACTTTAAGCATTTATTTTGTATTTGCCAAGATTCTTATCCTGTTGGATCTTAGTCTGATCACTAACTCTAGAGATCTCGAACTTCGTTATTGTATTTACCTAAGCTTTAAGTTGAAAGAAAACTAACACAGTAGTCTCTATTATACATGATATTTCTCCTCATGTATGCATAATAGAATAGCCTCCTCTGAAAGGAAGGTTTCTCTCAGCCAAAAATAAAACAACATCAACAACTACTCTAAGAATTGTCTTTCATTTAACTTCTTCCGATTGAATATAATTATGTAATGTTTCATTATTCTAGCCTTCCAAAGTGTTCAGGAGATCTTTTGCTTTTTAATGTAATTATCAATGTGGCTTGTGATCTATTACTGATTACTTTGCGATAAACATTTTCCCAATTGTTTTCTACACCTTCATTAACAGACTTGGATTGTTGGCTATTTTTAGTCTCAAAAAAAAGCATGGAAAGCAAAATTGAGCTACCATTTCCTTACTCCATACCATCTAGTCTTGGTTAGTGGTTTCTCCATTGGCCAGCTTTTTAGAAAATATTGACATTGGATAAGCCTGACAGTACTGTCTCTTGAGATTATCCATTTTACAATGAGGTCATTTTAACACTGAAAGACCTATAGTCTTTCAGTGTTAAACCAGTTTTTCAATTGTGACAATGTAACAAGAAAAAATTGGATGACTACATAATGCTAAGCTATTTATTTGTTACAATCCATCGCAAGATACAAGATATTTTATTGTCAGAATTAACATTTTACATGCAACGTCATTCATAACACATCTTAAGGCAATTGTGAATTAAAAGCTAATAAATAATTAAAATAGTCATTACATGCTAGATTACAACTTAATTGTACTGAAAATAGTGCATGCAAACACTCGATAAAAATGGAAGGGTAGCACTTAATCTTGCTTAATGAGAAGAAAGGTCTTACCTTGAACCAATATCGACAAAGTATATCAGGTCATACAAGCATAAATTTGTAAGCCAATTTTTTAGAGCAGCTTTGAATTTTGTACCATCCAATTGTACCATCGCTTCTGGTAATGATGACTTTAAATCTCTAAGAGAAAGATGTTTGTACAATAAATTTGTAAATTAATTGTAAATGTTAAAATATAAATTTCATTATTCATGTTTATGATGTATGATACGGCCCATTACACATTATACTGAAAACTAGACGAGTATACAAAGCAACATAAATACATACTAGATGATATTCAACCAAACCTAACCTCCCAGCACACACTCATCATCCAACATACCAACAAGTAGGTTTGCCACTGTCTCGCAGACACGGTGATATGGTGTGGATGCGACCGTAAAGTGTGCGTGTGAAAGATGGAATCCTTGGCATGAATTAACTACTTAAATTTGTATGAATTTCTTAATTCTAATCAGACTTTTTAAAATATCTGTCTAAACCGTTTTTTCTAAACATTGAAGCAATATTTAATTAAAGAAACAAAAGTTCTCTCATTTAAAGAACATATTAAACATTTAAATGAGTCTATTACAAACATATTAAACATTTAATGTGAGTCTATTACAAATATTTTTATGTTGAAGAAATGCATGAGGCCTCAAATAATTTTTCAGGCTTCTGGGGCCCCTGTGGGCCCCAGTTGATTAGGTAAGAAAAGGGGCATTTTGCCCCAGTGCCCCTTCTCTTGGCGGCCCTGCTAAAATGTATAACATATTTTTTGTTCCAGATTAAAAAATGACAGCAGAAACGGGTCAGATATTTGCTGAAGACCCTTGTCCAGCACCTCTTCCCCCTAATGAGAAAAAAGTACTCAAACCTCACAAGATAGACATATGCTGGAGGAATGTTTTTATTCACACTTTCATCCATTTGTCTTCAATACTTGGAGTATATATGGCATTAACTAATACAAAATGGCAAACATTTTTATTTGGTAAGGACTGTCTATATTTATAACAAACACTTAACAGTTTTGTATTTAAGTTTCATTTCAAAACAATAACACTTAGAAATAGTAGCATTGATAGTGGAATTATGATACTTATTGTTTTATATAGTTTATTAACGTCAGGGGCATTTTTAACATATTCTACTAACTTTGTTATGGGAGAACGGTCTAAACCCAGCAAGTAAATCTTTAGTGGAGATCCCAGAATTTGAACCCGTGTCACTCTATATATGAGGCAAGAGGCCCACTAGTAGGTTTTTAGTGGTATTTTATAGTAAATATTGCTTTAGTTCTTACCAAAGCCAAATATTACATTAATAACTTAAAAAAAGTTACTTATCCAGTCAACATTTTATATTTAAATCCTCACATTCAAATCTAAACACAGTAGTTGGACTTGTGTAAACTATTGGAAGGGTTACAAGTGGTGGATGGTCAAAGTTCAACAGATATGTTGGAGAGCTGCGAAGAAAATGAGCATTAAGGACTATGTCAAACAAAGAAAAATCTCTTTTCTGTCAGTATTGCACCAAGTGGCAAAGCGTTCAGCCATCTGTCAATGAAGTCCAAGAAGTGCGGTTCAATGGACGTGGATTCGTTTAAAAACCACATTTTTAAATGTAGACTTTTTTACATGACATTCAAGATCAATCCAACTGTAAGTTGAAAGTTTTTTTTGAAACAGAAAACTGTTATTTGGCCGATACATGAAAATGTTAATTGGTCAGTAGCGTAGTTGGTTAAAGCCCAGCTTCACAAGCTAGAGGTTCTCAGCTCGAGTCTAATAACAATCCATAACATACATTGAAACAACAACATAACAAATTTTGTAAGGGATCAGATTAATGACACTTTCTCAGGAATAGTGGCCTTATTTTGTAACAATGACTACATTCGCTAATCTTCACTTATTATACTCATTCTAAATCGATATTCGTCCATATCTTGAGGCGTCTTAGGAATAAATAAATAAATATTAAATAGCTTTTTCGTGTCAGCTACTTATAGGAGATAACAATAAGTAGGATTTAGCTTGAAGCATTTTAAAGTACTTGTATCAAATTAGTAAGTTCAATAGATCTCCTCTCACAGAAGCAAATCCAAATCAGTTTACCAATTACAGTCTTTCCAACTAGCTAAACTGAGTTTGATCATCCCTACGCCTCATTGAGCCCTTAATAATAAAGGAACATAGTCTCTTAATTAGCATAATAAGTGTTGGTAGAAATAGAAATCAAGTGAACTAGTCACACAGCAAAATTTATTTCACTGTAAATAAATGTTTAGTTCTGTAAATATTTATCATTAAGTGTTATTACTATTTTGTTTTATCACATTATAATAACAAGATGTACAAAATATTATGGTGATGGATTTCAGTAAACCACTTTTATTTTCCTCATATCAGAGGTATTCACAAAGGAATGACAAATTGGTGCCACCTATTAAAAAATCAGCTTTGCTACTTTTCCTAGTGTTCCACTAAAAATAATAAGCTGCTTTTCCATGGTGTCATCTTTCAATTGAAAAACATCTTCTTTGACATAATAAGTTTATCCTATTCCAATGGTTCTGGTCCTTATTTATTGCCTTTTGCTTTGGATCTATAGCGATATATTCTCAGACTATCTCTCTCAATATAGTCTAATTCCCGGCCTAGTGATCTTTAACCTAACCAAACAAATGTAACAAGTATTAATTTTATAGGTACTTCCATAATGCTTATACAGTAGAACCTCTTTAGTCCGAACTAATTAAATCTGGGGGTGTTCGGATTATCAAATCGTTCGGATTACAGAACATATTGTTATTTTCACATAAAAAGTTAAAATATGGCTAAAATAGATCATACTTAAGGTTCAAAGAAAAGAGAAATGCTTTACAGTGGGAAAGATTATATTGTTTATTCAAAACGTATATACTATATCAATATTAACTACAGTAAATTAGAATTGTACAGCTTATCAGGGTTGGGCAAAAGTCTGGAATTTATTTATTAATTTCAAAACCATTGAAAGAAATGTAATGAAACTTTGTAGTTATGTACATGTTTCTATACCAAACATTTAGACATATTTTACCTGTTTTTCACATAGCCAAGGGATGGCCCATGAAGGAAGTCTTAAAAATTTTAAATGTAAGCCTACCTCGAGTTATACTTCATTTTAAAGGCATTTTTTTGTAAAACACAAGAGTCCAAACCTGAGCTTAAATTGATGACTAAGTCAGAAAATACAGCCACTTAAAGAAGTTAATGTCAGGTTTGGGCAAAAGTCTGGAATGTATTTATTAATTTTAAAACTATTAAAATAAAAGTAATGAAACTTTGTAGTTGTGGAGACTTTACATTATTATCTCAACTAATAAGGTTAACCAGCACTCTCATGCTTTTAAAAATACACAAAGTACACATTTCTTAGCCAAAATACACAAAGTACACATTTCTTAGCCAAAATACACAAAGTACACATTTCTTAGCCAAAATACACAAAGTACACATTTCTTAGCCAAAATACACAAAGTACACATTTCTTAGCCAAAATACACAAAGTACACATTTCTTAGCCAAAATACACAAAGTACACATTTCTTAGCCAAAATCAAATTTGGATTGACACTTGTTTCTCCATTTGAAAGATGTGTGAGAAAATGAAATAAAGCTCTTAAATAACTGTTGTTTTGAAAATAGAATGTCTTTCACCCATTTTCAGGAACACATTTTCCCCATAATATTTATGCAATCATCATTACAGCCTACTTTCTCTTTAACTGCAGTTCTTCGTTTTCCAAAGCTTTTCTAACAACAATGTAGTCGGCACTGGTGGCGCAGTGCTGTAACCCAGCTACATGGGGACAAAGTGTTTGGGAGATTGTAGGCGATAGGTTGGATGCTCGGTCCTCTTAATACCAACATGGCGTCCGCTTGGTGGTTGCTATCGGTGTGGACACTACTAGAGAAGTCTGGGGTGTCCATGTTGGGTGGTAATCATTGTGCAAATGTTGTGTGGGGGAGATAACTGAGTATCAGGCTTGTCAATTACCTGAAAATCAGACCAGCACTACGTGGTTCTGATTCCACGTAAAGCTGTAGGTCCCTTAGTTGCCCTGGCTGTTGGGCTATTAATAAATTGCCCTTTCTGAGGAACAGTTGAACTCAGTTAGTAACCAGACTACACTCATCCACACTCATCCTACACTCATATAACCATTCATATTCGCCTTAAAATACCAACAACGTTGTGTCGGCGTCTCATATGTAAGAATGTCCTCTGTTTTCAGTTGCAGTACTGTACATATGTGGAAAGATAGGCATGACAGCTGGAGTACACAGACTTTGGTCACACAGATCGTACAAGGCCAACCTTCCACTGAGAGCGTTGCTGATGTTCTTCTTCACTATAGCGTTTGAGGGTATGCTGTATATTTGGGCTAGGGACCACAGAGTGCACCACAAGTACCAGGAGACAGATGCGGACCCCTACAACGCTAACCGTGGCCTGTGGTTCTCTCATGTGGGGTGGATGATGCAGAAAAAGCACCCTGATGTCATTGAGAAAGGAAAAGGGATTGACGTTAGTGACCTTAAGGCAGACAAAGTTGTCATGTTCCAAAAGAAGTAAGATTGTTTTATTTACTAATATTTTATTGCTACAAGTTTAATTCCTTGGACGACTATTTGTGTTATATTATCATCATATAAAGACGTATATTTTATCAGATTTCAATTATTTAAACAAATTTTTACTGCTGTTTGAAATTAATTTGTTGGCATTGGATTATTCATAGTTGTTATTTTGTTAGATTTCCAATTTTCAAATTCAAAATCTTTTTTATACACTATGTTCATTTATTATAGTAAAAGTAATTTCAACTGGTTCAATATCAATATTGTAATATAGAAAACTATATCAAATACTACAATAATATATATCAGTCAACAACAATACAAATATGTATACAGAGTGGCTGGTCATCAGTGTTAACAAATACTATAATATTATATAGATCTTTCAACAGCAATACAATTACATATACAAAGTGGCTGGTCATCAGTGTTACACAAATACTATAATATATATATATATATATATATATATATATATATATATATATATATATATATATATATAATTATATATATAATATATATTATATATATATATATATTTATATATATATATATATATATATATATATATCTTTCAACAACAATACAAATACATACACAGAGTGGCTCGTCATCAGTGTTACACAAATACTATAATAATATATATATCTTTCAACAGCAATACAAATACGTATACAGAATGGCTGGTCATCAGTGTTAACAAATTTTTGGGTAATAGTACAATGTAAACCAAGTTTAATGATTGTATATAAAACATACCAACTCTCGAAATTACCTTTGTAAAGAATTTGTTTCACTTTACATAAAAATCTCGTGCTTTAAGACGTAAGACTGCAATTTTTTGGCCACCACTAGACATATCTTAACAAATTATACTATTAACATTTGCTACGTTAAATGTCCAATAGTAATAACTCAATAGTTTGTAGCTTTAGAGAAGAAAAACCACATTATAAACTGTGCCAAACATAAAAATTGTTACTTTTTGTAAAAAGTAAAAAACTGTGGTCTATTACATTTTTTTACATCCTGAATCCAAGAAGGTGTCAAGTCAGATAATAAACTGTGCCATTTCATTTCATAAGCTTTCAAACAACTTGCTACATTAATAAAGTTGCCTTAAACTTGTGCTAGCTATAATGGTTTGAATATTGAAAAATATGGTGTATTTAAAATCATAAAAAATCTAAATTAATTTTAAAAAAAATACAAGTTTAAGAGAAGAAATGTTATTAACTTAAGTGTAATTGTTAATTTTAATGATATTTACATTTTATTTATTTATTATGTCAAAGATACACAATGTCTTGATCTATTAAAATAAAATACATTGGAGTTTGAGAAAACAATAACACTTTTAATTTATTTTATGTTCAAATTGCCCTCTATTTTATTTTACATAGGTTCTCGCTCTTTTTCTAATAATGTGCATGATGATTTTGAATGGCAGTACGTTTCACACTTTGTTTCCAGCATCAATAATGTGGTTGCGCAAATCATTTTTATTCTGAACACTGGTCTTGTACACTTCACTTTACATGTACCCCAAAACATAAAACTCCAAGGAAATTAGATCTGGAGACCTGACTGGCCTCATAACTAATCCAATAAGGCAATTTGTGCTAGGAAAAATCTAGATAATTTACTCCCTTCAAGTTTCCTTCAAAGAAATGCAACCCCACCAAGACATCGCCAACAACTCCAGCTCACATATTCATACTGAACCGATGCTGGAAAGAAGATTTTTTCATCGCTTTTATATTGTTTGTTGCCCAAACATGCATTTTGTGTGTCTTGAAAACTCCCTCTTGAGTGAATCGTGTCTCATCTGTCCATAGTATCTTTGTTAAAAGTAGTACTCTTCAATGTCTCTGTTCAAGAGCCAGTGACAGAACACCAATCTAGTTTAGTAATTATTTGGTTCAAGAGACGAACCTGAGTGAAATGATACAGATAAGTTAGTAATATTTCTTCAGGAAACTTATATGTTTTATAATTAATTTAGTTTTTTTATGATTTTAACTACTCCATGTCTTTCAACATTCAAACCATTATAGCTAGCACAAGTTTAAGGCAACTTTATTAATGTATCAAATTGTTTGAAAGCTTATGAAATGGCGTAGTTTTTTATGTAACTTTACATCTTCTTGTATTCAGGATGTAAAAAATGCAATAGACCACAGTTTTTTACTTTTTACAAAATGTAACAAAACATTATTTGGTACTATTTATAATGTGGTTTTCTTATCTAAAACTACAAACTATTGACTTATAATTATTGAAAATTTAACATAGCAAATGTTAATGGTATAATTTGTTGAGATATGTCTAGTGGTGGCCGAGAAATTGCAGTCTTACGTTTTTAAAGCACGAGTTTTTTACATAAAGTGAAACAAATTATTTACAAAGTTAATTTCGAGAATTGGTATGTCTTATATACATCATTAAACTCCATTTACATTGTACTTTTACCAAAAACTTTTCGTAACACTGATGACCAGCCACCCATATACATTATTGGATATGTTCAACTATATCATGAGCTCTTTTGCAATCACTCTTAAAAGGTTTTATTTAGCTAATAAAACTATGTTTCCATTTGATGGTGTCCTCTTATATTCAAATTGACTCTATTTACAAATGGTGAACAATCTTTTTAAATATCTAGAGAAACGTTAGTAGTGAAATTTCATTACAAAACTGAATTTGCTTAATTTATATACTAACTTCTATTAAAGGATAGATAGTGGAAAAATCAGGTTAGATTGTGAGTAAATATTAACCATTTGTGCAAGCAAACTGATGTCTCATTTGAACGTGTTAGCTTGATCATGGTTTGTGCTATTGAACGAGCTTCAGAATAAAATGGAATATTACGTAAAATTCCCATTTTGTATTCATTATTTTATTCTACCTCAAATTTTCCAGATACTATTGGCCCCTTGTTATCCTGTTATCCCTGATCTTACCCACTGTCATTCCCGTCTACTACTGGGGTGAGTCATGGCTAACGGCCTGGCATGTAGCAGTCTGTCTACGATTGGTCCTTTCACACAATTCCACCTGGTTGATAAACAGCGTTGCTCATAAATATGGTTCACAGCCCTATGATGTGTAAGTAACTCTGCTTAATTAACTTCATTCTAAGAGTCTAAGACAATGATTATACATATGTTAGTTGACAAAGAAGATAAGTCATAGTTGATATTTGGATTGTATGTCAACCACAAATCTTTTGTTTCAGGCGTGTGCCTGGTTTAAAACCATATTTCTAGGGTCACTGAACATTGTCTTGAACCAGGTCTACTCAATACCACAACTAGATACAATGACTATTGTAACCAAAGGCTCTTGTACACTGGGACAATAGTGGCGTCTACTAGCAGTGTCCAGTAGTGTGGCTTCTCTATATTGTCCAGTAGCTAATGGCGGCCATAAGAGTCAAACATGTTTGAGATTAGTGGAATTTTGAGTGTCCACTAACGGGTCACGTGACCTACCCGTGGTCAACATTGGACATATTTAACATGTGCTGGACATATTTAACAAATAACATGTGCTGGACGGCGGCAATCCCTGAAATCACATTTAGTTTTTCTGTCGGGTATAGGGCATTTTTTATATCACCATTTTTTATACCTACCTTTGATAATCCTAAAAGTAGAGATATTACAGCTGAATTTGATACAATTTCAAATATAAAGTGGAGGTCAGTTAGTTTTGTATCAATTGTATATTTATTTCACTATTCATCAGGAATTAAGCTTAGATAAGAGTTACAAGTTGTCTTTTAAATTCTATAACCAATTTTTCAATTCAAGGACCAACTTCAGCACTTGAACATGAAATCAATGTAAATTGTGTTTAATGTTATGTTTAAACATGCAAAGCAGGTTATATCTTGAAATCACAAACCAACGGTTGGTAAAGTTTTACTGATTTGTATAAAATTTAATATTTAAAAGAATGTGATGTAATAATAAGACGTAAAATAATTTTATTTTTTAATAATCTACTACTAAAGTGACTTATCACTATTGGAATCCAAATTACCTATTTTAATGTGTGAAGTGAAAAATCATTAAAAAGGCTTTGTCCGATTGGATACATAACAAATAAAAGTTTATATGACAGTCAATTTCCTCTGCTTCAGAGAGACCCTGTTCGGAGAACCCTTCAGAGAGAATTATTGTGTTTCCTCTTACCTGAAATAAACTTGAGCAGTCTCTTCAAAAATTAACTCTACATTTTTGAGCAGGGTATGAGCAGGGTAGGAATAAATATTGATTTTAGAGCCAGACAGTTCAAATGTTAATCTATATTTGAGATGTGACTCAAGTATCTGATTTGCATAATTGAACAAGAATCCAATGTTATTCATATAAAACACACCTGCGTTTTATCAAAGATTTAGAGTTAAATGACTGACAGACAAAATGTATTAAAATTTAATTTCTTACATCTGGAAAGATCCCATTGTTAGAAAATTGACTTGCTATAGATCATCAGGTTTTTATAACAGCTATAATATTTCATATCAATATATTTTCAGAAATTTCTTTGCCAAAGAAAATTCAACTGTATCAGTGGTAACTCTGGGAGAAGGTTGGCACAACTATCACCACACATTTCCATGGGACTACAAGGCCTCAGAACTGGGAAACTACGCATTAAATATGTCAACAGCCTTTATTGACTTTTTTGCAAAAATTGGTTGGGCTTATGATCTGAAGACTGTATCTGCAGAAATGGTTCGTAAACGAGCTCTGAGAACCGGAGATGGATCACACACGGTAAAGGAACTCTGGGGCTGGGACGACAAGGACATGACCAAGGAAGAACGACAAGAGGCAACAGTCATCAGGAGTAAAGCCGCTTAACGCAATTGCTATGGTATTGATTGCTAAAATAGGGAAAATAATCAATTCTATCCTATATAATTGTTATGTTTTATGCTATTTATTTATGTAGTGTGAAATTTCTACGTGTTTTTTATGGTAAAGGCTTACTTAAGTTTTATTATTACCAGACACAAAACAACCCCATTATTGCTCATTGATTTCTGCTTGTTTTTGTAAATAAATTTAACCTAATTTTGGTTCACAATTTATTACTATATATTTTAATATAACATCTATTTCTGAGATCCTTTAACTAATGTTAATTTAATTTTGATAAATTATGAACAGTTTTTTACCAGTTGGTTTATTTTATATTTGTATTAAATCAGAATTTAATTATATCTGCTTTTCAATTTGTTGTTAATACATTAATATGTTTAACTGATTAGTAAGAAAACTGTAGTTGATCATGATCGTTGTACAATCAATATTTGTAGAAAATTTTTCAAATTCGAATTTGAAACAAGAATGATTAAGAACTTATAAAATAAGTGAAAAGCGCCATTAGGAGTAAATTGTAAAATGATACCCTAATGAAGCAAATTGAAATATTATAAAAGTACATAAATGGATATTGTATTAAAATAATCTAACATCAAGTTAATAAGTTTTAAATTTGTGATCAGAAGGTCTAGGAAGTTTTGTGAGTCTTTTCAATTGGTTAAATATTTTATGATTTTCAATTGCTTTGTATTTTTGATTAGAGGAAATTAAAGTGTTTCCATACTTCGGTGTTTTTTAGATTTTTTGTGGTTCATAATATAATTTATAAAACTGTCTTGTAAGGAACAACAAATATCTTGTTAGTGAAAGTGTGTATATATATATATATATCAGGGCCCCCACATGGCTGGTGCTACCGTTGCTACGGCAACGGGGCCCGTGTGCCAAGGGGGCCCGTGGACCGATAAGACCGGGAGAAAAATTTTTAAATTAGGGGATTTTTAATAAGTCATAGAAAGAAAACAATAATTAAATCAATAGGACTACATTTATGTGTATCAATGAAATATTTTATCAGAGTAATATAAACTGGTTAATTGGAATTGGATATGCAGTGCGTTGCGTACGAACTGTGTCTGAATCTAAAACAACAGTGAGTAGGCTAACTAAACCACAACCAGCTGAAGTAAAATAGCAACACATGACACCTTGTTGTGACACAGCCCGAGTTGTGCTTGCGCAGAACACTGCCCGCCGGCGTCGGGCCAGCCCTCTGTGACTCGGCTCAAGGTCAATGGTGTTGCTATTTTTAGTGTACCCCTCTCCTCTCCCTACCCTCACTTGCACCACTCCACCCGTCCACCGTCCACACCATTTCCAGCCACCAGTCATGTCAGTGTTGTTGATCCTAAGAGGTGCTTAGTACTGATTACAGTAGTGTGTTTCTGCCACATGACAGTTTGTGTACCATATAATTATTTGTGTTAAACATGTAATAGTTTCTTTTCTACATCACTAATCATTATGTCTACAAGTAATTTCAAGCACAAATCCGGGGCGCAAAAACGGAAGTTAAAAGCCATAAAAGATGCAAAAGGGGCTTTGGGCCGGCAGAACATTACAAAGTTTTTTAAAAAGAATGACGATACTGATAGCCGTTCTCATATCTACTTATAAAGCTACTGATGATAGTGTATCTGTGTCCAGTGAATTAATGTTTGAAACTGATGACAATACAGGCAAGACTTCCTCTGATGTGCAGCAGGTAGGACATGTAGATTCAATCAATACAAGTAGCAATAATGAAAACGACATTTCAAATGACGAGAGTTCTATCAATGATAAATCAATTATAGATTTTACCGACCCAGGCACATGGCCGGTAATTATAAGTGATATTAATCGCCAGAACATTGTCTCTCAAAACAATATAACATTTGAAGAATTATGTAGTCAAGCTAAGACATTCCCTAAAGACAAAACAGGAAAACAGTTTCCTAACTATCTTCTAAACACTAAATCTATAAACAATCGAGAAAAGTACGCTAGGGACTGGTTAATTTGGAGCTCTTCAAAACAGACACTTCATTGCATTGCCTGCACTCTTTTTTCTAATTGCCAAAAAAGAAGCAAATTAGGAAACGTAGGATTTTCACCAGCTCAATTTCCGTGGAAAATGTTGTATAACAAACTTCCCGAACATGAAAATAGCAATGACCATCGTAAGTCTTATTGTCCATGGAAATCTCTCCAACAATCAAAAGGTATTGACATTGGTCTTCAAAAACAAATTTTGAACGAAGCAGAAAAGTGGAAAGCAATTTTACAACGGATTTTAGACGTGACACTCTTTCTAGCGTCAAGGGGGTTGCCTTTCCAAGGAGATAATGTATCAATTGGCGATGCAAACAATGGGTATTTTCTGGGGATTTTGGAGTTAATTGGAAAATACGATGAAATCACTAGGGAGCACTTGGCTAAGATTAAAACTCTACAATTGCAAGGAAAAAACATGAAAGGACAAGCCCATTACTTATCTTGGAAAAGTCAAAATGAGTTCATTTCACTTTGCGGTGAAAAAGTTTTAAAATGTATACTTGAAGAAAGGCAAGAATCTATTTATTATGGGCTGATTGTTGATGCAACTCCTGATGTATCCCATCTTGAACAAAACGTATTTATTTTGAGATATGTCATTCAAAGTAAAGACTCCAAGCAATATGAAATAAAAGAAAGGTTTGTGAAATTTGTCAACTGTAATGGAAAAAGTGGAGAAGATATTACTAATGAAATTTTAACTGTCTTAGCCGAAAATAACATCCCTCTTGAGGACTGCAGGGCTCAAGCGTATGACGGTGGATCTAACGTGTGGAAAAGTAAAAGGAGTAAAAGCAAGACTGTTAGAGAAAAACGATGTGGCATTTTACTCACCATGTGGAGCTCACTCCTTAAACAGAATAGGAGTTAATGCAGTTCAAACATGCCCCGAAATTATGACTTTCTTTGGAAACAATGTATTCTTTTTTCGCCCATAGTCCTACAAGATGGGATATTTTTACTTCAGAAATGTCGCTTTTGCTAAAAAAACAATCACAGACAAGGTGGTACGAAAAATTCGAAGCCATTGTTCCTGTTGCAAAACACTACCCAGGACTATTGAAGGCCTTGAACGAGTATTAACTGAGTTGAAATCAAGCCTGGAACCAAAAGCATACAATAAAGTAATGGGTCTTAAAAAATACTTTTCTTCTTTTCAAGGCCTTTGCATGACAGTATTTTGGTACAAAGTATTGGGTTGCATCAATGAAAAGAGTGTAATAATTCAGTCGCAGAGTATCTCTCTGGACATTGCAGTGAAACTGATGAATGATCTGAAGGAAGACATGCAACGACTGAGAAATTCGTGGGAAGACATAATCAGTGAGTCACGTTTAGTGGCAGAATCCATCAACATACAATCTACGTTTTCAAAATCAAGAGGTAGCCCTAAATTGGAAACAAATATTGAAGAAGAAGGAAACCATTTCAAAACTAGTATTGTGTATAGAGTCTTGGATCGTATTTTGTCCGATCTCAATACAAGATTTGAAGCTACAAATGAACTAACTGAACTCTTCAGCCCTGTTCTTCAATTCAGCACGATGGAAGACAGTGAGTTAAGGAACAAGGCTGAGAACTTAGTTAAAACTTATAAGAACGATCTATCAGAAAACTTTTCAGATGAAATTATTTATCTGAAACATATATTCAACTCTGTGTTTCAAATTGACCGAAAAAACATGTCAAGTAACCCATTAGAGTTATTAAATGCAATCCATGCCAAACAGTTAGAACTAATATTCATAAACGTGTGTATTGCATTAAGAATCTTTTGTACGATACCAGTTTCTGTTGCATCTGCAGAAAGAGCATTTAGTAAGATGGGCAATGTATTGAAGACATGGCAACGCACATCAATGGCTCAAGAACGCCTTAATTCACTTGGAGTGTTAGCTATCGAACACCGTCTTGCATCAAGCCTTGACTTCAGTGATGTAATCGCAAAATTCTCACTGATGAAAGCTAGAAAAATGTAGATTCCAATCTCTCAATGAACTATCAGAACTCAGAAACTACAATGTTTACAATGCAACATATAACCTATATTTTTGTTTAAGCCAACATAATTCTTAGCGTTGAATCTATGTTTATTTTATCAAGCTATACATAAGACTAATTTTTGTGAAATACATTAGATTTTCCTTTAATAAAGATTTTGATAAAAATGTATTTGCCTTGCCTACTTCATTTTCCCCCAAATTTTGTATCTTCTGCTTCTAAATATCTCAATGAGAAAATTAGGATGTGTTAATGTGTTCTCAACGTACCAGAATGTCCAGAACACAGATAAGGTACTAATACAAATGCCAATACATATTCAGTACGCATTATCCTAGCCATAATATACTCATAGAAATTTTGTATGTTTTGTTAGTTAAAGGGGGGGCCCATCAAGACTTTTAGCAACGGGGCCCACGGAATGATGTGGGG
This sequence comes from Stictocephala bisonia, assembly GCA_035578905.1. Lineage (NCBI taxonomy): Eukaryota > Metazoa > Arthropoda > Insecta > Hemiptera > Membracidae > Stictocephala > Stictocephala bisonia. Next base: position 2,265,341 of record JAQJVL010000089.1, on the reverse strand, counting down.
GGCCTGATATATATATATATATATATATATATATATATATATATATACATATATATACAGGGTGTTTCGGGATAAGTGTAAACAACTTAACCAGGAGATTCCTTACATCGAAACAACAAAAAAATATAATATTAACATGGGTCCGTAAACCAGTCGTTCTCGAGTTACAGCCAAAAAATGATTTTTTTCTATTTTAAGTGTAGTTATTGCACTTTTGGGCCTCTAGATTGAAAATTTGTAAAGATAGTTTGTTATAATGTTCACAGTTATATAGATTATGAAATTTCAAAGAGATATCATTGATGTTTTGTACTGTAATGTTAAGTGTCGCTGAGAAAAAAATAGTTCAAAAATAAAATTTTTCCAAAAATTTAAGGCCTCAAAAATGATTTTTGTTTTTGATTAGCTATTATATCATAACCGTTTGAGTATTTGGGCTGCAACTTTCCCAAAAGCTGTAGAATTTTATGGAGAACAAAATAATAACAATTTATGTATGAGTTAAAAAATAATATTTATGTAAAATCCCCAAAATATTGTAAGATAACAAAATTTAGAAAGGAACACATCAATTATCCAGCCAGTCAATCAAATCCATAAAACCAAAGGAAATCTTTCAGCTGAAATTTTAGCATGGAACATGCTTTAGTCTTGACCTAACTGCCTGAAAACGTTACGTTACGCGGGAGGGTGACGCGGGATATATAAGATAATAATTAATGAAAATGTAACCCACTTCACTTCACCTCACTTCACTTCACTTCACTTCACTTCACTTCACTTCACGTCACTTCACTTTCTTAATGCACTTCACTTCACTTCACCTCATGTCACTTCACTTTCTTAATGCACTTCACTTCACTTCACTTCACTTCACCTCACTTCACTTCACTTTCTTAATGCACTTCACTTCACTTCACCTCACGTCACTTCACTTTCTTAATGCACCTCACTTCACTTCACTTCACTTCCTTAATGCACTTCACTTCACTCCACTTCACCTCACGTCACTTCACTTCACTTTCTTAATGCACTTCACTTCACTTCACTTCACTTCACTTCACTTCACTTCACCTTCTTAATGCACTTCACTTCACTAAAAGTGCGCAGCTAAAGCATGTTCCATGTTTCTTGAATTTTAGCCGTAGGCTCTAAGCAAAAAGATCCGGGGGTCCAGGGGGCTTGCCCCCTGGCGAGGCCCGCAGGGCCGAGTTTTTTTTTTTTTATAAAATCTTCAAAAAATTTTAAAATTTACAAGATCCTAAATCCTTTAACATTCCACCACAGGACCCCACTGAGGCAATGTTTAAAAAAAACGGCCTTTTCCTACACAGGATGGCTACAAAAAAAAAAAAAAAAAAAAAAAAAAAAAAAAAAAAAAAAAAATAACAAAAAAATAAACATTGTCAACTAACAGTTTGAAAACAAAAAATACCAAAATGTTATTATACGTTTTTTTTTTTCAAACAAATACTGTAATCTTCTTAAGACATAAACTAATTTAGTACTTATCGGACGAATACACGAGAATTGGGTTTATTTTAATTTAACCTCATTCAATACTTATATCATCGTTCCGTCTTGTATGTTGTTGTTTTCATTGGTGAGTTGGCAGCACTGTTTCCGTAAGCCACATCTGTTTAATTTCATTGTTGAGAAATAATGTGGTTTCCTGTCCATTAAAATAAGTTTCCTCTCAGTAAGTGCTGGTGGTTTTAACTCCAAAGTGAAAATGTATTCAAACAGTGAGTATACTGATATGCATTTTGTCTATGGGTATTGCAATGGGAATGCAAAGGCAGCTTCGGCTGAGTACAGGAGAAGATATCCAAACAGAAATATTCCAAACCCGAGAGTTTTTACCGACCTGCACAACCGACTTAAAGAGACAGGATCGGTTAGTAGGAGAAAGCGAGAGGGATTCGATCAAGTTGATGTGCATACTGAAGAAAATATTATTGAAGCAGTGCAGCAAAGTCCAGGTACGAGTGTTAGGAGACTATCAAACCAACATTTAGTGTCTTCAACAAAGGTTTGGAGAGTTATGAAGAAGGAAAAAATGCACCCCTATCACTTTCAAAAAGTGCAAGCCCTTCACCCTGGGGACAACGATGCTAGGCTGGCATTTTGCAATTGGGTAGTGGCTAACCGGAGGTTAGTTAAGTGCATTTTGTTTACTGATGAAGCCCAGTTCTCGAGAAATGGAATAAATAACTTAAGAAACCTACACAACTGGGCTACAGAAAATCCCCATAAATTAATAGAAAATCATTTCCAACAAAGGTTTTCTCTAAATTTGTGGTGTGGCCTTGTTAATGATAAGCTGATTGGACCTTTTATCATCGAGGGGAATCTAAACAGAGCCACTTATAATGCATTCCTGCTCAATGAGTTACAAAGACTCCTAGAGGAAGTCCCTCTTGGAACCATAGTAAATCTCTGGTTTCAACACGACGGTGCACCGCCTCACTCTTCAAGAGAAGTTGTAGAACTACTGCGTCAGAAATTTGGGCAAAGGGTAATAGCTAACAACGGTCCAGTACATTGGCCCGCAAGGTCTCCTGACCTTACACCCATGGACTATTTTTTATGGGGATGGATGAAATCACAAGTCTACACAACAAAGCCTAGAACAAGAGAAGAATTATTGCAAAGGATAATGAATGTAGCTGAGTCCATCAAGAACAACCCAGCAGTCGTCCGAGCGGCAACAAACTCATTGATTTCACGAGCAAGATTGTGCAGGCAGAAAGATGGTGGTCACTTTGAAAATTTCTTGTAAGGTGCACCCATGGTACCCACGTTGTTTTGTAAATAACAGTATTATTTCACTCTAGATCTTTAATTTTTATGTGTATTTTCACAAAACATTGTGATTTGTAATTTGAAAATGATTTAAATTTTTGTTTAATAAATCTTTAAGTAAAATTTAATACTACCTTATTTTTACATTATAATTAGTGGCCTCTCTTCCACATTTATAAAAAAAGAAGATGAATTTTCTTTATCTTGAGATCAGCTTTATTATTTTATTATCTTTACAAATTTTCAATCTAGAGGTCCAAAAGTGCAATAACTACATTTAAAATTGAAAAAAAATCAATTTTTGGCTGTAACTTGAGAACGACTGGTTTACGGACCCATGTTCATATAAGATTTTTTTCTGGTTTCGATGTAAGGAATCTCCTGGTTAAGTTGTTTACACTTATCCCGAAACACCCTGTATATATATATATATATATATATATATATATGAATTTGCAGTTAAATAAACCATTAATTATTTTTTATATTTAATATTTAGTAAGTATTTGATAAATTTTATAATTTAATTTATGTAGTCTACAATGAATATTAATACCACCCAACATGGACAGCACAGACTCTGGTAGTGTCCAGAAAATGGCTTCACGTATTATGTATAAGGATAAGTCATGTTTCTGAAACAAATATGAAAACAATGATCTCACCATTAAGAGTCTGCAGAGGCTGTCAGCCATGTTGGTTTTAATCTCATAAGAACAATGTTATTTTCGAACTGGATATACAATCAGGCCTATCCAAATTAAATGGTTATTTTTTGACAGATTTTTTCCAAAGAAATTGCATATGATCAAGAATGTAATTGCACTTTGGAATTGCTTTGTGAATTCCTAATTAGTTTTATATAACAAATATAAAAATATTTGTTTGAAGTTTTTATTTTCACCTATTTTTCAAATCTAGGCGTATGTATTCAAATTATAAAAATTAAAACATTTAAAATGACACCTCATACACAACTTTTGCAAAATAAATAACGAAAAAATATGGATTTGCAAATAACATTGTTTTTATGGAATTAAAACCAACACGGCCGACAGCCTCTGCAGACTCTTAATGGTGAGATCATTGTTTTCATATTTGTTTCAGAAATATGACTTATCCTTATACATAATACGTGAAGCCGTTTTCTGGACACTACCAGAGTCTGTGCTGTCCATGTTGGGTGGTAATCATTGTACTGATGTTATGTGTGGGGGGAATAACTGAGTATCAGGCTTGTCAATTACCTGAATATCAGACCAACACTACGTGGTTTGGATTCCACGTAAACTTTTTGGAAGTAGCGCGGGCTGTGTGTTTAGGCGGGGAACAGTCAGTTTCCGACAACAATATAGATTACTGCACTGCATTGTTGCTATAATGGTAAATAATGAAATGATTCTGCATCGGAGCTTACAAGTTCAAATGATATGCACAATCTATTTTGTGTATAAATTATTCTGTGTGTGTGTATATGTATACAACTAAAATTGCATGAAGTTAATTTCAAGTTGTTTGCAGCAAAGGACATATTATCAGAGACATGTCAAATCACTGGGTCAGGCTCAGCCATCATCCAACGCTCAAGGGCTGTCGGCGTTCGCTAATTAAGACTATGGTATTAAAACTGCATACATATAAACATGTTTACAATTTATAATGCTGCTTTTCTACATTATATGGAAATTAGAATGAAAATCGTACGTAGCGTAGAACAAAAGATACTATATCCAACATATTTAAATATTTTATTTATATTTAAAAAAAGAAACTAAGAGGCGTACGAAAAATCTAAGTACACCATTGATTTCCTCAACTAATTGTACATTATGAAATATGCTTATTTAGGCCCAAGTTTTAATAATTTTTATCCTAATGGGAACAAAAAAAATACAGGAATTCTAACTAGTATTCACTGTGCATCAACTTTAAACTTGTATTACTCAAAAATGTTTTGATTAATATTTTGATATGTTGTTGACACACATATATTTGAATTTAAATATCACACACTTAGGCTATATTTGAATTGAAAAATATGAACATAAGACTTATGACACCTGTCATAATTTAAAAGCCATCGAGTTAATGAATAAAGAAAATAAATAAATAAACAAACACCTACTTTTTACTTTATTCGTCAGTAACAAGCTTAGAAAACTATATTTAACCAAGAATATTAACACGTCGTTATCACGACCTATATAAGACACGAACTACATTATTCACAAAGTTAAAAGAATAAGTAGCCAACAGCATTCAACGTTCAATCAACAAGAAAGAGAACACCAGTGGTCTTCAACGAGGACTCATTTGTTCCCACACGCTAGTACTTGGGCGGCGACGGCAATATGCCGTCGTGAAGTAGTGGCGGGCAGCGGCTACACATCAACTGCCGACGGCGAAATTGGCCCCACCACCCTGTGTCCTCCTGTGTGTAAGCTTCCATATAACTCAATGCGCCTCTACTGGAACGGCGGCAACGGCAATTTTGACCAGACAGCGAAAACCGTACTGTGTGTAACCCAAACACGGCCGTGGTACAGTTGTAGGGCGTAGGTCTGATAATTAATTTGACAACACGTCGGTACCGCGCTCCTCCGAAACCAAACATTGCCGGTTTCCCCGAAATGAGAACTCACGGCGGTTGCCGTTTCGCCTATCCCACTGACACACTCTGGTTAATCTATATACTCGGTGATATGTTATTTTAATGTTAATTCGGAATATGTATGTTTTAATCTTATTATTTTGAATGGTAAGATTTTCATAAAATAATGAACCTTGTAATAAAGCCTACATTAAAAATTGCTGTACATTAATTCTTCGCAATCCATATTACCTGTTCTTGAGATTTTATAAGTTATAATCAGAATAATATTTTAATTAAAGATGTTTGAACACAATAAAACTGTTATTAGTTATTATTGTTGAATCATTTAAATAATCCAAATATTTTGTTAAATTTAAAAGTGTTTGTTTTATTGGTACAGAAAAATTTGCATAGATTAGTTTTTAACACTAAATATAACCTTCATATATTGGATTTTGTATAGTAAGTACCAAATAGCTATGAAGTACTAGATTTTTTATTATAATAGTTTTTTATCACTATACTTGTGCAATATTGTTGTTGCAACTAATAGACCTACTGTAAACTACCTTTTCCGATGCAATCTCTTTCTTTAAGTTTTCGTGGCCTGCGTAAGTACAGAGACAAGAACGATCCGCATAATTTCTCTTTAAAACTACTATTGACAACGATTGGCCACACAAGAAGACGGCTTTTCGATTGGCCTGGGCCTTCCAGTCCCTCCACACTCCCCCGGAAATAGACTTTTGGCCTGCGTCGGTAAGAAGGTATCCCTACTAAATGCATTATCGACTTTCCAGCAGTGACTTGGCGGTTTGGGAAACGGCCACATTAACAAGAATGATATTTGTGATCAGTTTATCACCTGCAAGTTCTGAGTCCAACCCCTGACACAAAAGCCTGTGAAGAGTAGGAAAATACAACTACCATTAAGGAAGCTATACCACCACAGTTTCATTCTTAATGTCACAAATATTAACAATACAATATTGGACATAACAAAGTAATTAGTAGAAACGGAGACACGTATTGATTTCCAAGCAATGATAAAGCTAAGTTGTCAGTTTCTTCTGTGGAATCCTGTAGGTAGTTAAAGAATTAACTGACAAAAAAGTAGGTTTTTAAATTTTAAATAAAGCAAGACCGGGCTTATTGGACAGTTCTAAAACACGTCCATTATTTTCACCTCCTTCAGAGATAAAGGATGCTATTGAAGATATTGGCCATCAAGTAAGAAATATTTCTAACATGTGTGATTACAAAACCAATAAACCTCTTTCCATTTTACCAGATCATAAAACAAAGACAAGTATGATCTAGACCTTTTGTTAATATTTTAGAGCGCTTGGCGTCAATATTCTGTGGCAAGGTACTATGCTAAGATTTGTCAGTTCAAATCCAGCTGTGGTTGGTACTTTTTTCTGTACAAGTGGCACTGGTACATGGTACAGCGGTGAAGGGCCCACCTGAAATAAGCAGTGTCCAGCAAGGGGGCTGGAAGTTGACCCCCAGTGAGTGTTTAATACACTTTTAATGATAGTAAGAGGAGGAGGCACATTTTTTCTTGTTTTTTAAACTGGCCGTTATTTTTAATTATTAGACTTTACGTAACAGGAGATTGAAGGACATGATCTTTACTCAATATTTAAAAATGTACATTAAAATAACTGTACATACTAAACAAGCATGCAACAAAATGAAAATAAAAATATTTGGATAAAAATTAGGACATGTAAAAATAATTCCTGCTCAGAAGGATTAAGCTGCAGAGTATTGAGGCTTAAGTCCAAGAACCTCATAAATTAACCTCATAAACCCAAGAACTGCCATGGCACGAAGCTAGGTATGTAATGTATAGTAAAAAACAAAGGTCTAGTCCACTGACATGTGTAATTTGTAATGGGACTAGTATTCCGTTAATTACAATGGGTGAACCATTTATCAGGATATGATAAATCTGAAATTTCAATGACGAAGATCCAAACCTACTGAGCCTCTTTTTTTTTCTGTGTCTTTTGATAGGCTCAACTCCAGCGAATCTGCAGAAGCTTCTGAAGGTACAGTAAAATTTACTTATGCTGGAGTTGTTTCATAAAATAACAAAATAAAGCCCAATATACATTCAATGGGTCACAGTAGTGACGTTGGCCTTACTCCTAATACTTGTCTAGATAAATTTGGGAAATGAATGATGCAGTAATCTTAGCAAATTGGTATGTTATTGGTCTTATTATCTACTGTGGTTTCCAGGTTAAAATGAATAAAATGTATAGGATTGCTTTATGAAATGTCAATGGCTTGGCTTATCACAATCAAGAAAAAGTGGTTGGGTAATTAACACTGCGTGTGTATGCGGTTGTATGTGGCGGTTGGTACATGGGTACCCAACACATAAATCGATACACGTACTACTGTACGTGTGTAGACGGGTGGGTGGGTAATTAACATTGCGCGTGTATGAGTGGTGGTAGGTACATGGGTAACCAACACATAAACCGATGTACTGGGATTGCTGTACATGTGTAGGGGGGTGGGTGGGTAGGTCAGTACCACCGTAAGTGTAGTCAATACCACCAGGCAGACAGGCAATACAGTTGCCCTTGGGATGTAATTGTCCAGTTATCACGACCGAATCCCCTGTGAGTTGATTTTGCCAGCAATCAGGAACTGGCTGTAGCTGGTAGTGGTTTACCTTCATCGGAATGTCCATCCTGGCCCATTCGCTGGCAGGATTTCCACGCATGGTCAGCCAATCACTAATTAATTAACAAGTGAAATAATACAGTTTGACAACTGGTGAACATAGTCTGTGTGATCTTATTAACTTTCATTGGCATTTATACTAATGAGGACATCCAAGGGCTCCAAGTATTCTCTCTCAGTGGAACACTCTTTGATAGTGTTAACATTTTATTTGTTAGAGTACTGCCCAATATTGTCATATTATCTTTACAAACAATATAACTTGTTAGTCTACGTATTGAAAGATCCTGCTGAACTCATAGATTGTGGATAGAACATGTAATAATATATGTACCCTTACAAGTTCACATATATTATTAGTTCCTTAAAACTTGTGTAACAAGAGTACAGATTGGTTCCTTTTTAAAAAAATCTTTGATGAGAACATATAATGAAATATATAACCCTGAAAATCGTGGAGGATATTGATGATGTTGTTGAACGTATGAGTAGAACAATCCAAGAAACAGTCTGGAAGGCGAAAAGAATTACAAGACAGTTTCAGAAGCTCAAAAATAATATCCCCTAGAAGTGAAAAGAATTATTGCACTTAAACGTCGTTTAAGACGTATGTGACAACTATCGAGGAATCCTTTGAATAAACTAGCTCTGAATGTATCTAAATAACAATTAAAGAGGATGCTAAGGAAACTTAATAAATGAAAATTTTGAATACTATACATCCAATCTAAGTCTAATGAAGGCAACTGAATATTTTCTTTGGAATGCTTACTTACTTGATAGTCTCACACTGGAAGCACTGATGTGCCGTGGTCTTCATATGGTTGGCCTGTTTCTCACTCATGTAACTAAGAACATTAAAAATCCCCAAAATTCAGTTCTTCCACGGAGGAATCATGGATCTTGGGCTAAAAGCCCTTCTGAGAAACCAGAAACTTACACATTATCAGGTGATTTTCAAACCTACCCTATCATTCATCCTCTTAACCAAGATATTTCACTTCACCTGGAATCGCTAATCAACTTGAACCCAAACATTTCTTCAACACCATCTGAAATTGAGAAAACTATAAAAATACGTTAATCCTTTCAATACCTCTGGATATGACTTAATAACAGGTAGCATCCTTAAGGAACTTCCATAGACAGGGTATAGATTTTAATAACTATAATATTCAAGTCTGTTCTACATATGTAATACTTCCTCGCGCAACTGAAAGTGTCTCAGATGATTCTTATTTGAGAACTAGGTAAACCAGTGGCCCTAGCTGCTTCCTACAGGCTCATTAGACTTTTGACTTTTTTTATAAATTATTTGAGAAATTGTGTCTGCAAATACTTTAACCATTGTGACATCAGTTTGGATTTCATCAAGGGCATTCAACAATTAAACAAGTACACATACTAATGAGTCTAATTAGTGTGGATCTTAAAAATTTTTCTTAGTGATTTAGAGGTTTTGTTCAGCTGCGTTTTAGATGTTAGTCAGGCTTTTGTGAAGTATGGCATGAATTAAAAATGTTATTCAAAATTAAATCAAGGTTATCCCAGTCATATTGCAACATTGCACAATCATGTCTTCCCAACAGGTTCTTTCAAAAAAAATACAAGGTACAGTCAAAAAGTTCCCGGAATTAGTTGAAATATATTTATTGGACAAAGATAAAACTTACAAACCTATTTTCTTCAAAATACTCTCCTCCTACAACAATACACTTGTCCCTACGGTCATACAGATGTTCAAAACACTATGGATGCTTATTTTTTAAAATGTATTTCAATACTTTTATCGCATTTGTTGTTTAGAGCCATTCGATCTTGTTCGATATGAGCCTTGAAATAATCAAAAAATCACATTTTTCTGACAGGTTTAACACCGGCAAATTTTTTTCACATCATGAACAGGATGAAATTGGCCGGCATAGGGCCAGGCGAGTAGGAAGGGGTTCTAGCGTGGTAATGTGGAGCTTGACTAGGTAGTTACGTAATTAGAGTGATCAACTTGTTTTCTGCTAATTTTTCAGGCCATTTCCTCCTAATGGCATATCGTGAGCGCCTAAGAACGTTTGTGTGGATACATTTACTTTATATTCTTACATTCTTACATATGAGACGCCGACACAACGTTGTGCGTATTTTAAGGCGAATATGAATGGTATTATGAGTGTACGATGAGTGTGGATGAGTGTAGTCTGGTTACTAACTGAGTTCAACTATTCCTCAGAAAGGGCAATTTATTAATAGCCCAACAGCCAGGGCAACTAAGGGACCTACAGCTTTACGTGGAATCCGAACCACGTAGTGCTGGTCTGATTTTCAGCTAATTGACAAGCCTGATACTCAGTTATCTCCCCCACACAACATCCGCACAATGATTACCACCCAACATGGACACCCCAGACTTCTCTAGTAGTGTCCACGCCGATAGCAACCACCAAGCGGACGCCATGTCGGTATTAAGAGGACCGAGCATCCAACCTATCGCCTACAATCTCCCAAACACTTTGTCCCCATGTAGCTGGGTTACAGCACTGCGCCACCAGTATGCGATTTCATCAATCGTTATTCTTCAGTTTGCATGGACAGTTTGCCGAACTCGCTTAATCTTGTCATCTGTGATTGTGGTAAAAGGCATCCACTACGAGAGTCATCTTCAATGTTTATGCGGCCTTCACAAAACTGTTTGTGCTTTTCGTAAAATTGGCTTTTCTTTATCGCCTCAACTTCGTACGCATGCCCAAACATTTTAAGTGTCTTAGAAAATGGATTTTGAGGTAAAACACACAATTTAATAATTTTTAGCTCTTCTTCAAATCAATTTTCAAAAAGCGACAAAGTAAACACGTAAATACACAAAAAGCACTCTCCTCTTGGAACAATGGCAGCTGATCGATACTAGCGCTACCCATATCTCTTCTCCAGGAATAGTACTAATTGATAAGACAGCGAAATTCTCACCGGCAACGACGCCGTATATCTCTGGATGTCGATTCCGGGAAATTGTTGACTGTACCTCGTATAACGGCTAAGAGGGCTCTAAAACCCCGCACTGAGAAGCGTAAAAACTGCTTTGCGCGGTCCTAGATACTGCCTTTATTTACTGTCATAAAATTATAAATGAAGTATCTATTTAAAGATAAAGACATTTTTGACTCAAATCGCTTTTTAAAATTTTCGAATTCCATCATGACTTATCCTTCTGCTTCTCTTAATGTGGCAATAGCTTGTGGGGGAGCCAATGCAAAAGTCCTGTGTACTACTGCTTTGTTCCTGGTTTACTCCACTGCTGAATATTGTGCCCCTGTGTGGCTTAACAATACACATGTACAAGAGGTTGATATACAACTAAATAGGGCGATGAGGGCTATCAGCGGCTGCCTCATTGCAACTCCTCTACCGTGGCTTCCAGTGCTGAGCAATATATCTCCTCCGGATATTAGATGCAAAGAGGCACTTCTCAGAGAGTTTAAAAAGATCATATCTACTCCTAATCTCCCCATTTTGCAAGATATCACACAACATGCAGAGTGACTTAAATCTAGAAAATAACCTCTCTGACTAGCTTTACAGTTATTCTCTAACGAATTTTCGCCAAAAACCAACTGGGCGTGAACTTAGATACGTTTAACGGACAACACATGTTTCTGGTATCAAATCCTATGATGACTGTTATTGGTTGAATGAACCTTCCTTGTAAGGAATGGACTGTGTTGAGTAGCTTTTGCATAGGGGGTGGGAAGATGCAGCTTCTGGAAATTTAAGTAGGGAATGGCAAATGATCAGTCATGTGATCGCAGAGTTGATGAGTGCCCATTGCGTTCTTTTCAGGGGCGATTAGCTGGTCTTCATTCAATTGGAGAAGCACATGTTGAATGTTAAGAAACCTGGATTTAGCTCTGTGACGGGAGATCAATATTTAACCACTATGACACATGTACTTTGTACTGTAGATTTTATTTTATTTAGATATTTTTATCTGTGTAGTATTTTAAATCTTTTATTAGTTTAGTAGATGGCCTTTGAAAGCCATACGATCCATATATTCAAAATATTAGGCTAAATATCTTGATATGAATCTTGATAGGAGTTGATCAAGGTAGACCCATTTTTGGTACAAAAGACTGCATTAAAATTTTAAATTTTAAAAATTGTCCTTGACATTTGGCAGATCTTCAAAACTAACAATAGAAAAAAAAACTTAATTTGGATAAAGCTATACTGAAACCAATTTGGACTTGGTATTGAGCTATGGGCCAAATTTTAACATAGAAATTATACAAATATTTGAATCTAAAACTTTGAGATATATTTTGAATGGTCAATCATAGAAACGCAACTAAATGTTTCATAATGACATTAACATTTCATATGTCAAGGATATCATCGGAAGTAGATGCTTGGTACAAAGAGAAGTTTAGAAAAATCATTTTTAAAACATGAATAAACACTTTTGCTCATATTCTTAATAACATACACAACTAACAAGAAAGAAAACAAAATTCTTAGTACCTACCGCACAAAATATATTAAGTTATTTATTTTTGATAGTTTTGGACAATAGGAATGCCAAGGTAATGTCTGTTTAGAGGTACAGAACTAAAACTAAAAGCAAGATAATCTGCAAACAGATAGCTTTAATAGCATGTGCAGAGTATCAAAATGGAAGGTCATTTCTACAGATAAAGAACAACAGTGATCCCAAGGGGCCGACACATGACACAGCAGCAAAAGAAAATGTACAGCCTGCACTCTCATTTAAGTATAACTTTTTTAAATTACATATTTTAGCATTTTGTCAATAATGCCATACGGGTAAAGTAGCAGTGATCCAGTTGCTCACCCATACACGTACAGCGGTAGCACAGAATATATAATACTATATAAGATATTCTGTGGTGATAATGACGCACTTATACATGAACAGTATTAGTTCAACTAAAAATTGCATAGCTAAAGTGTTGATGAGTTATATATTGTGATAAAATTTTTTCTATTGCCTTATTAAAATTTTCAATAAAATAGTTAAATGCCTTTATATATAAATTGAGAGTTGAAAAAACTATTATTATTTTAAAATGCTCCCTAAATTGATCATTTATTTAATATTGTAAAGTCTCACATGGTGACTTATTATAGGGATGATTGTACTATCCTTCAATAAACTAGGAAAAGTACCGTACTTAGTTCATATTGGGGGAGGCTAAACCACACAGATATATTTACCAGTTCAATCTAAGATCAACTTATAAAATTAATTAATTGTTGTATTGATTAACATTAAAATATCTTAAAGTCAACATTTGTGGAAAGGGTTATGTTTATGTTAATATGTATCTGCAATGACATTCAGGATGGATACAGTAAAACCTCGATAGTTCGACACTTTGTGGACTTAAGGGGTGTCGAAGTATCAAAATTTCGAACTATAGGGAGTATATGTATTATTTTTATAAGGAGTTTAAAAAACACAAGCTGTATATAAATATTGCACAATTTTAATTATTATGATTAGGTTAAGGCATTACATTCGTGATTTGTCAACTTACATTATAATGTGGGTTCCAATAAATGTCACTGAAGAAAATATTTTGTTATTTTTGGTTGTTTTTTACACTGATTCCTTTGTCGAGCTGCTTCCTCACATAGTCTTTTGAGACAAAGGTTGTCCATGGCAGATGCAACTTGCTCCTGGAGATATTGGAGAGCCCCCTTGAGATATTTGACACCGTCACTATGAGTCAATTTCTGTGGTTGGCTATTGTCTGTATCATCTTCTGACTCTTCATCACTCATATCCACTTCCTTTGATTTTAATGCAGCAACAATTTCTTCGTCAGAAGTGGGGCCTATGTCTTCATCTTCCTTCATCCAATCGTAAACATTACAGTTGGAAGCTCCTTCACAGCCTGGGATCTTCTCTATTAACCTATCGAGGTCTTCATTGTTCGGCTCTTCATTCTTGAGAAATTCATTCCCCTCATGGTCCAATAGTTTTTGCCAGTTCTATTGGATACTAGGGTCAAGGGATTGAGCTCATCCCATGACTGGATATCCACCCAATTACATCTAACATATCAATTTCTTTCAGTTTATCGATTAAATTAAGCTCTTTGAATAATCAAGACTTTGAATAATACATGAGAGAAGCTTCTTCCTGTAAAGTTTCTTGAGTGTGACCAAAACCCCTTGGTCCATGGGCTGGCACAGTGAGGTTACATTAGGCAGCAGAAACATAGCCTTTACCCCTGTATCTTGAATTACATCTACACTTGGGTGGGTCGTTGCGTTGTCTAAAATCAACAATGCCTTTTATTTATTTATTTTTATTTATTCATAAGACACCGATCGTCAAGATATGGCTGAATATGGATTTGGAATGAATGTAATGAGTGTAGATGAGCGAATGTAGTCATTGTTACAAACTAAGGCCGACTATTCCTTAGAAAGTGTCATTAATTAATAGCCCAATGACAAATGAACAGCCGGTGATTATCAGCTGATCCTTCTCAAAATGTATTGACTCTGATTTGGATCGAAATTTCTTGAGAGATTCCTTGATTCCAAATGTTTTTCGACTTCTGGTACAAACTACTTATGGAACCACTCATTAAAAATATCCTCTGACATCCACGCATTAGATTGGTTTCTGTACACAATGGGTAAATCGAAACTATCACCCATTATTTTTACATTTTTGAAAGTTCGGGGTATTTGGATTTTCCTATAAGAACTAATTTCAGTTTGTGTGACCCTGTTGCATTGCTACAAGCCAACATAGTAACTCTTTCTTTACTTTTTTTGTAACCTGCAGCAGCTTTTTCTTTTTTGAGAGCAAGGCTTTTACTAGGTAGCATTCGAAAATTAAGGCCAGTTTCATCGCAATTGTAAATTTGCTCTCCACTGAGTCCCTCTTTTTCAATTAATGCTTGAAATCTTACTTTAAAATCACTTTCACTGTTAGGATTTGCAGACAACTTTTTCACCACATATGCTCAGCTGTTTAACTCCGTATCTGTGTTTCCACCTGTCCAGCCATCCGCTACTTGCAGTGAATTCAGGCTCTCCTTCTTCTTTGAATTCATTGTAAAACTGCAACCCTTTTTCCTGAAGAATTGGTCTTGTGATCGGCGTTCCTTTTTCTCATTGAATTTTGAACCACTGATAAAGTGCCTCGCTAACCATTTCGTACTCCGAAGTCTTTACACTTTTTCTCTTACTAATGATTCCGAACAAGTTCTTTAATCATACCACAACTCAATTTCAGGCCTCATCTTCTTCCACCCAATCACCGTTGATCGACCAACATTTAAATCATTCGCGACTTTGTTCACACTTTCCCCTTTGTCAATCCCTTTTAACGAGGATACGTCCCGTGTTGAAGAATCGAACTATCGAAGGTTTACTGTATTATAATAAAAAAATTATAAAATAAAAACACACTTAAAGATACAAACAAATATACGAAAAGAAACACTAATGCAACCTTTGTTCCGGATGGTCTGTGGATTTTAACATTTTAACATATGATGTTGTAATTAATTATTATCATGTGTTTTATTTTTGCTTTTGTTTACTTTTGTTGTTGTGATGTTCAGTTTTGGGAAATAAAAGTATGTTTCAATGTCTTGAAGAATTTAAATATTATTCTGATTTCTACAAAACTATAATTAACTTTCTCATACCAAAAGGTAAGGTCCTCCGAACGAAACATGGTCTGACTGGGCCGGATAACCAGAACTATGGAAAAGTAAGACAAATGTTTCTATAAACCTCTGTGTCAATATAATTATCTCTTTATCTACCTCAATCCTCAAACAAACTCTACCTCAATAATTTCAACTTTTCTCAATCTCAATCTTTTTTTACCTCTCTAAACTTGTATTTTTTGTATATGTTTAACTTTTTACAATGAAACCTCAAACTTTTGCTCGATTGACAAACCTCATTAAAGCTAGGCTGAATAAAATTCATGACTATCTTGAAAATCTGTCTGAGGATTCTCCTCTTGAAACACTTCAACATCAAAAGATTCTTGTATACTAGGCAGAGGATAAACTCAAACAAATTGTATTTGACGAAAACATGAAAAAATTTTTAGATTCAAACGATGATTTTGATGAACAAAATGTCATTGACAAACAGGATGAAATTAATGAACTTTGTGTTACTATTCAAAGTAAAATTAAAATTCTTTTAAATATTAATGATGATATCCAGTCAGTAGCAAGTAACGAAACTATTCAAGGGCAACTTTCCACGTCGGTGATACGTTTACCTAAAATAGAATCGAAGCATTTTAGTGGAGACCCTCACACCTGGATTGCTTTTATCAACCTGTTTGACGCAACTATAAACTCAAACTCATCACTGTCCCCTGTTGCGAAATTTCAGTATTTACTTGGTACATTATCAGGTGAAGCTCTTAATTTAATCAAATCGTTACCAATCTCAGAAGCTAATTACTTCATAGCTTACAAGACGTTACATGAACGTTATCATTCAGTGCGTAGACTCTCCTCTGTGCATTTAAACAAGATAATAGATCTCCCCAATATCAATCTCTTTCCTGTTAAGAACCTAAGACATTTTCTAAATGCATTTCAAGAAAACACTCAAGCCTTAATAGTATTGGACTGTGATATTGTTGAAAAAATCCTTTGTTAGCTTCTATGCTTTTACGGAAGTTTGACACCAAACTGCTACGTAAATTTGAAAACTCAAAAGGAAACTCTCAAACTCTTCCTACTGTAACAGAAATCATCACGTTCCTATCTGACTACTGTACTCATGCAGAAGACGCTTTCTTGCATTCTTCTAACAACAAAAATAACTCCTCTCATTGGACCCCTAAGTCTTTAAATGAAAAGTTTCAACCTCGACCTATCTCTCTCATGTCTGCCTCAGAACCTTTAGAGTTTACTTGTTTTGTTTGCTCAAAAGACGGACACAAAGTATGTTCTTGTCCAATGTTTAAGAGTAAATCTCCCCAAGAACGGCATCATATTGTTAAAACACAACATCGATGTTTCTCTTGTCTTGGAAATCACACAATTGGTGATTGTAAGTCCAAGAACTCTTGCTTCAAATGTTACAAGAAACACCATACTTTATTACACTCAGATTCCTCATCCTCTCAATCTCAAATAAGTTCTCCTAATAAAGAACCCACTACGCACTCTTCTCAACCTTCAGATAAACAAAATAAGTTTGCTGGTATTTCCACTAACTCAACCTCCAATTATTCTCAACCTCTAAATAATACTACAGTTTTGTTATCTACAATTTTTGTAAAACTTGTAACTAAACAAGGTAATGCACATGTTTTCCGAGCACTGATTAACTCTTGCAGTCAATGTGACTTTATGAACGAACGAGCTGCTCAGCTGCTAGGTATTCAACGTCAAAAATCAACCCTTCATGTGAATGGTATATCTCAATCTCTTGCTACTACCAAAGGAATGGGACGTGTTGACATTGAAACTCTCCAAGGTGATAAAATTTCGGAAAATCATCCCATGTTGATTTTAGATAAAATTACCTCGGACATGCCCAAATATCATCTTCATTCAGATTTACTAGAACTTGTTAAACTTTTTGTTTTGGCTGATCCCACTTTCCACCGTCCTGGTCCCATTGATGTTCTATTAGGTCTTTTTCCTTTCATTTTTACTGTGGAAAAAGTAAATCTTGGAACTAATATGCCTTTCATAATGAATACGGTGTTTGGTTACACTCTCATAGGCCATGCTCCTTGCAATGATGATTCTTCTCAAAACCAGATTTCCTCTCATCCCACAACTCTACTAACTGTTTCTGATTTTGATCTTCACTCTGCCATACAACAATTCTGGCAACAAGAGGAACCCCCCACATATTCCAAACAAATTTATGAAGACAACTTATGCAAAGAACACTTTATTAAGACATATTCTAGAGACGTATCTGGTAGGTATTGCGTTCGTCTACCTTTCAAACCTAACCATCCTCCAATAGGTGATTCGACATTTTCAGCTGAAAATAGATTCTTAGGACTTGAAAAAAGAATTACTACTCAACCTAAATTCAAGGAAGCCTATGTCAAATTTATGGACGAATATTCAGAAGTCGGACATATGAGACCTTATGATTCAGTTCCAGATGAAAACTATTTTCTCCCCCATCATGGTGTCATAAAAGAATCAAGCTCAACCACAAAACTGAGGACTGTCTTTGACGCTTCATGCAAAACCTCAAACGGTGTTTCACTAAATGATATTCTCCTCACAGGATCAAAATTACAGGTGAATTTATTTGACGTACTATTTCACTTCCGACGTCATAATGTGGTTTTCACTTGTGATATACGACAAATGTATAGGCAAGTTCGCATTCATCCTAACGATCAAAAATATCAAATGATATTTTGGCGCAACGATTCTTCTCTATCCCTCAGAACATTTTTCTTGGAAACTGTGACTTTTGGGATAAACTGTTCACCTTTCCTAGCCTTGTGATCTCTTCATCAACTTGCTCAAGACGAACAGGAATTCTATCCTGAAGCTGCCTCAGTTCTACTAAACCACAATTATGTGGATGATGTAATCGCTGGCCATGAAGATGAGGGAAAAGCACAACATTTGCAAACTCAACTGATCAACTTACTCCAAAAGGGTGGTTTCAAACTTAGAAAATGTACTTCTAACTATCCAAACCTCTTGGGTCCTTTTCCTTCCGATCACCATGAGGTTCCGAAGTTTTTGGAATCGTCTGATCAACCTTTCTTTAGTATCTTAGGTCTACATTGGTCATCTAAACTTGATTTTTTCTTCTTTAATTTCCATATATATAATACCCCTGCTAACACTAAAAGAACTATCCTCACCCTGATCGCAAAAATTAGCTATGACCCTTGTGGATTCCTGTCCCCAGTCATAATGTGGGCAAAACTATTCATGCAGCTATTATGGGCTAAAGGTTTTACTTGGGATGAACCCCTCCCTCATGACATAGTCGAGTCATGGAATTCGTTTGTCACTCAACTCCCTAGTCTGTCAGAAGTAAAAATACCCAGACCATTACAAATTAACAGTTTATTTGAAATGAACAAATTCCAAAGTTATTCAATTACATGGGTTTTCGGACGCTTCTGAAGGTGGTTACAGCGCAGTGGTATATTTACGAAGTTCTTCTGAAATAGAGACTACTCAAATAAGACAACTCATTTCAAAAACCCGTGTAGCACCACTAAAAAAAATCTCATTACCATGACTTGAATTGTGTGGTAGTCATCTCTTGGCAAAACTGATGACCCATTGTCTCTCTTTGTTGATGCCACACTACACTATTAGTCAGACATATGCCTGGACCGATTCGTCTTAAGTTGGATTCAAACTCTCCCTCACAGGTTGAAAACCTATGTTGCTAATCGGGTGGCTGAGATTCAGGAACAGGTCCCAGCTCATTTATGGCATCATGTGAACACACAATTTAACCCAGCAGTTTGTGCCTCTAGTGGATTAATGCCACAAGATCTCAAAGATCACCCTCTTTGGTGGGGAGGACCTCAGTGGTTGCAAGAACATGTCTCTTGTTGGCCAATTAGTTCCTTCACACCCATTAAAAAAGAGAACTTAGAAGAAGTAAAACCTCAAGGATCAATGGTATTGACTATCACTAAACCTGAACCCCTTGTAATTTTTAACCGATTTTCCTCTTGGAACAAACTCGTCAGAGTGTTTTCTTATGTATACCGTTTCTTTAATGTCAAAATAGTACCTAAATCAGGTCCTTTATCAGTGGATGAACTTAAGAAAACTTCTTTGAACATTTTCCAATTAATTCAATCTGAAGTTTTCCCTGGAGAAATTAAAAACTTGAAAAAGGGAAACCCTTGCTCTAACCAAATCCAAAGACTATCACCATTCCTCGATGAAAGTGGAATAATCAGAGTAGGAGGAAGAATCAACAACTCACATCTTGATTACGATGTTAAACATCCTGTAATACTACCAAAAAATCACCATATTGTCAATTTATTAATAGATCATTACCACTTAAAGTATTTGCATGCCCCTCCTCAACTTTTACATTCCATACTGGTCCAACATGTATGGATTTTAGCAGCTCGAAGCTTGATTCGATCTAGAGTTTTTAAATGTATCAAATGTTTTAGAACAAACCCTAAAACCAAGACTCCACTAATGGGAAATCTTCCAGAATCTCGAATTACTCCTTCACGACCCTTTTTGAACTCTGGTGTGGATTTTTATGGCCCGTTCACTGCCAAAGCTCATAACCTCAGATCATTATGTCTCTTCAAACTCTACATATGCATATTTGTATGTTTTAATACAAAGGCTGTGCACTTTGAAACGGTCTCTGAATTGTCTTCTACTGCCTTTATTTCAGCATTGACTAGATTTATTTCAAGGCGTGGTTTGTGTCAAAATATCTATTGTGACAACAGAACTAATTTCAGTGTTTTCAGAACTAATAAAAATCCTAAAATCAGTGGTCAACTCATTTCTGAATAACCAAGATAACAAACGAAGAATTTCAGAATTTTCTATTCAAAATTCAATACAATTTCACTTCAATCCCCCCTTAGCTCCTCACCAAGGAGGGCTATGGGAGGCTGCTGTCAAAAGTATGAAGTACCATCTTCGAAGAGTTGTAGGAGACACTGTTTTAACAATTGAAGACTACAACACAATCGTTGCAAAAATTGAAGCTGTTCTGAATTCCCGACCACTAATGCCTCTTTCATCTGACCCTTCCGATATCTCAGCTTTAACCCCTGGACATTTTTTAATTGGAGCCCCTCTGATTTCAATACCTGAAAATGACTTGAACAATACTCCCTTTAACAAACTCAAGAAATACCCAAGACATTTGGCATCGTTGGTGTCGGGATTACCTCCATACTTTACAGGAGCGGCAAAAATGGACAAAAAAACACAAAACTTGAAAATCGGGGATTTAGTTGTGATACAAGATCTCCTTACTCCACCACTCAATTGGCCGTTGGCTTGAATTGTGAAAATCCATCCAGGTCCTGACAACATTGTTAGAGTAGTCACCCTTCAAACTAAAAATGGAATGTTATGTTAAAAAGGCCTGTGATAAAGATTTTCCCCTTACTAATAGAAGACAACATTTGTTAAACCTGTCGGTTCAAGTGGCCCGGCATGTTCCCGATGGTCTGTGAATTTTAACATTTTAACATATGATGTTGTAATTAATTATTATCATGTGTTTTATTTTTGCTTTTGTTTACTTTTGTTGTTGTGATGTTCAGTTTTGGGAAATAAAAGTGAGTTTCAATGTCTTGAAGAATTTAAATATTATTCTGATTTCTACAAAACTATAATTAACTTTATCATACCAAAAGGTAAGGTCCTCCGAACGAAACAACCTCCTTTCAATCTAAAACCTGCCTGTAAAAAGGACATTGAAAATGTAATTAATTCATTTATAAACAAATATTCACTTGGATACGACGATATGCCAATATTAATAATAAAATCAGCTAAACATTACCTTAGTAAAATACTATGGTAACACGTAAATTCTTCTTTCATATCTGGATACTTTCCTAACAAATTAAAATTTGCTAAAATAATTCCAATACATAAAAAATGATAAAAAAGACCCCTCAAATTACAGACCCCTATCTTTTTACTACCAATATCCTCATAAATTTGTGTAAAAGTTGCTCATTATCAATTTATGGCATATTTACAAGAAAATAATTTAATAGATCCGTTCAACATGAATTTTGTAATAGTAAATCAGTAACCACAGTAGCTGTCTCATTAATTGATTCAATAATTGATTCTATCAATAAAAATGGATAGACTACACAATAGGAGTCTTTATGGACCTTTAAAAGGTATTTGATAGTGTTGACCATTCCACATTAATAAATAAATTAAAAATTCTTGGAGTAAACAATTATACACTAGAAGGGTTTAAATCATATCTTGAAACCAGATTTCAATTTGTAGAGTTATAACAAATTAAAAACAATAAATTTAGATAATTTCATTCATATTTACAACAAATCCAATTTGATGTCCCTCAAGGATCAATATTAGGACCCATTTTATTTATTTTTTACATAAAATACTTGGACCACCTCCTTAAAATATCCCACACAATAACTTATGCTTAAATGCAGATGAATGTAAAAAATATCAGCAACAGATGTAAATGAATTTGAATATCTATCAAAGATTGAACTAACAAACATTATAATTTTTTAAAATGTATGTAACTTAACTTTAAATATTGAAAAAACAAAGTTAATTTCTTTTAAAACTAATACAAAACAATTTTGACCGACAACCAGTTTGGTTTTAGGTCTGGCAGATCAACAATTGATGCAGTCACTCAGTTGGTTGATTTTGTCACGGAGGCCTTTGAGGATCGTAAACAGATGCTAAGTGTCTTTCTCGATCTCTCAAAGGCATTCGATTGCGTAAATCACAAAATCCTTTTGCAGAAGCTCTGGCGCTATGGTGTTCGCGGTCCACCACATGTGTGGTTGCAGTCCTACCTTAGCGACCGTAGCCAATGTGTGAAGGTTGAAAACGTCATTTCTAAATTCATCAAAGTGCACCATGGAGTCCCTCAGGGTTCCATCCTTGGCCCAGCACTATTCCTCATTTATGTGAATGATCTGGAGGAATCAATCACAAATGGAAGAATCATTCAATTCGCAGACGACACAACTCTCTGCTTCAGAGCTGCGTCTCAGCCTGAACTGGAAATACAAGCTTTTGTCAATTTGAATTCTTGCATCCAAAAGTTTTTGAATGACAATCTCCAAACAAATTGTTCAAAGACAACTTTCATCAAATTTTCGTTGCGGTCTCACGATTCGGAGACCTCAACCACTGTAATGGTAGATGATGTTTCTCTTAAGGAAACTGACTGTACCAAATTCCTGGGAATATACCTGGATAAGGGATTGACCTGGAATAATCACATAGATAATGTTTGCTCTAGGGTTGCAAAAGGTATCTTTGCTTTGCGCAATCTCTCAAACTACTGCTCTTTAGAAGTTCTACTAATGGCCTATTATGGCCTCGTGTACCCCCATCTCTCGTACGGCATAATATTATGGGGCAGTAGTGCAAACACCCCTTTTGAAAGAATTTTTAAACTCCAGAAAAAAGCGGTAAGAGTCATTTTGAAATTAAAATGCAGAGAGTCATGCAGAACAGCATTCAGGGAGTTGGAACTGCTGACTCTTCCTTGTCTTTACATCCTTGAGACGGCGGTGTACTGTCGCTACAAATGTAGTTTGACTAGCGGCAGTGACGTCCATGGATATGAGACAAGGGCGAGGGCCGCCTACCGCATCGAACAACACAAGAGGTGGCGTTTGAACGCCTTCCCTCGCAGATGGGAGGCAGATTGGTCAATGTTCTCCCTGAATGAATTAAATCCCAAACTTCCCAAAAATTATTTAAATCTCGGCTGAAAAGTCACCTTGTGTCTAATGCTTTCTATACGGTTGGTGAGTTCATGGACCACCATCATGGGAATTTATAGAATTTATAGAATGCCGGTCACTCCAGCACTTTGGTGACAAATTCATGCTTTCTCTCAATTAAGAATTAAAATCTCTAACACATGTTTAGCCCTGCTAAAGACTTTAACCAACTAATAAGCCTTAAGCTAACTATTAATAAGCTTTATAGCCTTAACTAGCTTTAACTAATTTGACGCTATTTATTGTACCTTTGTACATTTACAAATAAAGCATTTTGAATTGAATTGAATTGAATAAGATAGATATATCAAATAATATAATATTTAATAATAAAAATATTGAAAAACAAAACAGCACAAATTTCCTTGTTTTGAACATGAACCAAAATTTAACTTGGAACAAACACAACAACAACAAATATTTATAAAATAAACACAGGAATATATGCACTTTATATAATGTCATTTTTATGTAATATTATATAAAGTACTCAAGAGTAACTGCATCTGTTCTAAAACGTAGTTTTAAACAATTGAATTTGTACTTTGAATGGTTTTGTCTTAATGCTGATTTAAAATCATCTTAATTCATCACTTCATAAGGCCATAAGTTCTAATCTAGTGGTTAAACAATTTTGTTATATATTTTTCCTATCTCAAGGGAAGGTACATTAACTGATTTTGACTAAACAATTGGAAAATAACTAACTCACTGAAAACTGACTGCATCACCTTAATATTTGAGGGTGGGATGGACATCAAACCTACTTTAACATCGCACTTGCAGGGGCAATTCACTGCTTGCTTTCAAACTGGTTTCTTCTACTTCTAGACGGGGTTTTGCCCTGAGGCCACCTCCTTTACTCTCTATCTCTCTCGTCCGTTCTCCCTCCATTTTCTCTTTCAGTTTATTGCATGCATTCGCCGCTAGGGGGCAGCACTCTACTTGGTAAGAAGAGCCGTAGTTCAGTTTCTCCACGCTAGGTTTTCGTATCACAATTTTCTCCATCGGGTGAACTATCTATGTCGTATATAATCAATGGTTTCACACTGGAACTCAATACACGATCCAGCTCCACTTTGATTTCTGGCGTGTTTTAGTTTAGACATAATAATGCTGTGTCTTGTGAGACTCTGACCTATCTTTTATGAAACTTGTCTCTGTTTCAAATAATTGTATAATTTTCTAATGCCCATTGAAATTTTCTAAGTTTGAACTATCAACCATCCCATATCTTCCATTAATATTCTAAGTTCTACCATCTTGATTGATCACTCAAAAATTTCTAAATTGAACTCTAACCGTAGTCCTATGAATTAAGATAAGTAACATACATGTAATGATTCTTGCAATATTTTTGAACAGTCAAATTTTTTATGATTTTATTCTCAAATGGATATATTATTCCAAACTCTTTTTAAGTTCACCTGTATGATTTCTCAAATTTAATCGGTGTTTCCAGAGTTTTTAAACTCAAAAGGAAATATTGTTTCATACTTGTTCTAAAGAGAACTCTATCAATAGTCTTATCAACTAAATCAAGAAACACCCAATTCTTGAAACTACTACTCATATCGAACTTAATCAAAATTTTCCAAGTTTTTATACTCAAATGGAGATATTTTAAAATATTCTATCTAGTTCAAACCTACATCTTTTTGGGAATATTCAAAAAGAGATATTCTTCCATTGTCATTGAAAGTTCAGCTTCATCCATATCACTGCCAACAAAGTCAAGCTACACCCGTGTAAGGAGATTTTCTTTCATACTTTCTCTAAGTTCAACTCTTTCGCTTTTTGAAGTCACTTAAATATTCCCAAGTTTTTATTTTCAAAACGAGCTATCCATGCCTACTTTTTCTTGGTTCTACTCTTCTTTTTTCAAACTTATCAAAATATTTTAGTTTTTACTCTTAAAAGGAGATAATCTTCCATACTAATTTAAAGTTCAACTCTATCCATAGTCCTATCAACCTTATTAAACATGTACTCTTCACGAAATCAATAGAATTACTTTTGAGTTTTAGAAGAATATGTTTTTTCTAACATATTCATATCAACCAAAAAGCTTGTTTTAACACTGGTTCTCTTTTAGCACTTAACTGAATTTCTTCAAGTTGTTATGTTCAAAAGGATATATTATTTCATACTCTAAGATGAACTCTATCAACAATCCTATTAACCAAAACTAAGCAACATCTATATTATTAAAACTTCTAATATTTTTGAACTTTCTCAAAATATCTAGTTTTAAACTCAAAATGAGATATTCTTCCATCCTTTTTCTAAGTTCAACTCTATCTATAGTTCTATTAACACTTAAGTATTAATTAATAATTGCAATTTTGTTTAACTTAACCATATTTTTTCCAAGTTTTAGTACAGTCACAAAAGGAATTATTCATTCATACTTTTCCTAATTCAAACTCCATCCATAGTCACATGAACTAAATTGGTCAACATCCATGACTAATTACTTAGACTGTCATCTAAATTCCTTCTAGTTATACTCAAAAAGAGACATTATTCCATAATTTTTCAAAGTCCAACTCAATCCTCAATCCTATCAACCAAATCAAGGAACATCCATGTCTTAATACTAGTACTCTTTTCAAACTTAGTCATTTTATTCAATGTTTTTACACCATAAGGAGATACTCTGCCATATTTTTTCCAAGTCCAACTCAATCCTTGAAACAACATACATCTCTTAATACTTGTACTCGTTTTAAACGTAATCGTATTTCCTAAAGTTTTTTTACTCAAAAGGAGATATTCTACCATCAACTTTCAAAGTTCAACTCCATACATAGTCTTACCAACCAAGTCAAGCAGTTTTCAATTTGTATATGATTTGGAATGTTTCGTGAAACTGAACAAACAGAATACTCTGGTAACTCTGGTCACTTATTATATTTAATTTCTTATAAATTTATTTTTAATGTATGTTTTTTACATGAAAATATATATTCATTTTATCAGTATCACAAAATGGGATCCTCGCTTGGTTAAAATGTAGGTTCCGTTATATAATTATTTCAAACATTATAAACAATTTTACTTTTATTGACTCCAATTATAATAATAATAATAATAATATCACATCTCAATTATTTTACTTAAAATTGCGGATTTAAGTTTTTTACTATTACACAACTCAAGGATTGACTCGCAGCTGTACAAAACACCCTTTGGTCTCAGATTTCACATTTTACAAATGCTTACTTCCCAACACTAGTTTATTATTAGTTTAGACCGTTATAATATTTTTTTTTCTTTAATTATAATATCAAGGTTCCATCCTGAAAGTCATTTCAGATACATGTTAACATAACCCTACCCCTTTCCACAAATGTTGACTTTAAGATATTTTAATATTAATCAATACAACAATTAATTTATTTTATAATTTGATCTTAGATTGAGCCGGTAAAAGACGGTCAAAAATCTGTGTGGTATAGCCTTCCCTAATTATATCCCCTGTATTTTCTTCTAACAGTAATCAATATCTTTATTATGTTGTACAATTCTTGCAGAAATAGTTTCATATTTAACATTACTATACTTAATAATATACACTGACTTAATTCATGTATACTTAGTAGCTGTTAGTAGCTGCAGTAGTGTTTTACAATCACATAAATAGAACTCAGTGTGATTATTTTATGATTCAGGTTACATCAGTCAAAAGAGTTACAGTTTGAAATCCGTAAACAGGTGTGAGGTAATAAGAAAGGTTTCTCCTTGATAGTTTATTGCATATAGACATAAAAACAGATATAGTAGAGGCATTTAGATGATGTGAGGTAATAAAAGGGGTTTCCTCATGATAGTTTATTGCAAATAGACATAAACACAGATATAGTAGAGGCATTTAGATGATGTGAGGTAATAATAGGGGGTTTCTCGTGATAGTTTATTGCAAATAGACATAAACACAGATATAGTAGATGCATTTAGATGATGTGAGGTAATAATAGGTGGTTCCTTGTGATAGTTTATTGCAAATAGACATAAACACAGATATAGTAGAGGCATTTAGATGATGTGAGGTAATAATAGGGGTTTCCTCATGATAGTTTATTGCAAATAGACATAAACACAGATATAGTAGAGGCATTTATATGATGTGAGGTAATAATAGGGGTTTCCTCATGATAGTTTATTGCAAATAGACATAAACACAGATATAGTAGAGGCATTTAGATGATGTGAGGTAATAATAGGGGGTTTCCTCGTGATAGTTTATTGAAAATAGATATAAACACAGATATAGTAGAGGCATTTAGATGATGTGAGGTAATAATAGGGGGTTTCCTCGTGATAGTTTATTGCAAATAGACATAAACACATATATAGTAGAGGCATTTAGATGATGTGAGGTAATAATAGGGGTTTTCTCATGATAGTTTATTGAAAATAGACATAAACATAGATATAGTAGAGGCATTTAGATGATGTGAGGTAATAATAGGGGTTTTCTCATGATAGTTTATTGAAAATAGATATAAACATAGATATAGTAGAGGCATTTAGATGATGTGAGGTAATAATAGGGGTTTCCTCATGATAGTATATTGAAAATAAACATAAACATAGATATAGTAGAGGCATTTAGATGATGTGAGGTAATAATAGGGGTTTTCTCGTGATAGTATATTGAAAATAAATATAAACATAGATTTGGTAGAGGCATTTAGATGATGTGAGGTAATAATAGGGGTTTCCTCATGATAGTTAATTGAAAATAGACATAAACATAGATGTAGTAGAGGCATTTAGCTGATGTGAGGTAATACAGTAATAGGGGTTTTCTCATGATAGTTAATTGAAAATAGATATAAACATAGATATAGTAGAGGCATTTAGATGATGTGAGGTAATAATAGGGGTTTTCTCATGATAGTTTATTGAAAATAGACATAAACATAGATATAGTAGAGGCATTTAGATGATGTGAGGTAATAATAGGGGTTTTCTCATGATAGTTTATTGAAAATAGATATAAACATAGATATAGTAGAGGCATTTAGATGATGTGAGGTAATAATAGGGGTTTCCTCATGATAGTTAATTGAAAATAGACATAAACATAGATATAGTAGAGGCATTTAGATGATGTGAGGTAATAATAGGGGTTTTCTCGTGATAGTATATTGAAAATAAACATAAACATAGATATAGTAGAGGCATTTAGATGATGTGAGGTAATAATAGGGGTTTTCTCGTGATAGTATATTGAAAATAAATATAAACATAGATTTGGTAGAGGCATTTAGATGATGTGAGGTAATAATAGGGGTTTCCTCATGATAGTTAATTGAAAATAGACATAAACATAGATATAGTAGAGGCATTTAGATGATGTGAGGTAATACAGTAATAGGGGTTTTCTCATGATAGTTAATTGAAAATAGATATAAACATAGATATAGTAGAGGCATTTAGATGATGTGAGGTAATAATAGGGGTTTTCTCATGATAGTTTATTGAAAATAGACATAAACATAGATATAGTAGAGGCATTTAGATGATGTGAGGTAATAATAGGGGGATCCTCATGATAGTTTATTGAAAATAGACATAAACATAGATATAGTAGAGGCATTTAGATGATGTGAGGTAATAATAGGGGGATCCTCATGATAGTTTATTGCATTTCTCACGTTTATTGTAGCAAAACACCAACATGAAGCATTCATAGGAACATATTTATTTTGGAGGATAGATAGTGTACTTTGTTATGTACTAAAAATAATAATAATAGATTCCTACTAATAGTTTTGTTAATTTATTTTCTTCTTATTATTGTTATTAAGTATAGGAAAGTTATATTCATCAAAGTAAACCTAGTTTTAACATTAAAATATAACTTAACACAATAAATATAGGACAATTACATACAACACAAATATTAAATAAATTGTTTATTTTTTTCTTTCTAATGCATGTACAGCCTGTAACACAATTTTTTAAAATTATACTTATTAACTAACAATAGAAACACTTAAAAAAAACAATGAATAAGTTTATGAAGAAAGAAATAGGGCCCCCTAGGCTAAATGTCAATTTGGGGGTTCCTTGAATCATATCTACTCGAATTAAGAGCGACTGTTATTCCATTTAGAAAAAATAAATCATCCTGAAAATTAATTTAATTAAATTTATATTTCCAAGCTCACATATTCTGCACTTAACATTGAATAAATAATTAAATAAACATTGAAAAACATTGAAAAAATAAATAAAAAAGTAATAATAAAACTAATATTTAAAATGAATAACAGTAAACATATTTATAATAACAGAAACTACTACAGTATTGAATGCTATATAAATATGCAGACAAATCATACCTTAACACAATTTAAAAATTTAGGATGTTGAACATTACATTTGAATAACCAGTAAATCTTCAAAGTTCTCAAAATCCAACAACAATTTCCTAACATGTTTTATTTAATGTTTTGACATATTTATTGTTTTAATGTTATCAGGCAACTAATTACAATGCTCTACCGTATGTAATTAAGTTAATTTATCAACAATCATTTAATCCATTGACATACAAACAATACATTTGAATAGGTTAGACAAGCCATGAAATATAATTGAATTGTAATAGAAGCTATACCTATAGACCTATTATAATTAATATATTAGGCAGCTTCAAAAGGTTATGTAGTCAGACTCTAGAAGATCAGTGATAGAATAATACGGATGATTGAATAGCCAATTACAGATTACAGTTTTGAATTTATTATGTGGTGAGGTTCAAGCCATCTTAGGAGCCTATTAAAAAATGCTATGCTATTAATTTGATAGGATTTGCCTGTGAGAGCAAGCCTATGATGAGGATTATCCAAATTAATACTATTTCTAGTAATATGATTTTGTATACTTTTTGTCTTTGGTGAAATGAATTTTAATTATCTTTAGCTTACATTAAAACCTGAAAACATATAAGTTAATAATTGTTCAGATTTTCAAGGAAATGGGAAATAAAAAGCGGTTTGCTGTGCTCCAGGGCTCCTGCCCCTGCCATATTACAAACAATTTTCTTTTGTATTAAAAGTATCTCATGCACATAATGAGAATGTCCCCACAATATCAACCCATAGGGAAATGCGATTGAAACAAGCCAAAATATGCAATTCTTAAGTATTCTAAATTTACCAGCGGCTTTAATAAAAAAAAAACTGTTCTGGATATTTTTTATAGATATTACTAATTTGGGTTTTCCAACACAATTAACTGTCAGTCCAACAGTTTCACTGAATTATAGGAATCTCATTTTTGAGACTAAGTATACAATTCTGGATTTTATCCTTAATACAATGTAGTTTGTTACTTTAAAACCAATTTAGTACATCCCTTTTTGAGCTCCCCAATTACGCCATTAAATACGTAATTTAGGTCATTGTGACTTTTCATAATGGTAGTGTCATCCGTATATATTACAGTATTTACTATTATTGTTGTATGGCAATTCATTTACGGCTACTATGAACAGAAATGGCCCTAAGGATGAAGCCCTGGGGCACCCCAGTTGAAACACTTGCAACCGCAGAATTCCTACTGTTGAATGCAATATATTGACCTCTATTGCTGAGGTAAGATCTTATCAAGAGTGTTAAAATTCCTTAAAATTTAAGTTTATAAAGTAAAATATCAAACAGCACACAATCAAAAGCTTTAGTAAGATAAAAAAGGATGAGAGCAACAGTTCCCTTATTTTCAAAACTCAATATCACTGTACGTGTATGGATGGGCGGGTGGGTCAGTACCACAGTACGTGTATGGGTGGGCGGGTGGGTCAATATCACTGTACGTGTATGGGTGGGCGGGTGGATCAGTACCACAGAACGTGTATGGGTGGATGGGTGGGTCAGTAGTACTGTGCGTGTATGGGCGGGCGGGTGTGTCAATATCACAGTACGTGTATGGGTGGGCGGGTGGGTCAATATCACTGTACGTGTATGGGCGGGCGGGTGGGTCAATATCACTGTACGTGTATGGGTGGGCGGGTGGGTCAGTACCACTGTGCGTGTATGGGTGGGTAGGTGGGTCAGTAGTACTGTGCGTGTATGGGCGGGCAGGTGGGTCAGTACCTACCTAGCTATTCAATACAGCAATCACGGTGTTATTTTCCACGATAATGTTTTTAATTAGTTATCATTGCCTCATCGTTTTCCAATTTTTTCTAGATTATACTAAAATTCAAAACATGTTTTCAGCACTGAATAAACCCCTTGACGAGTTTCCTCGGTGCCATGTTTATCAGCCTTCCGTTTTCGTTATTTTTTGAATAGCCGTTATTATTGTCTAGCCTAACAAAACAATTTATTGTACTGCAGTTACGATAGACATACCTTTCTTGAATCCAAATTGAGAAACTGAAATTAAATTGTTTCTTTCAAAATATTCACTTAGTTGACTGTATATAATTGATTGAAATAATTTTGAAAACATGGGAATTATTGAAACTGGACAGTAATTTTGTGGTAAGCTTTTTCTACCTTTTTAAATATTGATACCTCTTTGGATAATTTTAGTGATTCAGGAAAGTAACTAAACTGAAAGCATGTATTGAAAATAAAGGTCAAAGGCACACTAATTAAATGAATAGTTTTCTAAATTATATTATTTGAAAGCCAATAACAGTCCATTGCAGAATGTGTTAATTGTGCATCTGTTTTACTTACCCCATCAGATATGATCATTCTCCAATGGAATCTATATTATCTTTAGGTAAATTTGTATAACGTAAAATGTCAATAGCTGAATCAATTGATTTATCAAACTCTTGCTCCCAATAATGTTCGGAATTCAGAAAATAATTATTGAAAGGGTCTGGTTCAAGACTTACCTGATGTGTGTGTCAAAGTGAGCTTTCCCTCAGATGACTTTCCACATGACTTGATACTTGTTTGCAGCCATTTTCGATATAATTTTACAAGCCATTTTTTGCATTTGCCAAAACATTTCAATATTTCCAGTCCGTGAACTATAAATACTTATAACAATCAATTTATCTTAGACTAGTCAGATGCAACTTATTTCGCAATGCAATTCTACAAAGTAAGCTGATAAAGCAACAACCTCAAACTCAATAAGGTAAATTGGGTAAGTGGGCAAGGTAAAGGTAGATTTACAATGTTTATTTCATTTACCTTTTTAACAAGTCTAAATAGTGCTAATATTAAAAAACTGTTATAAATGGCATATAAAATGTGTTATAGTACATCATGATGAATAGATTTGAGTTGTTAAATTAATACTATTATTTTGTTTATCAGTAAAAAAAAATACTTGTATATTTTTTTACAAGTGGGTCTAGTTCCCCTTTTAGTTTGGGTAACTTGGACCACTAAGATGTACTTCTCATAAAATCACACAGAATATCGGGTAACTGGGACCATTGCTTGTATGCCTAGAAAAGTAAAAAAAAATGTACACCCACTATTAAATATTTTCTTCAAAAATTACTTGTGTTGTAATATTGGTCGCTCTGAACATGTGTAAAATAATAACACTCAAAATTATTAAGAAATTCTATTAGAAACTAATTTTTACAATAAAAAGCAACTTCTTAGTTTTAATTACTTAAAATTAAAAATTAAAGATTCTAAAACAGTTACATGAAACTTAATTTACTCAACATTTCCAAACAAACGTCCTTTCAATTCTGGAACACTAAAAATTCCATGTTTCTTCATTGGGATGGGAGGTTTGACAAATCTTATCAATTCATACCGTGGAATTCCTCCCCAGGTCATCTGCAGTAAGTTAAGCCAGCACTTTTCATATGTTTCACTTTTACTTTTTCTCCTTCTAAATCTATAACTTATCCAGGATGTTTAGTTTCATTATATTGCACAATAACAGAATCACAGTGATCCCAGGCATAACTTCATTGGATTCATAGTCTGAAATATCATTCATTATCTGATCTGATTCATTATTATCAGATGAATAGTCGTCAGAGCTCAAAAAGACAGGTTTTAATTTGTTTATTTGGATGAACTTACCAGAAGTTAAAGGTTTTGGATTTTCTAAATCTACTTTATATAGAAACTGGGTTTCTGATTTTCTGTTATTATTATGTTTGTCTTCCTCACTTTTTGTTTTCCATTTTGTTTTTTACTTCTTTTTTATACTTTCAAGTTTGTATAGAACTTTTTTCTTTTCACCTACATCTTTCTTCTGTTTTTTAAGTATTTTTCATCCTGCCTTTTAGTATTTTCTTGCAAAGCCAATTCATTTTTCTTTTTTCCCCCGCATACTACATTCTTTTTCTTCTCTACATACTCATTCGAAGAAATAATTTCAGCTCCTGAGCTAACTTTTTCCCTTTTTGGCTTTTCTTGTGAAGTTGTGAAGTGAAGTTCTAGCCCATCCTTTTTTTAGAAAAACATTTTGACAACAATATTTTCAAAAGTTCGTTTGATGTTTGTTCTGGTAGGTGTTTGGATTTCTTCAAGCAGATTATTGTCGACGATAAAATCCAGTATTTCTGTCAGCACTATATCTACATGAACAACAGGGTTCTCATCAACAATCGTCAAATCATTCTCATCTGAAAATCAGACTTTCGTTTTGGTTGCAGGGAGCAGCTTTCTCAACAGCAGATGGTATATCAACGTTCGGTTGTTCAATAGGGTTGACTTTGGATGAACTTTCTGCATCTTATTTCAGCTGTGCTTTTTTGTATGCTTCTAGATCGCAAGGCCTAAACTTGCACCTTTTTATATCCTCTTGCCGGTTTGGACCACCTGTTTCTTCATCGTAAATTCCAGCTGCTTTAAAAGCGTTCCTGACATTCTGCACATCTACATTGTTAAAAGAAGATGTCACAATACTTACAAATGTATCTTTGGGGATTTTTGTCTGGGGTTTAACCTTTCCCATTTTGTTAACTCTTTATCCCAATCGGTCTTTAAAAAGTGAAATACCCCAACATCCAAGGATTGTGTGAGGTAGTAATTTGAAAAGCACCACATGGAGCTCAATGGCTTTTAAAACCAGTGCTAGACTCACATGACTTTTGTGACCATCAAGGATGAGAAGACAAGGTCTTTCCTCGGGAATGTTTGGTATGAATACTTTTTTAAATCAGCTGAGAAAGATCTCGCTATCAATTGAAACACTTTTTGACTCAGCGTAACCAGTTCGAGCATCAGAGTTTGTGTTAATCCAGCTCTCCATGACATTCTTAGCTTTTAAGATGCAAAGGAAAGGAAGCTTCTCTCCTGAAGCTGCAGTACCAGCAAGAACCGTAATATTTCCATGGCCTGCTGAGCTTATAGTTCTAGTGCATCTTTCACCTTTGGTTCACCTACAGCATAATAAAGGCTGTAGAAAACTTTGTCTCCTTTATGGCTTTGAAAACAGAGAAGAGCTAAGTGCTTTGTTGTTGGAACTTAGTAAAGCTTTTGACATTGTACCTCACTCAGAACTTATTGAAAAGCTTAACCATTATGGAATTGAAGATGTTTAACTATCTCTTTTTAGTTCTTATTTGTCTGATAGGTACCAGTTTGTCAAACTAAGTGACCAGAGATCTGATCTCAAGATGGTGACAAGGGGGTTCCCCAGGGCTCTGTCCTGGGCCCCTTCTTGTTCGTTGTCTTCATTAATGACCTTCCAAAATTCTTACCCAACAAAAGGATCTTATATGCTGACGACACTACCTTGATGTGTTCTAGTAAACTTCCAGAGCTCAATTTTGTAATGATGGACTATAGGAAAGAGAGATCCTACCTTTGGTTTACTGCAAATAATCTAAGAGTTAATGAGGATAAGTCGGAGGATATAATTTTTAGCCTAGGTGTTAACTCTGTTAATAAGTCCGTTAAGTTATTGGGTCTTCATCTTGACTCAAAGCTCACTTGGAGAGCACATACTGATATTTTATGTACTCGTATATCTACACTTATCTTTTTACTTAAGAAACTCAAACTTTGCACTAGTCCTAATTTAGTTTTAAAAGCCTATTTTTCTCTTTTCCATTCTCACCTTCTGTACGGCGCCCTTCTTTGGGGTGGGTCTAGTGGTGCTAAGGAGGTTTTCCTGTGCCAAAAGAAGGCTGTGCGTACAATTTTTAATATTAGTTATAAGGACTCCTGTAAACAGGCACGGATTTAAGGGGGGGCGATGGGGGCGATCACCCCCCCAAACGGAAAAAAGCAAAAAATGTACCTACACGCTTAGAATAAAATGTTAATAAAATATTTGATTTACCGTCATGAAAATAACATTAGTAATTGTTACCGTCTTAATAATATTACAGTATATATAATATTCGGATGTGTAGTCTGAGTTTGTAGAAAGGAGAATTTCCGAGTCGTCGGTTGGTAATTGGTAGGCCTATATATTTTCGCCGGCAACACTGCGTGTCTAGCGCCGACGTAGTGGCGAGACGCCGAGACACTGATTGACAGACGACATTGATTTGATAGTTGAGTTATTATATTAATGGTTGTGTAATGAATGTGTTAAATGTAACTCTACACAGTTAACTATGTTTAACTATGTCCAAACTATGTTTAAGTTGTTGCTCATTGAACTGTTTCCATAAAATTTTAACAATATAACATTCCAATGGAATCCATTTTATTATTTAATAGTTGTGATATTAAATGTATATACTTAAATGCTATTTCGAAGTTGTACAATTTATTTTGAAATTACATCAGGAAACTACCCCAGGGGTTCTAAGAAGTATCAATGGCAATACCTATGGCAATACCAAATAGACAATTAATTGTTTATACTAGTGTCATTAATCAGCTGTTGGAATAAATTTATTCCAAACTTATTTTCGATTACAGAACTTAGGTATTCTTCTATATTTAAACCCTAAAAATACCCCCCAAACTCCTAAAAACAATACTTCTAGGACGTTAAAATAGCAAAAATTTTCCGGGGGAGGACCCCCGGACCCGATGCCTTAGAGGGGGGTATTCCATACCCCCCAGACCCCCCAGCAGGTTCGCCCCCCCCATTCACTGCTCTGGATCCGTGCCTGCCTGTAAACCATACTTTATAGAATATGATATACTTACGCTTCCTTCCATTTTTATCTTACAGATTTTAATGTATGTAAAAGAAAACTTAAAATTATTTGATTTAAGAAGCTCAGTCCACAATCATTACACTAGAAACCAACAATCAATTGATCAAAAGTTTGCTAGGCTATCTAAAACGCACTGTACACATCTTTATTTGGGCATAAAACTTTTTAATAAGTTACCATTAGTAGTAAGGGACATTTCTTGTAAAGATTTTAAGAAGTCTGTGACTAAATGGTTAAAAGGGAAACCTTTTTGTTCTGTAGAAGAATTTTATTCCTGTAGTTTAAGTGATTGTATTTTTAACTGATTGTTTTTTCATGTAATCTGTGCACTGTGGTTTTATGTGTCATGTACCAAATGATTTTATGAGCTGTATTGTTTCGAGTCATTTTAAATGTATGTGTTCATTGGTGTAAACTGTGCTCTGAGAAATTTAAATTTATAACCTATTTATTATTATTACTCTGACGTTGTCAATACATTGATATGTGGGATGACAATAAAGATTCTTGTTCTAGTGCTAGGGTCGTTTCCAAAGCCAGTTTCATCACAGTTAAATATCATATGTGGTTTTGTTTGCCAAACCATTATCTTCAATTAATTTCTCAAGCAAATCAAACGGACAAACTCAACTCCTTGCAGTTTGTTTATAGATAGCTTTTGCCTTTTCTTAAAAGCAAGGAATCAGTCAGGTTGTCATCTCATTCTGTTGAACAAATGCTTCGACTAAGTCCATAACTTCTTCCCTCAACAGCCCCAATTCCCATTTTTCTAAAGCTTTAATGCAATTTCCCAATTGAAGTTCAAATTCTAGGGGAATTCTAACTTTCCTCCTTCCATATACCATTTTTTGAACGGTCTCTACACCTCTAGAGCCATGAAAATAATGGCACAGGGTATTTATAGGTATGTTATGGTATTAGGTTGCTCCTCTTAGTCTGCGATTTCCATTTTTAACATCATTTACCACCATCTCCAGCACCTCTCGGGAGTAGGAGCCTTCATGGTCGGCACCCTTTGATGTTTTTTTCTGATAATTCCTTACCATTGTATATAACAAAAAAAATTGTATGTAAAAGAGTTGATTTTTCCAACACTCTTACCTGACATTTTTTCCACAAATTTTATCATTGAGTGTGAATTAAATAGTTTGTGAACCTTTGAGGTTCACTTAACTGCTACACCTTTGCATAAGATCCCCTCATAATTATTAATAATAATAATAAAACAAAAATAATTGGTTTTCCGAAATTGTGTGTGTGTCCAGTGCGTGGCAGGGGGAATGAAATACTAGGGAAAGAGTTGTGAAAGGAAGGAGAGTCTGAGGAGAGTTCGACAAGTGATAGGACTTCGGGAAATAGACCAATAGGGACGACCAGCACCTGGAGGTCCAACTACCTAGACTTTGTCAACCCGCCCTGCAGAGCAAACACGGGACGAGCTAGGAGGAGGACTTGGAGCCACGGTCCAACCCCTTACGATATCAACCCCCGGAGGACTTCACGAGCGGCTAACCTGAACCTGAGGGTCAGAGAAGCTACCCCCAAGGAACTACAGACCCAACCAGCCTACCTGACCCTGAGGGACAAGCGGACGCCGAATCCACTACGGCCCGTGGACACCCCATACCTGCAGGAAACATAGAGTCCAGGGGTATGTTAAAATTTGTTTAAGGGTTTAAGGGAAATGAAAATATAAATTTTATAGATGAAATGAAATTTTGTAAGGGCGTTCAATTACGTTTTACTTACATCAAAGCGTAAGCCGATAGGCAGTACATTACTCATATAAGAAGCTAATAATAATAATCATAATAAAATATAATTCACTGTTTGAGGGAATTGAGTCTGGTATAAGTTAATGTGTTGAGATTGTTAATTTAAATTATAAATATATAAATACGTAAATCCATGTAATTGATCATTGTCCGTATAAGTGGTTGTTTTGAATATATATATAGATGTATAGTAAATGAATAAATATTGTGTTGAATATATAACACATAAATATTAGATAATTCTTGGAAAGAATAGAGTATAGCTACTAGGGCCATTTAAATATTTGGCTCATCTCTCGAAAAATATTTGTAAAATAATCTGACTAAAATCGTACGGTACATTGATTAGGTCGTCATAGTTAGTAAGGTTGGTATATTATTGTTTGATTGTTAATTTTGATTGGAAATAATTGATTGATTATTCTTGAGTATAGCTTGTTATTGAATATATAATTTTCACTTGTTAGTGTAGACGTTTTGCACATATAATACTTATTTAGTTGATTCTTAATGTGACGTTTATGTAATTATTTAGAGGATTGTGATTTAATAGTATAGGAGTTTGCTGTCGCTTGTTGTAAATAATATTCTTGAAATTATTGATTCACCGGGCTGTATATTGAGGCCAATGTTTATAGTAATTTGATTGAAGATTTATAAACGTATAGTATGAGAAGGGTATATTGAAGGAGGTGTATTGTGTAAAATAGGATAAGATAATTGTAATATTTTGGAAGGAATTGTCAAGATGATATACTGTAATAATAAATTTGTGTTGTACTTTCACCAGTGTCAATAGTTATTCCATGTCCCGGTGTCCGACACTAGCTAAGCAAGTCATTAAGGTTAAAATTATTTCTCATTACTTCTATGATAATCATTTGTGGTTTAACATTTAAAAACTTTGAGTTTTGGAGGAAGTAAGAGGTTTACTTGAAGTGCCTTGTTTACTTGGTGGAGAAAGTTTTACAAGTTAAATTGCAAAAATACATAAAATAATAATTTCTGTTATTACTCACCAAGTATAAAAATCTATCTTCAAATGTAAATAAAAGTTGTGATTTTGAACTTATTTTTAATAATACTCATTATTAAAAACAAGTATATATATATATAATCAGAGAGACAGTAAAATGTGCAGTGAGGAAGGGTGGTATCTGTGGCTGCTCCCTCTGGGCCACTAAGAAGGCCTAGTGGTCGGCCCAGCCAATAAGCGTGCCTATAGTAGTTCACTATAAGACTAAAGATGACAGTACAAGCGTGCCAATAGTCTGTTCACTATAAGACTAAAGATGACAGTAAAAGCGTGCCAATAGTCAGTTCATTATAAGAATAAAGATGACAGGTAGAGCGTGCCAATAGTCTGTTCACTATAAGAGTAAAGATGACAGTACAAGCATGCCAATAGTCTGTTCACTATAAGAGTAAAGATGACAGTACAAGCATGCCAATAGTCTGTTCACTATAAGAGTAAAGATGACAGTACAAGCATGCCAATAGTCTGTTCACTATAATTGTAAAGATGACAGTACAAGCATGCCAATAGTCTGTTCACTATAAGAATAAAGATAACAGTATAAGCGTGCCAATAGACAGTTCATTATAAGAATAAAGTTAACAGTATAAGCGTGCCAATAGACAGTTCATTATAAGACTAAAGTTAATAGTACAAGCGTGCCAATAGTCAGTTCATTATAAGAATAAATATAACTGTATAAGCGTGCTAATAGACAGTTCATTATGAGAATAAAGATGACAGTATAAGCGTGCCAATAGACAGTTCATTATAAGAATAAAGGTAACAGTATAAGCGTGCCAATAGACAGTTCATTATAAGAATAAAGATAACAGTATAAGCGTGCCAATAGACAGTTCATTATAAGAATAAAGATAACAGTATAAGCGTGCCAATAGACAGTTCATTATAAGAATAAAGATGATAGTATAAGCGTGCCAATAGTCAGTTTACTACGAGGCTGAAGATGACATTATAAGCGTGCTGATAGTTAGTTCACTATATTACTAAAGATGACATTATATGTGTGCCAATAGTAATTCACTATAACACTAAAAATTACAGTAAAAGCTTGCCAATAGTCACTCTTCACTTTAAGACCAAATATGACAAAATAAGTGTGCCAATAAATTTAATTAATTACAAATTCTAACTCTGATCAGTAGGCATTTGTTAACATAAAATATTCACATAGCCTTTATATTAATTAATTTGTTATTTATTACTGGCTTATTTATTTCAAATTGTCTAGTAATATACTGTCTATCTTAGATTTATTTAACATTCAAAACCATTTTGCAACATATGTACCAAAAAATATTGTATTTACTAGATCAATTAAATGCTCACTATGAAAAACATAACATTATCTTGGTTAAATACTGTTCGATTGAATAACCACTGTTACAGTGGTTCATGCAGTCCCCGAGCAATAATTATTCCGGATACAGACAGCGTAATTAATTAGATAATTAAATATAATTAACTCTTTCTGGCAATTACATGCTCCATTTCACTGTTTGTTGAAAATCTTCTCACTGACAAATTATAGATGTACAATACCTTACTGACTCATCTGACCTCACATGTTTGCAGTTTTTTTTCATCCCAGCTGCGCCATTAACATTCCTATTGAAATCTACTTTTGAATTCAACAAACTATTCAGTAGTTTTTATTTAAAAAAAATAACATTGTATGAACAAAGAGTAAAGATCTAGCTGCTGATCAGAACAGGGAAGAATTGGTATTCACTCCGTCCACTAGATAGCATCCTATGGTGGTCTAAATGTGTGTTGAGCAGTTATTTCCCCTGTTAGCATGAACAGTCCTGGTCGGCCCCTCCCTTATTATCCCTCATCCGCAAAAATAGATATAATAATTATTACTGCGGGTGTATAAAGATGCAATCTATGTAAACTGCCATTGAGGCGTTCCTTGTAGCCATAATAAAGCAACCTCTATTTTTCTTTTTTTCTGTGCAGGAAAGTAAAAACCATTGATAAAGGTGAATGTGAAACCGTAGTTACAGATCTTTAGTGCAGAGAGTTTTTAAGAGAAACAAAATCAAAATTTCATCCTTAATTAGTTTTTTTATTAAATTAGTCTGTTACTTAGGTGGAAGCAGGCTACTTTGGTTTTTGATGGGTTAGGATTTAGCTTCCAGGTTCTAAAATATTCTTCGAGGGCTGCAAGTTCACTTGTGAGTGTTTGTTCAGTAGCTGTGAAGTCCTTGCATTGGAATGCTAAAGCAATATCATCTGCATATATAAACTTTCTAGACTTTGTTACTGGGATGTCAGTGGTATACACGTTGAACAAAATTGGAGCAAGAACAGACCCTGTGGCAGACCATGGTTCAACTGTCTAAAAGAGCTTTCTTCATGACCGCGATATACTTTTATTAGCCTGGCATAAAGCATTGACTCCAAAAGTCGCAAAAGAAAGTGACAGGGAGGAGGCTGTAGAAGAAAAATCCATGCTCATGTGATTGCAGGGATTCTAACCAAACAATGAATCACATAATGGCAGAGTCTTCCCTGCTTTATTTTACAAAGGGACTAGCCAGCATAAACATAATAATTGAGGCAGGTCGTAAATGATGGATTGGATTTAGCACTGTGACAGGAAATCACTTTCATTTTATATTATATTATTGCGTAACTTTTGGATCTTAATTCAAATATATAAACAGCTTTTTAAAAAATTATCAAATAGTAGCTAACAATAAACCATATATATTAAATTAGTTTGTATCTTATTAAATATGTGTTGGATAACATTATTTTAAAACTAATGGAAACCCCTGTTTGCTTTGTGTGCCAACCCCGTCACTCGCTACGCTCTATAGTTTTAAAAAAAATCTAATGGCATATTAGTAATTAAGAGAAGAATATATTTAGTTTGATACCCCCACTTGGGTGTATTAGTTTAACATTACCCAACTTTGGGTTTTGGAACATTTTTTTTATTTATTAAAAATCTCATACACATTTTTTATGGAGAATTTTTTTATTTTGGGTGCATATACTCATTATTATTTGCCCTTCTCAAAATCTGATGGTAATTTGGATTCAGGAG
Source organism: Stictocephala bisonia (assembly GCA_035578905.1). Lineage (NCBI taxonomy): Eukaryota > Metazoa > Arthropoda > Insecta > Hemiptera > Membracidae > Stictocephala > Stictocephala bisonia. The sequence goes on along the minus strand of JAQJVL010000089.1, from coordinate 2,222,815 downwards.
AAAATAGCTTTAAATTTATACCCCACTTCAGTAGATAATATGAGTATAAAACATTTTACATTTTAGTTTTTGGGCCCCTGATACTGCAAATTTTTAAGTTTTTAAGCTGAAGTTTATATATAAGGTGCACGTTTGTAACACGTGTAGATCTGTGCAGGTTTGAAAAGTTTACTTAAGCTTTTTCTCAAGTAAAACTACTTTTTTGCGATTTTCCCATAAGAAATACATTGGAGCCATTTTGGAGCAAAAACAGCTGCCATCTTGTTTATAAGTGAAAAACGTAAACTTTTGTGAATTTTCCTGGAGGTTTCAGACAGAGAGCTTCAATTCAAGTATACTATTTATGGGGGTAGGACATTTAGTGTCAGTGAGTGAGTCACTACATCGAGCTTTATAGTATGTAGACTACATCAAAAACAACCCTGTGCTTGATTTCAATGTGTCCCTTCAGTTACAATTTTGTTCATATGAATCTTAATATGTAGTATTAACCAAATATTCTCAAATTATGTTTGATTCCTTTATTTAAAAGTTTGTGCAGTTTCAAAATGATTTACAAGGATTGAATAGTAATTGATTGTATAATTTTGCAAATATTAGAGTAAATTGTGTGCAAATGTATTGTTTGTTTGATTCCTGAAATTTGGTGTGATTAGAGCAATTATAACACCTGGCAAAATTGTATGTATACTGGGATTGCACAACTACCAGCCCTTCAGTGTGCATAGCCTCTCGCAACACTCAGGTCCAACAGTTCTCCACTCACCGAGCTCAGGTGAGTTGTTATAACCAATTTCATCTACCTAAGACAGATTTTACATCTGTAATTGGCTTTTATATAAAAATTCAACCAGTAAATTAAGAAACACACCCAAATTAATTCGATATTATTTATAAATATATATTTTCCATATTTAGAAACATTTTAAGAATATAAAATAAATAATATTCGTTACAAATGCCACTTAAAATATAATTTACATATGCTATATATATAGTTTACCAAGTGTATGGCAGGCCTAATACTGAAATATATACGGTTGAGCAGAATTCTGAAATATATTTATTATTTTTTAAAATATTGAAAGAAATAGAATGAGACTTTGTAGTTATGTACATGTTCCTGCACCAAATGTTAAGACATATTTCTTTTTTTTTCGCATAGCTAGGGGATTGCCCATGTAGGAAGTCTTAAACATTTCAAATGTAAGGCAATTTCAAGTTGTACATCATTTTAAAGGCCTTTATTTGTACAACAGAAAAGTGCAAACCTGAGGTCAAAATGATGACCCACCCAGAAAATATAGCTCTCAAAGAATTTAATGTCATATACCTAATACTGCTTAAGAACAACGATAAGGTAGTTATTATATATGCTGCGTTCAGCTATAGTTTAACTGACAGAAAATGAGAAATTAATTCATTTTTGCAAAAAAATACATAACAAATTATTATAATAATTTTGTTTAACTGTTTTTAGCGTAAGCCTACTGTCAAAAGTGTTTTAATAATTTTCTTATTTTGATCCTTATTTAATAACGTAGTTATTTTATAACGAAGCTTTTCAATTAATTGATTTTTACCAATTTACAACATACTCAACGACAGGGAGCTCAAACAGGGATAAATAAATAGCTGTATAACTAAGAAGAGTTAGTTATTTGAACATTAAATTCTTTGTGTTGCTGTATTTTCTGACTCGGTCATCCTTTTGACCTCAGGTTTGCAATTTTGTTTTGTACAAACAATGACCTTTGAAATGTGGTATAACTCAAGGTAGGATTACATTTAAAATTTCTAATAATACTTTCTTCGCGGGCTATACAAAAAATGAGTAAAATATGTCTAAATGTTGGGTGTTGGGACATGTATATAACTACAAAGTTTCATTACGTTTCTTTCAATAGTTTTAAAATTAATAAATATATTCCAGACTTTTGCCCAGCCCTGTATAAACAAACGTTTTCTACACAATGTCTAAGAATGTTAAAAATTAAAAACTTGAACATACACGGAAGCGTTAACTTGATTATCCCTAGTCATCAGGCAGGTCTATAGAAGGGTTCTGCAAATATTAGTAATAGAACCATTCTTCAGTTTGACATTGATTTTTGAAGATGACAATAACCTAAACTAAATTATAAAAACTATTTTTCAAATGAACGTTATTGTAAACGAAATAATGGTTATTAGCAGTCGTGAATGTAGGATTTACTTTCTATTTATGGAAGAAGCCAAAGTTACCAACATAATATGTTCTAGAGGTTTTTTTATATATTTATATATGATTATACATAATTATTCAATTTCAATATAAGTGCTTACTGCCATGTCGTATTTAGCAATAATAAAAGAAAAACTTTGTGTATTAACAATTATCATTTTTAGTTGCAAGAATTAATTACTAAATGTTCAAATGTGAACAAAGAATCATGTCATGTATTTAACATTATAAGTGTATTTGTAACATTTATAATTATCTACAAGTAACTATTTTTTATCTAAATTACTTGATATTTTCAGGATTACTAAACAAGTATATTTACTTTTGGGATAGTATACTATCACTAAAATATAAAAATAAATAATGTAACTTTTATGACCCCAAACTAAAAGTTATAAATTAATTTTAAAAATGTAATTTAACTAAACGTTATTTTAAGCAATTAAATATATTAAAAGATAATTTAAAGATAATAAAAGACCAATATAATAAAGATAATTTATTGACGCAAAGGACAAGATTAACTTTAAGAAAATAGTGTGCCTAAATAAAGTTACAAATGTTTAGGTAAAACACTCCAAAACGGGTAATTGTAGGTGGACATGTTTGGGAACTTCACATGTTGAAACCCTTAACAATTTTGGGAGTATTTTTATATTTTCTGCTAAACGTCCAAAAGGTTAATAAGTAACAAATAACTCCTTGATCAACCCCATGATTCATATTTTGAAGTTAAGTATTAGAAAGGACTTAACATACCTAACTTCGCCTCTTAATAACGGTTTTTTTCATGTTTACTTATGAGGTTAAAACTCTTCCCTTCACCTCAGGGTAATGTTAATCTTCCTTCACCAACTATTGATTTCCTAAAGGCTGTGTTCGTTAGGTCACTTGTGGTACCAACATTTCCACCAACTAGTCGAATGATGTACTTGTATTTGAAATCCAAATATAATTTCAAAACAACTTAATATAGTAATGTACAAACAGATTCTTGCTGAAATTCATGCGAATGCAGATGAAGTTCTACTGACTTCATTGATTTGATAATTTGAACAGCATATGTTAATTTAACGTTGGAAAAATATTGAATAAAGTCAACGTAACATTTATTTCTCCACATTATACTTTTATAAATTAAATCAGGATCAAATTTAATTTATAGAAGTTAAATTATTTTTTATATAAGTTCCTGATTTAATTTTTTATTCCTGAATGTTTTTTATTCAGTGCACAAATATAAAATGTTTGATATCAATATTTATTACGTCTTTATTTGCTATAGTAGATAACGGTATATATAATGAATGAGTTAGGACAGGGTTTAGGTCCGTCTTGTTCCGTTGTCTGCCTGTGAATACGCCCAACAGGTGACCTTAACCACCGTCGTTCATCGGTAACCGCCCTCAACCTGGGGATGGGCCAAAGGTTCAGGTCCGTCTTGTTCCGTTGTCTGCCTGTGAGTACGCCTGACAGGTAACTTTATTCACCATCGTTCATCGGTAACCGCCCTCAACCTGGGGATGGGCCACTGTCAATGGGTCAATGTCACTGTACGTGTATGGGCGGGCGGGTGGGTCTATACCACTGTACGTGTATGTGCCGGCAGGTGGGTCAATACGACTGTACATGTAAGGACACGCGGGTGGGTCAATACGACTGTACGTGTATGGACGCGCGGGCGGGTCAATGTTACTGTATGTGTATGGACGCGCGGGTGGGTCAATGCTACTGTACGTGTATGGACGTACAGGTGGGTCTATACCACTTTACGTGTATTGGCGGGCGGGTGGGTCAATACAACTGTACGTGTATGGACGCGCGGGTGGGTCTATACCACTGTACGTGTATGGACGCGTGGGTGGGTCTATATCACTTTACGTATATGGGCGGGCGGGTGAGTCAATACGACTGTACGGCCCCCGGCTCAAAATGAATTCTCTTGTGCGATTAAGTGAGCTATTTTGAGTGATCTACATCTTGAGTTCAGGTCCGTCTTTTTCCGTTGTCTGCCTGTGAATACGCCTGACAGGTAACCCTATCCACCATCGTTCATCGGTAACTGCCCTCAACCTGGGGATGGGCCACTGTCAATCGGTCAATGTCACTGTACGTGTATGGGCGGGCGGGTGGGTCTATACCACTGTACGTGTATGTGCGGGCAGGTGGGTCAATACGACTGTACATATATGGATTCGTGGGTAGGTCTATACCACTGTACGTGTATGTACGTGTATGGGCTGTGCGTAAATTGGGGGGGGGGGGTCAATGCTACTGAATGTGTATGGGTGGGCGGGTGGGTCAATGCCACTGTACGTGTATGGGCAGGCGGGTGGGTCAATACGACTGTACGTGTATGGACGCGCGGGCGGGTCAATGTTACTGTACGTGTATGGACGCGCGGGTGGGTCAATGCTACTGTACGTGTATGGACGTGCAGGTGGGTCTATACCACTCTACGTGAGCTGGCGGGTGGGTAGGTCAATACAACTGTACGTGTATGGACGCGTGGGTGGGTCTATATCACTTTACGTATATGGGCGGGCGGGTGGGTCAATACGACTTTACGGCCCCCGGCCCAAAGTGAATTCTCTTGTGCGATTAAGAGTGCTATTTTGAGTGATCTACATCTTGAGTTCAGGTCCGTCTTTTTCCGTTGTCTGCCTGTGAATACGCTCTACAGGTGACCCTATCCACCATTGTTCATCGGTAACCGCCCTCAACCTGGGGATGGGCCAAAGGTTGAGCATTATAATCGTAACCTTATCATGTGATCATTGATTTTTTTTACTTAAGTGATATAATAAACTTAAACCATATAATTATTTCATTAAGTGAGAGTGTAAATATATTTGAAAAATATATATATATTTCATCAAGATCCTCTCTTATTGTTTATAAGTACATTATTACTTAAAATCACTCCTATTGCATATACGTTTGATAATAATATAGTAATTGGCTGCATTCCATAGTGGTATAGTATGTAAATAGTTTGAACTATCAAATTTCTATGTATTACTAATTAGGCTTCTTATACATTTAAATGGCAAAATTAGCCTTTAAACAGTAATTTACAGGGTTAAAAAATGTTATCCTTAAATTGAATTATCAATAACCAAACTGGATGAAGATTTGACAGTTTCCTTTTATGACCTAATTTGACACCTCGTGGTTGTATGGTAAAATAAGCTTGATATGATCAGCTTCATATGGGATCATAGGAATACGATTAGGCTTATTGTTAACTGTAACGTGTCAGCAATTATCATGGGTAGTATTTTGTCTAACATTGAGTGAAAGATATTTTATTAATTTAATATTATCATGCTGAAAACCATCTGTATAAGTATGGTTGTATCCCAACCATACATTTTTTACTGTACTATTCTGATTAAAAAAATATTAAATCATCGCCAGTCTTATAAAATAACTGATATTATGCATGTGTCTTGGTCTATGCGCGCCATTATGTAAACATTATTAACAGAAATTGTTATCGTATGTACAGTGAACATTTATGAACATTGACGTTTTAAACTATAATTACGATCCCAAAATAATAATGAGTATTGCACAGTTGAAAAGAAAACATTGAGTATTTCATACAAGCAATTTTATGTAAACAACGGCAGATAAACCATCGAAACAGCCTTTTCTCTCAATTTACCGTATTCATATTTCGCACCACAAACAATCAGCACACACTAGCTGAGAGTTTTGGAAACAGCCTGCGATTAGTTCACTCTGCCATGTTGAAAGTGAAACAGCCCAGAACGTCAGCGACATCTATTGTGTGAGTAACGGACTACCGTACAAAACTGCTCACACTTTCTCCAATAGGGTGAACTATCTATTCCCTATATAATCAATGGTTCAGATTTGAAAAAAATATTTTATGTACAAGCTGCTCGGTGAACTTGTTGACGGTGTAACACGGCACAGATGTGATTAAGTTACAGTTGTGTGTTGCGGGTATTGTCTATCTGCTGGGGTTGTAATTACGTGCTTTAAATATATTATTTAATGTAAGGCTGCTCGGTGAACTTGTTGACGGTGTACCACGGCGCAGATGTGATTCAGCTACAGTTGTGTGTTTCGGGTAATGCCTATCCGCTGGGGTCGTAATTACGTGCTTTAAAGATATTATTTAATGTACAGGTTGCTCGGTGAACTTGTTGACGGTGTACCACGGCGCAATGTGATTCAGTTACAGTTGTGTGTTGCGGGTAATGCCTATCTGCTGGGGTCGTAATTACGTGCTTTAAAGATATTATTTAATGTACAGGATGCTCAGTGAACTTGTTGACGGTGTAACAAGGGGCAGATGTGATCCAGCTACAGTTGTGTGTTGCGGGTATTGACTATCTGCTGGGGTCGTAATTACGTGCTTTGAAGTTATTACTTAATGTATAGTACGCGCGCTGAAGGTCCGGCCTCCTGGCTGGCCTACTAGTCATATAAAAACATCGACTCTGAGCGAGGCGGTCACAGACAGATCGTAAATGGTGATTGTTTACGCGTTTACGGAGAATTTGTATTTTGGTATCTCTTATAACCAGTATTTAAAATAAAAACATCAAATAGTTTAAGAGTTTGAAAGTTAAAAAATTAAAACGTATATCAATAACAACTATTAAATATATCATAAAAAATTATAAATCAGTTAATAACTTTAATTGAAATTAAATAACTAAGAAATATATACTTCTTACTGTCACTAAGAAAAATATTTCTGTGATTTCCTGTATCGTTAAAATATATATAATTTTTATTTAAATTGGTTTAAAATAAAAATGACGAGTTGGGAGTGACTCGTCAGTTTTATAAAACTCATGGACTGTTTTTCTAACGACACATTTGTCGACACATCGTCTAGTTCTGTCCCTGTTGTTTTTCTCTTGTATTTTTTGGGAGTTGTGAACGAACACTCTCCTTCCACTGAAGTGTCCAATAAACACTATTCACGCCGAATTTCCTTTATAAGAGTTTTTGAAATGCTACATGCAACTGCAGTTCGTTCTAACGATTTTTTTACGGGGATTTGTTGTTCATCTCTTAATTTGACCTCATTCGCCATGCACTCACTTACTCTCCAAATAATTTCCCTAGTCTGACTTCTAGTAATTTTTCCTTGGGCTACTTTAGGAATAAAGCGAGCCATAGTTGAGGCAGGAACCACTAAAGGAATAAACTATTTAGGATTTACGTTCACTAATTTTACAACCTTAAGAGTCTGCAGAGGCTGTCGGCCATGTTGGCTTAAATCTCATTAGAACGATGTTTTTTTTTCGAACCGGACAAATGATCACGCGTGTTTCTGTACGATTAATAACTGTAAAAATAACTGTAAAATTTAACAGTTATTTTTAAATGGTCTTTTCCAAACAAATTGCATTTGATCAAGAGTGAAATCACTCGTTGAACTGCTTTGTGGATTCATAATTAGTTTAATAGAATAAATATAAAAGTTATTTAGTTTGAAGTTTTTATTTTCACCTATTTTTGAAAACTAGGCGTATGTATTCATAATATCAAAAGCAAACCCAATTCGCAATATGATAGCATTTTAAATGACACCTCATACACAAAGTTTGGTAAATAAATAATGATAAAAATATGGATTCAAAATAACGTTGTTTTTATGAGAATTAAACCAGTATGGCTCTGCAGACTCTTAACACACTTCAGGGACAGAAAAAAAGGAAAAACAACACAATCTGACTTATTACACTACAGTAGTTTGATAAAAACAAACATATAACCAACTATATAATTGTTTATCGTACACTTGAGTAAACATTCCTAACACGCTAAACCACAAGCAAATACATCGCACGCAGTCTGGAAACGTACTGAATGTGCATCCGTAGATAACAATTAACGTAACTTATTTTAGAAGCAAGCGTGGGAAAGTCTGACAGTAGCGAATGTTTCCAGGACTGCAGGCATATTGGGCCCTCCACCCGTCTCCTCCCTATCACCGCTCGGCGGGCTCGAGGCCGGACCTTCACCGTCTTCAGGTCTATACAGGCTGCTCGCTGAACTTGTTGACGGTGTACCACGGCGCAGATGTGATTCAGTTACAGTAGTGTGTTGCGGGTACTGCCTATCTGCTGGGGTCGTAATTACGTGCTTTAAAGATATTATTTAATGTAAAGGCTGCTCGGTGAACTTGTTGACGGTGTAATACGGTGCAAATGTGATTCAGCTAGATTTCTGTAGATTGTGCGGGTTATCGCCTATTGGCTGGGATCGGATATAATGATGTTTTGTTGTTACATTTCTATACTTCATATCGATCTGTAATATACCAATATAGTAAACACGAGTAAACTGCACCAACTATTATCTACAGATAGGGAAGTTACTAGAAACACGTTGCCACCCAGTGACATCGAGGGGTTTTTGTAAGCTGTATATTCGTGGGTGTCACCTAGCAATGCTGGACAATAGCCACTTGGCGTGCATTAATACTCCATTGCAACAGCTTCCCTCTGAGACCGGGAATTCATAACTAACATCCCTTGAGCCACTGAGCTCAGCTCTAAAGGGCCTTATAAGTGACCATTTTAGGGTGCTGATAGGACAACTTCACCCTTATCCATACATATTTATTCAAATGGATGCAAAAGTAAAAAAATGTGTCGTTTCTGTTATTAAATAATCCAAACACTACTTACCTGTTTGAGGTGAATTTGTCTAAAGATAAATTGTTGAAATGTATTTAGTTTATCCTGGGATAGTAGTTAAATAAACCAATACGTTTTGTGATTAAATATTTAATTTTTTAACTTATTTTACTTCATCCCATATGCGTTAACGTAGAGAAAGTATTGCGATTGTCCAAAAGCAAATTTATACAATTTGGTCTAAAAATCTATTTAAGGGCCCCATGAACCCAAAAAAGTGTTTTTTCTTACTATTTTGTGTCTATCCATTTGTGCCTGTGCACTTCACTCGAGACCAGACAGATAGATTGATTTTTATAAAATTTGCTATATATGTGTATTTAGCCATTTTCTCCAGACCACTATTTCACTTCTTTTGAAATTTTAGTTTTTTTGTTTTTATGGCCAAAAAACATACAAACATTTTCAGGAAAGATGTGAATTCCAAATTAAAATATTTTTTTAAAACCACATGTCCCTAACTTAAATAGTTTTTAGTCATACAATGTTTTTCAGCCAAAAACATTGAAAATGCAATTTTAAAGCTTTATTCTAACAATTGTTATTACATTTTTAGTAAAGATACAAATTACAATTGAAAATATTTTAATGACCACTCCACCAAGTTGGGGCTGGAGGCCGAAGGTGGGAAGGGAAAGGGAGAAAGTTTGTTTATACTGCAAGTTTATTATACCGGTAACCATTTATTTACAATCAAATAGTAAACGTTTGTTAGAATTCCCCCAAAATGTAAATGAATTAAAGATTTACTCTTAGAATTTAGTATTTAAATCTGACCAAAAAAACATAATTTTGTCGTACAGTTCCATTTCTAGCTAGATAAAAATATAACTAATACAACACAAACAGCGGAGGATTTGAACATTGTGTCAAAATATAGATAAACATATCTGCAGAAATTAAGTAAAATTAGGTTTTTTATTTATATTATTTGTCTACTTCTATTTTTTTCTGTATTTGAGAATACTCTAGGGGATTCAAAGCAAATTACTTAATTCCATCTTTAACTTTAAGCAACATATCTTTTTTAAGTAAAATGGAACTTGTATTTTAGCAATGCAGGGACATGCAGCTGTATTATACACGTAGTTCATAAATTTGTTTCTCAACAGCTTAATCCATGTTCAATAGAATGTTTCATACTGACAAATCTTCATAGCATTTTAAGTGGCCATGGCTCCATGCCTGTAAGTGTTGTGTGTACACGGAGAGAGGGATTGGTTTATAACGCCCACGTATGCTGGTTTTCCTTGAATCCATCAGAATTGGATATTTCGGTTGACTTTTGAAAATTATTTTACTTGTTTGTATTTTTGCTATTATTTAATATATTCTATGCAAATATTATTTTTTTTAATATTTTCATATGAGGGGGTTATGATAAAAAAGTTCACATAGATCATAGGACAAGAATTGTTGATGGCGCATCACATAATGCAGAAACCAGTAATTAAATAAAATTAACTGTATAAAAAATGATGATCACCATATTGAATTAGAAATGATGATCACCATATTGAATTAGAAATGATGATCACCATATTGAATTAGAAATGATGATCACCATATTGAATTAGAAATGATGATCACCATATTGAATTAGAAATGATGATCACCATATTGAATTAGAAATGATGATCACCATATTGAATTAGAAATGATGATCACCATATTGAATTAGAAAAGATGATCACCATATTGAATTAAAAATATGTTTTCCAGAAAGTTACTTTAAGTATAAGTGACTTAGCGTCTACTTTTATCACCTTTTTTTTAGCCTTGGAAGAGCACACAAAAGTTAAAAAAAAGATTCATGGTTATATTTATCATAGTTCCTGAGAAAAAGGTACCTAAGTTTTGTAAAATTAACATTGGCAAGATAAGGGCCATCCGACTCCTTAAAACCACGATTTTGGGAATAAATTTTGTTTTAACTTCTTGTGAGCAATTTTTAAACATGAAAACAAGGTTAAATGTAAATATTTGATAAATTTTAGTACATTGAGAACAATTTCTTGTATTTCAAAGCATACTGAAGTAGCTTATGGAAATATAAGAACATTGCGCAAAGAATGTACCTGTAATGAAAACGTATACATGTAAGGGGAGTCATATGGCCCTATCTTGCCAATGTTAATTTTACAAAACTTATGTACCTTTTTCTCAGGAACTATGATAGATATAATCATGAATCTTTTTGTTTACTTTAGTATGCTCGTCCTAAAACTTTGACCCGGGCATTTTTACATTTTTTGTATGGAATATTTTTTCAAATTTTTTTTAATTACAAAAAACCAGTTTTTTCTTAAACAGTGTCATTAAAAATTTGTTTTTAAACTTCAGGTCAAAATGTGCACCATATTTCCCCCAACAGTTTAAAAAAGAAATCTTAAGGATATCTTATGTGGTTTCTGAGAAAAAGGTACATAATTGGAAAAAATTAAGATGTTCGGTTAATCCTGTTTAAAGTTAGTTTATACAACCAAAGTCCTACATTAATGCATTCCAGCCCTTCTGCCTCATACTCAAATATCCTTTTAGCTAATATAGTGCCCTACTGGTACTTTTTCGCCCTACTGGTACTTTTTCGCCCTACTGGTACTTTTTCCAATTCATATATTGCTTCCTCAGCCTTCATCATTCTTGATTCATCAAGTATTTTAAGGACAGTAATACAATTCACTCCAAGAACAATACCAGCTTTGCTATATTTTACCTGTGGCTATGTTGCCTAAATTAAAACAAACTAATACATCATAAACACCATTGTCAAGGGTATTTCGCATTACAAACGTCCTCTTTAGGATGCAATATCAGATAATGTTGTTGAGTAACTCGCTTGGATTTTCCGAACTCCCGTGTAAACATTTTTCTATCAGTTCTGGGGAGGAGGAGTCTTTAAAAAATGGGCTTTATTTCAGACATGAAAGGCACAGGGATATGAATATGTTCCTTATGTTCATAATTTTTATTATTTTCTTTTGCTTTCTAGAACTTGCATCAGCTACTTGATCCTTTTGGAGAAAGACCATGTGCAGGTTCTTTGTTACTGGAGTGTAATGAAAATACGCAGCCCATACAGCTTCTTTCATCTTTTGTAGGTTTCCTGTATTTTTTCTAATGGCAAGACCATAATAAATTGCAATTTTTTTATTGTAATATAATATTAATTAATTGTAATTCAGAAAAACAAACTTATAATATAAAGTAATATAAAGTTAAAAATTAGGGCTACTTACGTATTTTTAGGATGTAATAAAATTAAAAACTGAGTACCCTTTAACATTTTTTATTAAAATTGATAAAACACAACATGTTTCAACTTTATGGTCATTTTCAAGTTTTTTGTATCATTTTCATCACATGAAAATGACCATAAAGTTGAAACATATTGTGTTTAATCAATTTTAATAAAAAATGTTAAAGGTACTCAGTTTTTAATTTTATTACATCCTAAAAAATTTATAATAATATTAGCCACACAACTTCACTTAGCAATACAATACCAACGTAAACATAATCAAAGCTAATAGCCTAATAATCATCAGCTAAAATTTCAATAGCTGACATTGTAACCAATTTCACAGAGTAAAATCACTGTTACTAAGAAGAATGTATGGCACTATAAAAATGATGCATGCGTACACTCGTGTAACAATGACTGCACTCTTGTAACACGGCGATTCACAAAAGGCAGTATGAAAGGAGTTATAGTTATTGGATATTAGCCACCAAATGCCGGTCTCAGAGGGAAGCTGTTGCAATAGCGTATTAATGCACGCCACATGGCTATTGTCCAGCATTGCTAGGTGACGCCCACCAATATACAGCTTTAAAAAGAACCCTCGATGTAGCTTGGTGGTGAGGTGTTTCTAGCAACTATCCTATCAGTAGATAATAGTTAATGCCATTTACTCGTATTTGCTAGATTATTTTATTATAGAGTGAGATATGAAGTATAGAAATGTAACAACTAAAACACTGTGTTATTACTGTCCAGTGATTAAAGACAAACTGTAAATAGATGTCAACCAACCATCTTTTTATATAAATGAATCCTAAGGATGTAGAATGATTATTCTTTATAATTATTATAATAACTTCAAAATATTATAACACTCTTAGTTTTTAATGATTGTTCTTTTTTCATTGTTTTCTTGTATATTATTATTACTGTTGAAAGGGAGGCATGAATTTCAGAAACTCTGGTGGGGTGGTGATCTCCAGCCAGCATTCATCAAACCTCCATAAGATCAATGTTACATTTTCTCAAACCAAGCAAAAACATAGCTCCAATGGGGGTCTTTTAAAGTGTTTGTTCGTCCGCCAATTTTAGCAATTTCAATTTTAGTTTTTTTTCCAATTTATTGTCTTTCATTTCAACTATTTTTTAAAATTTAAGTTGTAATACAACTAGAAAAATTAATTTTTCACTACACTACTATGAGTTCAGCTGTTTTCGTTATGTGTTTACAACCTGTGAAACATCATATTTTCAACAGCTGTCTATTGTTTACTACCGAAAGTAACATTGTTTACAACCGAACATTTTCCACAGTCAACAACACCTGTTTTTATTCCGTAGTGTAGTGAAAAGTATCGTTCAAAACTCGAGTGAAAGTGTTTTGTATGTTCTCGACCACTTGAAGTGCTCGACAAGTCTCGCACTTCAAACATATGGTCTCGAACATGCAAAACCCCACTTTCCACTCTTGTTATGAAATATACTATTAACTACTTCTATTACAAACATTAAAGTAAAAAATAAACATCAAGGAAACCATTTTAAAGGGCATGGGCGCAGACAGAGAAGAGATTAATATAATTTTACACTCTGAACATGGGCAACAAAGTAACTGAGAAAGATATATTAGGGTCTATCTATTTCTTTTTCTAAATTATTTGCACAACTACCTCATTTTTTAGTTCATAATATTTATGGGAAAATAATATAATTAAAATAATTCTATTTTTATGTCAATTTAGATACAAAATAAATCTAGTGTACTGTATGTGCTATACATTTTGTTGTTGTTTCTATTGTACTGAGGTTATTACAGTGTATATAAAGGGTATACCAAAGGTCTGGGGCAGTATTATATTTGTTTAACCATTGCAGATAAAGCAATAACCCTTAACACATACATAATATACCTAAAAATCTACTTTATTAAAGCAAATATAAATTTTTGCATCGTACTGCAGACGTTGAGAATCCTTAATTAGAGCATAGGTTGAGATGTACATTAAAGGACAAACCCAACCTCAAAGGCATCACCCTAGCCAAAATGATGATGGTTTAAGGTTACAAGCTTGAGCTTGATAAACAATTGAATTTTTAGCCATTATAGATTAAAGAAAGAACTTGTAAAACATCAAACTCTGCCTAAAAATATATGATAATTATAGCAGGTTTCAATAGTTTAGCACATTCAATTTTCAAAATCGAGCTTGACAAAAAAATGCTGTTATAATTGTCATAAAATGTTCCCAATGGATGTGAAAGTCACTTCCTAATTGGAAAAGATTTATTTATATTCAGGACGGGTTATCAATACTGTATTTTGCCATTGTAATCCAAACAAAGATGGGATTTTAAGGCAATTTTCAACTAGCTAAATTTTGTACAACTATTGCCATTTTATGTAGCAATTACCTACTACGGTAGGACTTTCTCCTTGTAAAGATCTTTAATTTTGTGTACAACTTGACCTATTCTCGCTACTGACTTCTCAGGAACAATCCGCTTAAGTGATAAACTATTTAAATCTGCTTTAAAAATATATTTTTATGCAGGGTATTGATGTTTAACAAGTTATTGTTTTAATGGTTCAACAAACTAATCAATTTTTTATCAAGTTCAAATTTGTACAATAATGTTAAACCATCATCATTTTGGCCAGAGTGATCCTTTTGATGTCAGGTTTGGTGCATTAAGTTCTAATAGAACCTTTAATATGATGCACATCTCACACTATGCTCTAACTTAAGATTATTTTCCAACCCATTGTGGACCGTCCCCAGTATGATGCAAAATATTGATATTTGCTTCAAAAAGTAGATTTTTATTTTTAGATATAGGATTTATGTTTAGTGTCATTGGTTTATCTGAAATGGTTAAAAAAATGTAATGCCTTCCTCAGACTTTTGGTACAATTTGTTTATACAATAAAGTTTATAAATGACCTTTCAAAAATATTTTTTCTAAATTCCAACACATGCCTATAAATTTAGTGTGCATAATCAATTGATAGACTTTGAGAAAATTGCAACTGGAAGTATATTCACTTTTAACATACATCTACTAGTGGCCTGGTGAAAGTAAAAGCTTCTCTTCGTCTTAAGTTCTTTCAATATCTTCTTCACTTCAGACTGCTAGCATATCTATATTATTTTATTTATATTTGTTAATGTTTGAAACATAGAACTTTTTGGAACTGGGAGCTTGATCCAATTTTATTTGCATGCCATTTTTAAAAACATTATTGCTGATATGTAATAAATATTTAGTAATTAAGTGTCGTATAGCATGTTACAGAAAATATCCAAATATGCTAAAATAAAATTGTTGTAAGTCAATTTCACTTGATAAATTCTAAAATGTTTACAACAACTTTTATTGTTCCAGATTAAAAAATGAAAGAAGAAACAGACCGACCAACGGGTCAGATATTTGCTGAAGACCCTTGTCCAGCACCCCCTCCACCTAATGAGAAAAAAGTACTCAAACCTCACAAGACAGAAATACACTGGAGGAATGTTTTTATTTATACTTACGTTCATTTATCTTCAATAATTGGATTATACATGGCTGTAACTAATACAAAATGGCAAACATTATTATTTAGTAAGGACTGTCAATATTTATTACATACACCTAAATATTCTCAGTTAAGGTTTGATTTAAAAATAAAAATACATGTTGCTAGATAATAAAATTTATAGTGGAATTACAAATACTTATTGAGTTGTTAGTGGTACTTTTATAGTAAATATTGCTTTAGTTCTTACCAAAGCCAAGTATCACATAAAAAATTTTAAAAAGTTACTTATCCTGTCAACATTTGATATTTAAATCCTCATATTCAAACCCACATACAGTAGTTGGACTTGTGTAAAGTATTTCGCTAAAAATAATAAGTTTCTCTTCCATGTTGTCATCTTTCAATAGTCTTCCATTTGACATGCTAAGCAGCAGGTATACAAACTGATATTTCAAACAGAAAAACAATTAGGAAAATATTTTTGATTGGAGAGTTGGTAAGAGAGTTACAGACAAAAGAACTGGAACTTGGTCTAGGGTAAGAAAGAATGAAGCAAGTTTCAGCATATAGAAAAGCCAACTTAACAAAACTTCGTTGACTTCTTTTCACATATTCTGAATAATTCTTTAAGACATATATTGATTGATCATACCTCTTGTGTCTGTGGTAACATAATCATTCTATTTTAAAAGATGTGATTAGATTTCCTTACAATTTCAATGCTAAGATAATGTCATTAATACAATATAACAAATATTAATTTTGTATGAGATTGGTAGTTCCATTATGCTTATATTTAAATTATTATTTCAGAATTAACGATTTAAGAAAGTTTGAGCTTCTGCAGATCCTTTACTTCATCTAATAACGTAAACCTGTACACTCATTACTTAAAAATACATAAGGTAGGTAGATATTTTCTAGTCAAAAAAAATTTGGATTGACACTTAATCTCCATTTGAAAGATGTGAAAGGAAATAAAGTATAGCTCTTAAATCACCGTTGTTTTGAAAATAGAATGTCTTATTCCCTTTTTCAGGAACACATTTTCTCTGTAATATTCATGCCACCATTATTACAGCCTGCTTTCTCTATAACGCGGTACTTCGTTTCCCAAAGCTTTTCTAACAACAATGTCCTCTGTTTTCAGCTACAGTACTGTACATGTGCGGAAAGATAGGCATGACAGCTGGAGTACACAGACTTTGGTCACATAGATCGTACAAGGCCAACTTTCCACTGAGAGTACTGCTGATGGTGTTCTTCACTATAGGGTTTGAGGGCATGCTGTATATTTGGGCTAGGGACCACAGAGTGCACCACAAGTACCAGGAGACAGATGCGGACCCCTACAACGCTAACCGTGGCATGTGGTTCGCCCATGTGGGATGGTTGCTGCAAAAAAAACACCCTGATGTAATTGAAAAAGGAAACCAGATTGATGTTAGCGACCTTAAGGCAGACAAAGTTGTTATGTTCCAAAGGAAGTAAGTTTGTTTTTTTACTTAGTTTTTACTGCTACAAATTTAATTCCTTGCACCAGTAAATATGCTATATCATCATATGTTGTATTAGATTTTAGATAAAGAATTATATTTTAGTAGATTTTAATCTTTAAAAAAATTTAACTGTTGTTTGAAAGTTATTTATTTTCTTATGATTGGATTATTTATCATTGCTAATTTATAAAAGATTTCCACAATTCAAATTCAAATTCTTGATTGTACATTACGTTCAAACATATAACAGAAAAAGTCATTTGAATTTGTACAGTATAAATATTATTATATAGAAAACTAAACCAGGTATATAGATCAGTCAACAACAATTATATATACACAGCATGGAAGAAAAGTCCTAGAACAGATTTTTAATTTATGAACGATTACAGATAAAGCAATAAAACTTGGCACCTATTAATCTACTTTTTGATGTAACTACCATTTTTATGTCATATCAGAGGAATGACCCACAAGGAGTCAGAAGAAAATTTTAAATGAGAGCATAGGTCAAGTAGTAGATCATAAACTCACAAATCCGACCTCAGGAGGTTCGCTTATGAAGAAATGGCGCTGGTTTAAAGTTTTAAAAAGATAGAATGAAAGTCCTGTTTTAGTCGGTTTATTAGTGTCTTTTCTTAGCTCAAGTTGGGAAAGTTAAATTTTGTAAATGCATACTGGACTTCAGGAATAGTTTTTCAGGATCGTTGGTGACTCTTCACTTCCAGTGGATGATGATCAAAAAGGAGTTCAACAAAAATATTAAAACTAGCATAGGCCAAGATGTACATCATTTAAAAGGGGTTGTCTAGCACAGCAGAATACCACAAACATCACTTAAAAATATTGATCCAGTACAAAATGGCAGATGTTCAAAGCAGTACAAAATGGCTTTGTCAAACTCCTTGTTAAGTGAATCATCCGCTGGAAGTGAAGAGTCACTAACTATCCTAAAAAACTGTTTCTTAAGTCCAGTAAGCATTTACAAAATTTATTTAACTTTCCCAACTTGAGCTAAGAAAAGACTAATAAACCGGCTAAACAGGACTTTCATTGTATCTTTTTAAAACTTTAAACCAGCACCATTTTTTAAGGAGAGAACCTTTTGAGGTCGGATTTGTGGGTTTATGTTCTACTAATATAGACCTTTAATTTTATATACTACATGACCTATGCTCTCATTTAAGATTTTCTTCTGACTCCTTGCGGTCCTTCCCCTGATAAGACAGAAAAATGGTAGTTACATAAAAAAGTAGATTAATAGGTGCAGTATTGATGTGTTAATTTTTATTGAGTTATCTGTACTCGTTCAGAAATTATAAATCTGTTCCGTGACTTTTCTTCCACACTGTTGAGGTATATTACCAGTCAACTGCCTGTGCTTCACTAAGGGGTAGTTGTCTACACTTGTTTATGGTTTCTTGCCATATTTTCAAATGTTTTCAAACTGTATATAAGTCTGCTGCGTTTGTACATTTTGGCTTCATGAAACTTTCTTATAAACGATATTATTTGTTCTCCTATCTGGCTGTAATATCACCAGACTATTAAAAGAACTTACACGTGAACAGACAACGTACAATTGGCCATGGGAGAAACAATCATTTCTTAAATCCAATCCAGCCACTTTTAAAGCCTATCCTTGCACATTATTTATCGTCTTAGCAGAGCAAACTTTGACGGAAACTGCAGCTGCTCAAACTGGAAGTGGTAGTTAGATGGAAGCAAAGATTGTTTCTCCCATACCACAACCTGTTGATATGGATTTTACCTGCAGTCGTGTGTCATTATAAAGTTTAGGAGGCAAATTGCGCAAGATCATTATTGAAGTTTAAACTTTTAAACAGAGATTGTGAGGTAGAATCCCTGGAGGGTTTAAGGTGTTAAGGAACTCTCAGGATAGTGATCTGCATCTTCTCACAATAGAGTCAACAGATTGATATATCACCATCTCTCTATGAAGTTGGTGCAATAACACATCATTAATACTTACTGTTGTGCCGTATTTCGATATGAGAATCGCTCTTTCTGTAAGCCACATCAGGTTTTCTGTGTTTACAGTGTTTAGGTTGGGATAGATTTTGTCACAATTAACTGTTAAGATCTTTGAAAATTGTTCATAGGTTATGTGGAATGCTCACCAACCCATCTTCTTCATGTAGATTCCCATCTCCCATTTGAAAAAGTAAGTTGACAAACTCTGCACCTCGATCAACTTTAAGTTGCACCGTCATGTTGACTCACAAGTATCAAACTTGAATCTTAGGCCATAAGTAGGATGACTTAAGGCCTCATCAGCACATATTCCCTGAGAAACAGCTGATTTGGTAGCGTCTGCCTCAAGACCCTGGCTGATAGACGTTTACTATTCATGATATCCTGGAGAGTGTAGTCTAATGCTTCTAAACCTCCCTTGTGAGCCAAGGTGACCTCACCTCAAACTATCAACTTACTTTTATTTGTTACATTGCCTCCGGAATTGGTAGTTAATACAATAAATAGCAGGTTGCAGGAATTGTGACGTTAAAGGTACGTGAACCTGCTATTATTAAATCAACTTACACTCTTTTTGCTGTATGTATCACTCTGTTTCGAAATGTTCTACAGGCGAGTCTTGCTAAGGTTTAAATTTAAAGGAAGTTTAAAGGCAGAGTCTGCTGTCCTTCCACCATCCAATAAAGTTAAATTAGATGATGCTACAGAAATTTCAATGTTTTTGTGCATTTTTATGCCAGTAGATTTATTAAGACAGTTTTCCCAGTTCCACCAGAAGCTCTAAGAAGAAAAGTTGTCCATAATTTGAATCAGTACTTTAAATATCTTCATTTTAAACTCCATTTTGTTCAGAGCTAAGTTTTATTATGTTTAGGTTACCTGATTTAAAAGCTAGAAATGCTGTAAGACAGTTCCTTTACATACTCACAGTTACTACTTTTAAATCAAACTAAATTTCCTTGATTTGATGGTAAAAGAAGGTCTAAATCCTAAATCTTGAAGTGAATGTTTGGACAATGATAACACGATTACTTCCAGGAGAACTAAGCATTTATTGTAAGCAACATCAATTATAGTTTCAATGTTAATTTCTTTACAAGCTTTTATTATATGTCTTATCACATCCTTAACTTTATGTTTTCCCATAGTGTTAATTGTCAGCCAGTTGGTAAAACACTAATTCATTATTCATTAGTAAGACACTGATTGTCAAGGAATGGGTGAATATGAGGGCATGTGATTGTGATGAGTATAGATGAACGTGTGTAGTTATTGTTACTAACTAAGGTTGACTGTTCCTTCGAAAAAGCTATTTATTAATATCCCAATAGCCAGGGCAACTAAGGAACCTGCAGCTTTCCGTGGATTCCGAACCACGTAGTGGTGTCTAATTTTTAGCTAACTGATGAGCCTGACACTAATAACTCTTCCCTACACAACATCCGAGCCTTGACTACCATCTAACATGGACACCCCAGATACCTTTAGTAGTGTCCATGTTGATGGCAACCAATAAGCGGACACTGTGGCAGTATTAAAAGGACCGAGCATAGAACCCATCGCATACAATATCTTGACCACTTTGTTCCCAAGTAGTTGGGTTATAGCACTCCACTACTAGTGCTGACTAATATAATAATCCCCCTCATAATTTTGTCTTAATAGTAACATAATTCATATATCAGCAAACAGTTAATAAATTTGTTGTTGAGAGCCAGAAACATAACAAGATTCCAGAGTTTTGTTCCAGTGAGCATCTTCCTACAATACACCCAAAGCTGACCAGGCAGACTAAAAAGTTGGGTCAACCAAATCTGATAATTTGTTTAGATCATTAAAGCAAGTAGGCCCTCGTACATTGTGAAGTAGGAGTTGCAAGTAATAATAATATCTTAAGGTGTACAGTATATACTCTACCAAGCACTTTATCATGTTTGACTCCTGGATGACCAGGGACAGCCTGTCCTTGCTTTCTTGGTGGAAATTCTTGTTCTTCCATGTATAGTAAGCAGGAACTTCACTAGACAAAAGTTGTTTTGCAAAAGAATCTGTTTCAGAGCTCAAAGAATGCCAGGGGTGTTGCTATATGAGAGTTTTGAAACCTCTCTGAAACGTTACGTGTGTATGTTTCTAAGAGTACAGTACAGCTTACAGAAAAGAAAAATATGTTTGAAGATGTAAATGAAATCATAAAATCAAATAAATATTTTAATTTGTTAAATTTACTCACGCCTCCACTGAAATTCTACTACGTCTCCCTTGAGGGTGCACTCTCAGGTTGGGAACAACTGCTTTAAACAATCTCCAACAAAGAACTCAAAATAAACAAAAATTATACGATATTAAATATAAATAAAAGAATAACACATGTTAAATAGGTAAAAGATAGAATTTAACATACATTTCTTTTTCAAGGGGATGAGATCATAGGAACAAAGTTGTAGATAGTCTCAAACCTGTTGTTGAAAATGTTACTAATTTATCAATAGGAGCATTCTTGTAGTCGCTACAGGCTGAATTGGAAAACACTGTTTTTTGACATTTCAAAACTATAGCCAATAAAACGGCTGCCATTTTGAAACTACAAAGAATTTTTCATAATCCCTTCTTATTGTACATCTACAACATAGGACTAATCATCCTGCAACATTTCAGCCTCGGAGGTTGAGTGGTTTTTTTTCTAGATACAGTGATCAGTGAATGAATCAGTGGTATTCGGCTTTTATATAAGATAGATATAGATTGGATATGGTCAACATTTATATAAGATTATATATATGTTTTATATATATATTTTTTATGATATATATAAACTCATATAAGATGTTTTTAGCTATAACAAAGTTTGTTTCCATTTGATGCTGTCCTTCTATATTTAAATGGACTCTATTTACAAACGGAGTACAATTTTTTTAATATTTAGAGAGACATTAGTAGTGAAATTTTCATTACAAAACTGAATGTGCTTAATTAATTTACTAACATCTTTTAACAGATAGATTGTGGAAACATCAGGTTGGATTTTGAGGAAATATTTACCATCCGTACAGCCAAACTGTTGTCTCATTTGAACATGCAAGCTTAATTATGTTTTTGAGATTTTGTACAAGCTTCAGAATAAAATGGAACATTATTCTATAAAACTCCCATTTTATATTTGTTATTTTATTCTACCTCAAATTTTCCAGATATTATTGGCACCTTGTCCTCCTGTTATCCCTGATCTTGCCCTCTGTAATTCCTGTCTACTGCTGGGGTGAGTCATGGATGTCAGCCTGGCATGTGGCAGTCTGTCTACGATTGGTCCTTACACACAATGGCACCGCGTTGATAAACAGCGTTGCTCATAAATATGGTTCACAGCCCTATGATGTGTAAGTAACTCTGCTTAATTAACTTCATTCTAAGAGTCTAAGACAATGATTATACATATGTTAGTTGACAAAGAAGATAAGTCATAGTTGATATTTGGATTGTATGTCAACCACAAATCTTTTGTTTCAGGCGTGTGCCTGGTGTAAAACCATATTTCTAGGGTCACTGAACATTGTCTTGAACCAGGTCTACTCAATACCACAACTAGATACAATGACTATTGTAACCAAAGGCTCTTGTACACTGGGACAATAGTGGTGTCTACTAGCAGTGTCCAGTAGTGTGGCTTTTCTATAATGTCCAGTAGCTAATAGCGGCAATAAGAGTCAAACATGTTTGAGATTAGTGGAATTTTGAGTGTCCACTAACGAGTCACGTGACCTACTCGTGGTCAACATTGGACATTTTATAACATGTGCTGGATGCCAGCAATCCCTGAAATCACATTTAGTTTTTCTGTCAAGTGTAGGACATTTTTTATATAAACCTTTCATAATTATAAAAGTATTGGTGTTGATAACAGTTCTAACATGAGGTGGGAACCAGCTAGGATTGTATCAATTGTATCTTTATTTCACTATCCACCAGGAAATAGAAAAGAGCTAAAAGTTGTCTTGTAAATCCTATAACTAATGTTTCAATACAAGAACCGATTTAAGCATTTGAACAGGATTTTAATGTAACTTATGTTTAATGTCATATTTAAACGTACAAATCAGGTACAAACCTTGGAACCACAGACCTTGAATCAATGAAGATTCAAATCAAATTTAATTAAAAAAATGTAATGTAATAATAAGAACTAAAATAACTATATATTTTAACAATTTGTTATTAAGATTAAAGTGACATCACAATTATAATCCAAATTACCTATTTTCAATGTGTGAAGTGAAAAAGCATTAAAAAAGCTTTGTCCAGCTGGACACATTACAATTTAAGTTTATGACAGCAATTTCCTCTTCTTCAGAGAGGTCTTTATCGTTTAGTTTATGTCTTTTATTTTATTAATTTATTTTATTTTATTTTTATTTATTCATAAGGCGCCGATCGTCAAGATATGGGCGAATATGGATTTCGAATGAGTGTGATGAGTGTAGATGAGCGAATGTAGTCATTGTTACAAACTAAGGCCGACTATTCCTTAGAAAGTGTCATTAATTAATAGCCCAATGACAAATGAACAGCCGGTGGTTATCAGCTGATCCTTCTCAAAATGTATTG
Organism: Stictocephala bisonia; assembly: GCA_035578905.1. Lineage (NCBI taxonomy): Eukaryota > Metazoa > Arthropoda > Insecta > Hemiptera > Membracidae > Stictocephala > Stictocephala bisonia. The sequence goes on along the minus strand of JAQJVL010000089.1, from coordinate 2,199,042 downwards.
ACTCTGATTGGGATCGAACTGAGAACCTTTAGCACATGAAGCTGGGATTGAATCAACTACGCTACCGACCAATGTCTTGAGCGTTTTCTCTAACATGACATTTACATGAGCAGTATTTAAAAAAATTAACATTCAGGGTAGGAATAAATATTTATTTTAGTGTGAGACTTCAGAAGTTAATTCTAGATCTGTGATGTGAGTCAAGTATATGATTTGCATATATTTGAATAAGAATCTAATGTTATAATTTAGACATCGTAGATTTAGTGTTAAATGTTTAATAGACAAAATACATTAAAATTTAATTTCTTACATCTGAATAGATCCCATTGTTAGAAAATTTACTTGCTATAGATCATCAGGTATTTATAGCAGCTATAACATTTCATTTCAATATATTTTCAGAAATTTCTTTGCCAGAGAAAACACAACTGTATCAGTGGTAACTCTAGGAGAAGGTTGGCACAACTATCACCATACATTTCCATGGGACTACAAGGCCTCAGAACTGGGAAACTACGCATTAAATATGTCAACAGCCTTTATTGACTTTTTTGCAAAAATTGGTTGGGCTTACGATCTGAAGACTGTATCTGCAGAAATGGTCCGTAAACGAGCTTTGAGAACAGGAGATGGATCACACAAGGCAAAGGAACTCTGGGGCTGGGACGACAAGGACATGACAAAGGAAGAACGACAAGAGGCAACAGTCATCAGGAGTAAAGGCGCTTAACGCAATTGCTATGGTATTGATTGTTAAAATAGGGGAAATAAGAAATTCTATCCTGTATAATTGTTGTTTTATGCTATTTATCTGTGCACTGTGAAATTTTAAAATTTGCATGTGTTTATGGCAAAGTCTTACTTTGAATCATAATTCTAACAGACATACAACAACACTATTATTGCTTACTGATTTCTGCTTATATTTGTGAATAAAGTTAACCTAAATTTGGTTCACAATTTATTATGTTTTTTACTATACCATCTATTCCTGTGATCCATGAACTAGTGTTAATATAAAGCTAAACAACGATCATATTATGTTCAATTTGTAACCAGTTGGTTTATCTCATAATTGTATTAAATCATAATTTAAATAGATCTGCATTTCAATTTGTTGTTAATACATTAATATGTTGGGTTACTAAGGCAACCATAGTTGATCATTATTGTTGCAAAATAACTATTAGTAGAATGTATTTCAAATTCCAATTTGTAACAGGAACGATTAGGAATTAATGATACGAGTCATTAGGAACTAAATTGTAAAATGACAGCCTAAAGAAGCAAATTGAAATATTGTAAAATTACATAAATGCATATCCTATTAAAATAATCCAACATCAAGATAATACGTTTAAAATTTTGATCAGTATATGATAAAATACAGCATAAATCTGCAAGTAAGAGGCACAAACAAAATTAAAATTAAAACTAAGGAATACAATACACTTAGTGTATCAATCTCTTCAGTCATCAGCCTGGACTTGGACCTTGATCTGTAATATGTTAACATTGTACCTTAGGACTATTAACAAAATAAATATGTAGTACTGTTTCCATCATTTTTTCAATTAATGTTGTTCTTAGGAAATAAAGGGTCCCAGCAGAGGCTTTGCCATGTTCGTTTTCATACCGTAAAAACAATGTTATTTTTGAACCGGACATATGATCACATGTAGGTATCCAAATTGACCAGTTATTTTTAAACACATTTTTTCTAAACAAATTGCATTTGATCAAGAATGAAATTACACGTTGGAATTGCTTTTCGAATTCCTAATTAGTTTCATAGAAAAAATATAGCAAATATTTAGTTTTAAGTTTTTATTTTCATCTATTTTTCAAAACTAGGCATATGTATTCAAAATATCAAAATCAAACCCAATGCGCAATATGATAATATTTAAATTACTCCTCATACACAACTTATAGTAGAAAAATATGGATTTGCAAATAATGTTGTTCTTATGGGAGTAAAACCAACATAGCCGACAGCCTCTGCAGATTCTTAAAGGCTATTTCTAATGGAATTTTGAACAGTCCTTTCTTAGTGGATCTATAAGCTACCACATTTTCATTCCCTCAAAATTTCAAGTCAATCAAAAACAAAACGAATGTCAATTAAAGTTAAAGTTAAAGTTTGTCTTATTTTACCAGGCGAAGTTAGGGCTAAGGAGCCCTCTCTAACACTTAACCTGGGGACAATTATGGTTTCTGTTGAATAGCTGTTTTTCATTATGTTAATAATTTAGATGGTTTTAACCCATTCAGAGCTGCCATTTTTTTTGGAAGCGTATTACAAAAGTGCCACTCATTTTTTACATTTAGTGAATCCAAATGTGCTGTAGCATTTTCATTAGATTTATAAGGGTTTGGGGAAAACACTGTAACTTTTTTATTTGATAGGTCAAAATAAACATGTTTACACTATATTATATTTAACTAACCAAGTATTAACATGCATTATAAATATTCTATTTGTAATACTCTTAAAAATAATTATTTTTTTAAGTACATTTTTCCCATTATTTTCCTGTTTATAATGTTTTTGCCATAGTGTGACTAGAGTGTGACAAAAAATAGTTACCTTGATCTTCAAAACGCAATCTTCAAAAGTTGATATATATATACTTCAAAACAAAATTTGATTTTCTATATTCATAAACCAAAAAGTGTTACTTTAACTCATCAGCTGTTAGCATAAACTCATTGCACAATGCACATTTGTCAGCGACCAATGCCTCGATAATAATGATTTTTACATATTTTTATAGCATAAAATATATTTTAATGAAAGACCAGTTTGTCTCAAGCAGACTCTACTGATCTTTAAAAAACCATTTGTAAATTTCTGGCTTAAGAGGACATTTACAAAATTCTGGCACATCTTTAAACGTCCGGCTCTACAGGACATTTGCATTTCTAGCATATTTTTAAATATCCAGCTTAACCGGATGTTAGCTCTGAAAGGATTAAATCCTCACCAAAAATAATCAATGTTTATACCAACATAAACATTATAAACACGTGTTATATGTAATTTTCCTTTCAACGCCAGTGGCATATTTTACAGAGTATTCCAACGTTGTTGTGGAACAAAATGGACTGGACAATCCATGAAGCTAAATTTAGTTGGACCTCCTAGGATTTGAATCCATGTCCAACCTGCATTTAAGGCAGGAGTGCTAACTGTCAGGTTAGCAAGAGGCCCAATAATAAAATGTGTATTATTAAATACACTGCAGTGATAGAAAATTGTTGGATTGTTAGGGCCAGTGGGGCGGAACCCAGGTCATTTATTACATTTTAAATATTTTTCCCATGCCCTTGGCCTGTCTTATCTTATTCATAGCTCAAGAAATATTGTGGGGAGCGATTAGCTTGAGGAATTAATTATATAGATAACTAATTAAAAATCACTATAGGACATTTGATACTGCCAACCTCAGGTTTACAATGTACAATACAAATATACAAAGAATAGTAACTAAAACTTAAATATGGGAGCAAAATAACATAAAAAGATATAATACAAAAGGAAACCAAACAAATGAAAAAAGTAACAGGTAATTATTAAAAATTCCCTTCCTTTTACTTTTACCACTACAAGTGCCATGCTGTAGAGCAGTGGTTCTCAACCTGGGGGGCGCGCCCCCCTGGGGGGCGCGCCCCCCTGGGGGGGCGTGAGAGAATTTCAGGGGAGGCGTGAGGGTACAAAGAAAAAAATTAAAAAATATATATTTTGTTAAAAAACTAAAACTTTCAAAACCATCAAATAAACTTTCGTATTTAAATATATCTGGATTTTTATTTTGCATCCCAGCTTTTGCTAACGTAGAGTTAGCATTGTCAGTTTCATAATTTCACTGTTCTAACTTGAACCAACCAATTATTGACTGGAGGGGAGGCGTGAGCTATCTTCAGTGTTCAAAGGGCCAGTCCTAAAAGGTTGAGAACCGCTGCTGTAGAGTATATCGTTAATACAACAAAATATTCTAAAAAATACAGACAATTTTAATTTAATTAGTGACGTAATATATATTTAACAGAAAGTTTCTTACATTAAATTAAAGAAATAAATAATTTAATTCTAGTACATAAAAATATAATAATTTTTACAATAAATTACATAATTGTTTTACAAACTATGAAGATTTCTTGATGGAGGCCAAGAAGTATGATTACCATTTGTTTTTATGTTTAAAAACATTGGGTTCAACACATTGCATTAACTGTTGGAATATTACATTTAAAAAAAATGTTACAATATGAATTTTTTTAGCTCTGATCATAGATATTACTGCCACCTTTTATTAAAGAAAATGTGACAAATATGAGCCTCTAACAAGCTGTACTAATGGACATGTGAATAATAAATCATTTTTATATTTTCAAGAATTATTTGTTCAAGACTGGCTAAGTTGGTGCATAAAGATTACATTTTTTTGATATTTATTTCACAGGTCTCCCAGTTTTACTCACTTCAACTTATACTCAAAAAAGAAATAGGTGTACAAAACAAATGTTTACGTTCATAAAAAAAAATGAATGTATTTTGATTTAGATTCATCTATTGCCAAACACCACTCTTTCATATATTTAGACTTTAGTTTGTTGCTTCAAAACTGTCCATGATATTCATGATATTCAAAATGAAAATATAAGTAAATTCTTTAAGCAAACATTATAACTGCAAAATTTTCCTAAACAAACTTTATATACATCCAGAAATAACAGTCAAACATTTGAATCAGTCTCTATAACAAAGGTGCTTGGAATAGGAAAAATTGTGTGTCAAGGCGACGACTGGTTGCAATGCCTAAGAATTGCTTAACCAGGAGGGGAATCACAATGCAGGCTTGAAACTTAGTTGTCATAGGTAGGTACAGTCAAAACCAAAAACTTTTTGAAATATTCCTGTTTGGCCAAGGGGTGTGAATTTGGACATTTTGACTTGCTCAGATGAAACTGGTTTGACAGGGGTGTAAATATGACAGGGCTAGTACCCGAAATGGGGTGTGAATTTGAACACACTCACCTCGCACCTACCCTGATCAGAGCAGAGCGCTCTATCGGCTGATTGTAAAACTCAGTTCGCGCCAAAAGAAAACGGGCTGACTTTTTGCCATAAGGACTGTTCTTCTCAGAGAATGGTAATATGTGTTGGACATTTAATCACTAATTTCTTAAAACTCTTCATCAATGGTGTTTTGTTCTTTTTGAAAATTTTCTTTCTGTACTAATGTGTTAGTTCAAATTTTAAATTAATCTAACAGCTTTAGCTTATTTTAATTTATTACAGACTAAAAATTTGAGACTCTACGGAGAGGTATTTCCGATTTGGTGCCTTCAATACCTCTGCAACTTTGAATTTCTGATCTGCTAGACCCGTGTGCTACGGCGTTCAGATAGACTACTTTTAACATTGATTATATAGGGAATAGATAGTTTACCCAATGGGAGAAAGTGTGAGCAGTTTTGTACGGTAGTCCGTTACTTACACAATAGATGTTGCTGACGTTCCGGGCTATTTCACTTTCACCACGACAGAGCGCACTAAGCGCAGCCTGTTTCCAGAACTCTCGACTAGAGTGTGCTGATTGTTTGTGGAGCGAAATATGAATACGGTAAATTGAGAGAAAAGGCTGGTTTGATGGTTTATCTGCCGTTGTTTACCTAATATTGATTGAATGAAATACTCAATGTTTTCTTTTCAACTAGGCAATACTCATTATTATTTTGGGATCGTAATTAAAGTTTAATACGTCAATTTTCATAAACTTTCACCGTATATATAGTTTACAAACGATAACAATTTCTGTTAATAATTTTTACATAATTGCGTACATAGACAAAAACACATGCATAATATCAGTTATTTTATAAGACGCGATAATTTAATATTTTTTTTAATCACAAGAGTATAGTAAAAAAAATTTATGGTTGGGATACAATCATACTCATGCAGATGGGTTTCAGCATGATATTATTAAAATAATCTTAAAATTATTCTTTTTCTTTGTACCTTTAAATTAAATTTAAGTAAAACACATTTTAATATATTTAATTGCTTAAAATAAAGTTAAGTTAAAGTTATACTTTTTAATTATTCTATGACTTTTTTAATTTGGAGTCATAAAAGTTATATTATTTATTTTTATATTGTATTGACAGTATACTATCCTAAAAGTAAATATACTTGTTTACGAATCCTGAATATTTCATGTAGTTTGGATAAAAAATAGTTAACTTATAGATAAAATAAATAAACAGTATCAGTTAGAAAATTGATACTGGCGAATCTAGCATCCAAGCTGTCTCAGTGACAACTGTCTCAATGATGAATAATCTGGTTAAAACCTTCTTTCTTGATACCCACATAACTTGACAGTGGAGAATAAGATGACTGCTCACTATCTATTTCGCTACATGAAATATCTAAAATTCCATATTGTTTCAATCTTGAATTAATTTAATTAACAAGTTTTACATCATCCAGCGTTTCCCTTAGTCTCGCACTCAGTCCTTTCACTGCAAGTGCTTCTCTATGAAGACTGCAGTGAGTCCATTTCACTTAACAGGTGTTGTAACACCTGTATTGTATTAACAATTGTATTAACTTTATAAAGCAATCCTCTGAAGATGGCCGACATAGCTGCTGTCCCATAGGCTGTCAAACCAATGCATTATCAATATTATGTCTTTAATAAAGCTATGCAAGTTATTGAATATCTCTTCCTGACTAGTTTTTTATGGTAATAATTTACAAAAAAGGAACTCCTTTATAATGAATCCATAAGATTTGAATCGAACGGAAGCTAATAAATTAGCCAAAACTAGCCGAGCCAGCAACAACAGTACGTTCATCAAGCTGTAGTACAAAGGAAGAGATCCCCCCTTCTCTTCGGCACTGTGATTCTATATAGCTTTTCACACTATATGCAATTTCGTCAATCCTTATTTTAATTGTTTTAATTGATAAATGAGCTTAATGCATTTTTCGCTGAATTATCAGATATTATTTTAGACTGAGGTAAAATGTTTTCCCTCTCCTACGGTGTAACTTGCTCCTTTTTTTAGCTATCAATAGAGACAAGTGATATAATGAAATTGTAACTTGATTGTTTTGGTTACCAGTTAAACTTTTTTTCATCACTTATTTTATTACATAATATTATTTGTTTTAGTAAAACCATTCCAGAACTGGTAATGGAGTCAATTGTTTTAGTAAAACCATTCCAGAACTGGTAATGGAGTCAATTGTTTTAGTAAAACCATTCCAGAACTGGTAATGGAGTCAATTGTTTTAGTAAAACCATTCCAGAACTGGTAATGGAGTCAATTGTTTTAGTAAAACCATTCCAGAACTGGTAATGGAGTCAATTGTTTTAGTAAAACTATTCCAGAACTGGTAATGGAGTCAATTGTTTTAGTAAAACCATTCCAGAACTGGTAATGGAATCAATTGTTTTAGTAAAGCCATTCGAGAACTTGTAATGGACTCAATTGTGTGTGTTTTTTTTTTTTTTTTTATTGCCGTGGTTGGCTGTGTCATCGTAGCCAGCCTCTGCATAAGAGGTCCCCGAAGATTTTGGGTGACACAATCGTTGAAGACTAGGGATTCACCGCAGTACCCCTAGTCTTCGTACGTGTATGGGTTGGTGGGTGGGCCGACACCAATGTACGTGTATGGTTGGTGGGTGGGCCGATACCAATGTACGTGTATGGGTGGGTGGGTGGACTGATACCAATATACGTGTATGGGTTGATAGATGGACCGATACCAATGTACGTGTATGGGTGGGTGGGTGGACTGATACCAATATACGTGTATGGGTTGATAGATGGACCGATACCAATGTACGTGTATGGGTGGCGGGTGGGTCAATACCACTGTACGTGTATGGGTGGGCATTTGAGTCAATACCACTGTACGTGTATGGGTGGGCTGGAGGGTCAATACCACTGTACGTGTATGGGTGGGCAGTTGAGTCAATACCACTGTACGTGTAGGGGTGGCGGGTGGGTCAATACCACTGCACGTGTATGGGTGGCGGGTGGGTCAATACCACTGTACGTGTATGGGTGGCGGGTGAGTCAATACCACTGTACGTGTATGGGTGGCGGGTGGGTCAATACCACTGTACGTGTATGGGTGGCGGGTGGGTCAATACCACTGTACGTGTAGGGGTGGCGGGTGGGTCAATACCACTGTACGTGTATGGGTGGCGGGTGGGTCAATACCACTCTACGTGTAGGGGTGGCGGGTGGATCAATACCACTGTACGTGTAGGGGTGGCGGGTGGGTCAATACCACTGTACGTGTATGGGGTGGGCAGATAAGACAATACCACGTACGTGTATGGGTGGCGGGTGAGTCAATACCACTGTACGTGTATGGGTGGGTGGATGGGTTCAATACCACAGCACGTGTAGGGGTGGGCGGGTGAGTCGATACCACTGTACGTGTAGGGGTGGCGGGTGGGTCAATACCACTGCACGTGTAGGGTGGCGGGTGGGTCAATACCACTGTACGTGTATGGGTGGGCAGGTGAGTCAATACCACTGTACGTTAATGGGTGGCGGGTGGGTCAATACCACAGCACGTGTAGGGGTGGGCGGGTGGGTCAATACCACTGAACGTGTATGGGTGGCGGGTGGGTCAACACCATTGCACGTGTATGAGTGGGCGATCACATGATAGCTGATCTCCGTTAAGATGACGTCGATCCGTTGAGTGGTGAGCTGAGGTGTGACGGGAGTGTCGAAAACTTTCTAAGAATGACCAGAAGTGACGTTAAGTATATGATTTCAATGATCGGACATAAAATCAAGACACGTGACACAAACTGCAGGAAAGCAGTACCTGTCCAAGATGTCACGTCCAGGTCGATAGGAAGGGGGACAGTTTCCCACTAGTTTCCTACAAGTTGTTTTCACAAAGCGCGCAGGAACACATCTTCCACTTTTTGTTGTCAACATTCTTTGATCTTTACCGAGACTCCACGGAAAATCAAAACTTAGTAGAAGATTTGTCTATCCACAAGTGGAAGATAGAAAAAGTAGCTGTATTTTGTAGAAAAAGCAACAAACTGGCGCAACTTGTGGAAAACTTGGCGGAAGACTTTAGTGTAACCGGGCGCACTCAGAATCTCCTACTTTTGTTACGTATTAAATATGAACTCACAGCAATTGCCAAAGACAAGTCATCCTCTCTTTGTGAAGAGATATTTTCAAGTGACGAACCTAGGACGTCATCCAGTAGAGCGGTAGCACCGCCCAGTGTGACAGCCTCAGCGGATCCGCCGGTAACCGCTACAAAAAATTGAAAAGCAGCGTTTCTACCACGACGTGAAACACGCCGACTGTGACTGCTTGGTTACAATTGAAAACACAGAGGATTTCTTCTACAAAATTTCAACTGTGAATCAAAGTATACACAGCTCGAAATTTAGATAATCTTTATAGTCCGGTGTATTTATTAATCATAATCATTACCAAAATAAAAGGAACAATTTATTTTTCCTCCGCACATAATCGCCTTGGAGGTGAATCATTTATTAATTTTCCTCTTAATTAAAAAAGCTGTATTTTGTAGTATCCTTAGTCTATGAACACGGTTGTTTATTCTGAATGGTATTCATCTAAAAACATGGCTTATAAAAAAAAGAGAGAGAGAGAGAATGAGAGATGGAGAAAGAGCGTTGAAAGTTGTTTTATAAGGAACTAAGGTGCCTACGACAAATCTAATCACACCATTGTTTCTTCGTTTGATTATACGCTATAACATATACATTTTTTATGTTATTAACAGTTTTAATAATTTTAACCAAGTTGGAACAAAAAAAGTACCGGAATTTTTACTAGTTTCACTGTATATCAAATGTACACCATTATTACTGAAAACTCCATAAATGTATATCACTATATGTTAATACCTGGATGATATGAATGTTTTCTATAAGTTTTATAAATTTTAGATTTTTAACTACATAAATTATTGATTTTAGCATGGAACATGCTTTAGTCTTGACCTAACTGTCTGAAAACGTTACGCGGGAGGGTGACGCGTAACCATGAAAACACAATGACATATCAGTGTTGACTTCAATAATGATTTTATTTGCAAGCGTTGATCAAAGTACATCTTTAGTTTCCATGACAACTCTTGTTAAAAATATACAAAATTAAGTCCTAATTAGAGAATCCAGTCCTCATTTACATATCAGTCTACCTCCAGCCGTCCACCGGTGATGTTGTGTCCTGGATCAGATTGCCCTCCTTCGACATCGTCAGGTGTATGTACTCGCCATTCTACTGATAGATCTACATCTGGATTCGGAAACGCAACCTCCGAAATAATAACTGAACCAAAGAAACCCAAAACTGGTGCTCAACGTCAAAATAATACATCTTCATCAATTTATACAAAATAACATCTTCATCGAATTTTTAAGATATGTTTATATTTTTTGTAATTCCTTACATGAAATCTAAAATTCGTTGTTTTCGGAGAAATACATTTGCAGAAATTATTAAAAAGGAGCCAGCAAACAGAAAAAGCGCAGCTAAAGCATGTTCCATGTTTCTTGAATTTTAGCCGTAGGCTCTAAGCAAAAAGATCCGGGGGTCCAGGGGGCTTGCCCCCTGGCGAGGCCCGCAGGGCCGAGTTTTTCGTTTTTTAAACTAAAAAAAAAAAAAATATTTAAATCAATATAAAATCACTGCATTTGCTTATACATATGAAAATAATGCAACGTTAATATATATGTTATAACAATTACAACAAGGCCAAGTAAATGTACTGAGAAAACTTGTTAAAAATTCCGGTACTTTTTTGTTCCAACTGGAATAAAAGTTATTAAAACTTTTAATAGAATTAAAAATGTATATGTTATAACGAGGAATTAAATGAGATAAACAATGGTGTGATTAGAATTGTCGTTTAGTTCCTTAGTTAGCACAACAACCTCTTAGCACCCACAACCTTCAAACTCGGGTGCATATAATTACTGCACCGACAGGCCTTTACAAACATTAAAACGTAATTGGTTTAAAAATATTGTTTTAAAACTTAAATTTTCAGTCTTATATCTGTTTTGTTTAAATTAAAATGTCGCTCAGCACAACAGTATTAATGTTCAAAATTTCTAATTTTAAATATTTGCTATATTTATAGTGTTTAAAACACAGATAGTAAAGTAGGGTTACCTACATTGTGTGCTAAATGTAAACTGTATACCTTCAAGTAGTTGAACGGCTATAGATAGCAATTATAGTCAACAATAATAAAACATTAACAGAGAAACAGAAGGAAAATTAAACATTTAAGGACATATCTTGATAGGAAGTTTTTTCTGTAGTATTAGTAACCAAATCCTGGAGGTTTTTTACCTTTTTACATCTGTCACTGCTTGATTAGGTACGGTATGAAAACTGGTAACATCATTTAAAAGTGTCTGAAATATGGAATTGCTGTTCTAGAGAAATGTGAAAATATCTATACCAGGGCTAATAGAAATGAACTTTAAGGGGACCCCGAATGCCATTTAAACGTAATGTTAGCTATAAAGCAGATATCTCTGTAAAAACGTGACCTAGAGCTCTATTTTTTTTTTTTTTAAAGAGTGACCTTTTATCTAGGCCCATACACAGGGGATTTTTTTTATTTTTATGAAAAAAATTATAATTTTTTTTTAAAATAGTAGTTCTAAGTATAAAATTTTGAATACAAAAATATTTTTATTTTTGTTTGTAATACATGTAAATCAAAAACCCTGTGTATGGACCTAGAATTTGGTCTTATGTATGAGCCCTGAAAATTTGGTAAGGCTATCTCAAATGGTTACCAAGATATGTGCTGTCAAAAATGAAAAACCCCAAATTTCGGAAAATGCAAAAAAACTAAAATATTACCACATAGTAAAGTTTACTTAAAACTAGTGAAGCCCAGCACCATAAGAAGGGTTGTCTGAGTTTTCCTCTGCCTCATACATATTTTCTAGCTTCCTCTTAGCAAGGGTTCTTTGTTGGCAGATTTTTTTTTCCAATTCCAACGCTGCCTTGTCAGATTGTCGGATACGCTCAGAGTCTTCTCGTTTCATGGATTCTATACAATATTGGCCTACCTTCAATCCTAAATGCTCTAATAGTTTGCATTTACTCACGTAACCATCATTGAAGGACAAAACTGCCTCATATGTTCCAAAATTTCAGGATTTGCAGGGTTATAAATGTCCGTTTGGGAATCCGAGTCCAGATCAAATTGTTCAGTGATTCATTTGGATTCTGTGACTTGCCTGACAAACATTACTTTAGTAAGTCTGGGTGTGATAAACTCTGGAATATGTGTTTGATTTCCAACATGATTGGTTCTGGTAGATGGAAGTGCTTAGTATGGTCATAGTCTTCTATGGTCATAGAAACTCTATACTATATGAGTTGGTGAACAGGAATGTCATTTCCATGGAAACGAAATCATGTGTAACCTTAATAAATAAACATTTTTTCGTTTATTTGCAAATAATTAACCCTATAGTGTCATATATCAGTGGAAAGAGGAGATTCTAAGGTTTAATTTATAATAAAAATCCCAAAAACGAAAAAAAAATGTTTTTCGTTTAGGGTCCCCTTAAAGAAAAACAACCCAACATTCTCAAGTTACTGATTACTCAATGAACATCAAAATATTTTCCAAAAATTTTAAACAGAGCATTTAAATAATTTTATTACATTTTTGAAGGATATTTATTTTTTAGTGATATTTCGGCTCTACTGTATGTAAATGGCCTTGAGCGTTGGCTCAAAAAGAACTTAGTTAAAAATGGATCAACTTCAAACATCTTAAAGGTGTAAATTAAAGGTGTAAATTTTTACTTATAAAAAAATGAACAACATTTTCTATTCTTACAAACATATGCGGCTTGCAAGACGGAATTTGAATATTGCTGACAACTTATTTTTATTTGAATTTTCTCTTGACAGCTCAAATTAAAGAATCGTCTAACATAATATGTTTTATATATTATCTGACGTGTATGTTTCCTAGAAACAATTAGCTACTTGTATTAGGTATTTAGGAAAATAATTACGTCTATAATATGCTTTGATGAATTGTTTCACATTGTTCTTACACATTGTTACAGGGTTGCAAAGCCAATATGGCAACAGTTTTGTGTTGCAGCAGAGCCTTAATAAGAACAATTTTGTAACAGTATCTTGTACCTTTTAGGCAAGACAGTTGCATGGCAAAACAACCTGCCAACTTGCTTCAAGGGGAGTGTACAGCTAGAATGGTGAAGGAAAGGAAACTTAACACAAACTTCGTATGGCTATACTACGTAAAATAAATAATAATATCTTAACTTGCACGCCAATACACTATGAGTATGTGATTGAACACACAGCCACAGGTGGTTAGTTAAACAGTATCCTCAATGGGGGATTTATTACATGGTAATAGTAGTTTTCCTCAATTACCACTAGGAGCAAAAGTGTTCATTGAGTTTGTAAAAACAATTAAGCACAAAAAGCCATATTACTTTCGAGTGATGAACAACGTTTTTTATCATACGGAATAATTATTTCATGTTCAATAGTTACAGTCTTTTACTCTTTTACTTTAAGTTTTTTTTAGTTTATATAGTATCGAACAACATAATTTACAATGTTTACACATCTGTTATTTACAAACAATATGTTTAAACATCTGTTATTTACAAACAATATGTTTACACATCTGTTATATACAAACAATATGTTTCTAATACCAAGTGAGAACAACGCTCTTATCCAGTTCAAATAAAATTATAGTGATATTTATTTTTTAAATTTTTATTTTAGCTGAAACATAGACGAAAACAAAGACAATAGCTCAATTGAATCATATGCTATCTAAATATAGATTATATACGTTGAAGTTGATATTTATTGTAAAATTAAGTATTTTGACCTACATTTATAAACTTTATTTGGCAAGGCATATTGAATAACAGATAAGATGTCATTAATTTTGTTTCATTTTCAAGGTTGTTGTCAAACACATCGTCAAACGGGAACTATCTAAAGTAAACACAACTGAACAGAACAATAACAATGTTTGAGGTTAGCGAACCAAAAAGTAAAACAGCTGGCTTTTTAGTACTATTACTAAAAAGTGAGATTTTACGGTCTGTTTAGAGAAAAAATAGCTTTATCTCGTGCATCTTCACAAAAAGAAAATTACAGCTAAATTGTTGTACTTTACAACTTTGTGATGCACTTTAAACATTTTGTTAACTATGTTTATATATTCAGATTAATTTATAAACTAAATGATAAACACTTATTTATGGGATGTATTTTTATTAATTCATTTCTTTATCTACTTTGTATATTTTTTACAATTTTTACAATAGATAATTACTTTGTATATTATCTAGTTTTTAAATTAATATTTTCAATACAATGAACACCAAACATGAAGTTACCGTCCAAAATAGTTTAAAATTAGAGCTCTTCTAACTTTATTTGTCCGTCCTTCGGCTACTTTGGCCTCATATGGTTCATTTTCCACATCAACCTCATCTACTTGAAGAGCATTACCAACTTAAATACCAAAGTTGTCTAGCACACATGAATACTATTATGCTCCCACACTTTTATGGTTGGAATCTCAACTCCTCCTCAAGAATTTGAAATATTTTCTTAGGGACTCCAAAAGCTCGTTCCACAATGTTCGGATCAAAATATGTGCACGATTGTATCTCTTCTTGGGTATAAGGTACTGGAATCATCTGGGTGGGTGACAACGCATCTCCACTCATACACACCAGCTTCAAATCTTGCAGCAACTGTGCTATTGTCACAAATCCTATTGTCACAAATCCTATCATTATGAGTTGATCCTGGCTATTACAATACTCCATTACTTACACATACAAAGGATTATACTTTAGTTAACACATCTCCTTAACCTACTAATTTTTGTGTGGTAGCTGCCATAGCTGGAAGATCACAGGTTTGTTGCTCGTTTAGAACTACCCAAGGGATACGTACAGCTTTAAAGATTTACTGTGGACGCTAACAACATTACCCCCTGGAGCTATATCCTTGAAAATTGGAAGTTGAGTAAGAGCAATATTTTAGAACCTTGAAGCTAAATCATAACCCATCAAATACCGAAGTGGCCTGCTTCCACCTAAGTAAACGACTAGTTGATTGATAATTAAACATATTTCTAAATGGTGTAAAACTCCATCACAATGATCATCCACAGTACCTAGGAGTAACGTTAGATCGATCGCTGACGTTTAAATACCATCTTAAAAAAACATCAGCTAAAATTAAAACCAGGCAATGTATTAAGTACATCATATTGCTGGAAAAATGTTGGGAGCCAACGCACACGTGTTGCGTACAACTGCTTTGTCACTGGTCTTTTCAGTTGCTGAATACAGCGCTCCCGTATGGCTAAAGAAAGAGCGCACGTACTAAAGCGATTGGTGTCCAACTTAATAAAGCCATGAGAGCGATTAGTGGAACTCTCATGGCAACTTCACTTCCTTGACTCTCAGTGCTGTGCTATATAGCTTATCCAGAGATAAGAGTCAGAAGTCACTACTTAAAGAATTCAATAAGAGCATGAGTGCCACGCACCTCCCCATTGCCAAGGATCTCCCACGTCAAAATGGTCGCTTAAAATCTTGAAACCCACCTCTATGTACTGCTTTCCAGTTGAGGAGATCAAGTTTCTCGCCCAATATTAGCTGGGCCATAGCTGTAATAAGTTCCTTATTAATAATCCCAGTACCTGTAGGTGGGATGAACCTCCCTCTTAGGGAATGGACATTATTTAATCGGTTCCGAACTGGCGATGATTAGTGAGAAGAATATTTTAGTTATAGATTTAATGTGAAGAAGTGATGTAAATTTTGTATGAATAACCTTGACGTTTGTCATGCATTTTATTATGTTTGTGACAATAAACGATTTGACTTTGACTTTTGACTCTGGAGTGCGCAGAAGTAACTACTCGAAATAAAAATGGGGATTGACACTAGATCAGTCATGTGATTGCAGGGAGTCCATCCAAGCAATGGATCACATAGTTTAAGAGTGCCCCTTGTGCTGTTTTATGTAGGAGTTAGGTATCATAAATAGAATCAGTGAGGTAGGTCTTAAATTGCTTGATCGTTTGGATTTAGCTTTGTGACAGCAGATCACTTGTTATTTTTTTAATTTCCATTAATATCTAATTACTTTTGGAGTTTTTTCCAAGTATAAAACACAGCTTTCTATATAATTTTAAATTAATAAATGGTAGCTGAAAAAAACACCATACGCTATTTATATATAATTTACTACTTTCGTTTAACACTACGTTGATGCACACCACCATTAAGCTTTCTCTGAAGAAATGTTATAAACTATAGGAGAAAATCACTCTTAAAGTTACTGAACTAACAAACTAGTATAAACAGCAGTTGTAGTCACAGTTTATACTACGGTAGTTTCCACTTCTCCTGTTTGGTGCTTGTCACCCATACTGTATAACCAATGTCTATATAACAAAACAAAACCCCAATGTTAATTTGTAAACAGTCCTGTTTGTTAATAACTGCAGATGTCCGCAAAATTCTAAGTGCTATTTTTTTAAATAGTTAGTTAATTTTTATTATTTGTTAATTATTAATGTTTATAAACTAATTATTAGATTCAGTTTGTGGCCTAGGAACTGTAGTACTCGATCTAAAGTGGTACAATACCTGTTTAACGGATTCAGTTTGTAGCCTAGGAACTGTAATACTCGACCTGAAGTGGTACAATACCTGTCTAACGGATTCAGTTTGTGGCCTAGGAACTGTAGTACTCTACCTAAAGTGGTACAATACCTGTCTAACGGATTCAGTTTGTGGCCTACGAACTGTAGTACTCGCCCTAAAGTGGTACAATACTTGTCTAACGGACCTGGGAACTGTAGTACTCGACCTAAAGTGGTACAATACCTGTCTAACGGATTCAGTTTGTGGCCTACGAACTGTAGTACTCGCCCTATAACACAATTAATTTAGGTTTAAAGAAATTTTTACTAGCGTTTGTCATTATCGAATTTACAAAGGTTTACAAAAAAATTAATTTCTCATTGACCTGTTTGAATTATTAAATGAGACTTATACCAAACTAATCACAATGAATCAAACTGTCATCCATCTACAAGAAATTATTTTATTATTATTACTCTCGCTACAGTAACAGGTTAAAGACGACTCACGCGCAATTTCACTCATAAAACCGTGTTCTTAAACACAAATATCACAATAAAAAAACAAATTAGTTTAAGCAAAATATCCAGCATAATTTTCTTAAAGAATATAACATGGTGGACACTATACAATTGGTTTGAAAATTATTGCTTACTTATTTTAAGTTTGACAGCAAATTAAAGCTCAGAGTTTTGTCATTTCAGACCAGTGGAGCGAGGGCGTTCCGCCAGTACCAAAGTTATTTTATTCGAACTATAAAGTGGTACAATACTTGTCTAACAGACCTGGGAACTGTATTACTCGACCTAAAGTGGTACAATACCTGTCTAACGGATTCAGTTTGTGGCCTAGGAACTGTAGTACTCTACCTAAAGTGGTACAATACCTGTCTAACGGATTCAGTTTGTGGCCTAGGAACTGTAGTACTCGACCTAAAGTGGTACAATACCTGTCTAACGGATTCAGTTTGTGGCCTAGGAACTGTAGTACTCGCCCTAAAGTGGTACAATACTTGTCTAACGGATTCAGTTTGTGGCCTACGAACTGTAGTACTCGCCCTAAAGTGGTACAATACTTGTCTAACGGACCTGGGAACTGTATTACTCGACCTAAAGTGGTACAATACCTGTCTAACGGATTCAGTTTGTGGCCTAGGAACTGTAGTACTCTACCTAAAGTGGTACAATACCTGTCTAACGGATTCAGTTTGTGGCCTAGGAACTGTAGTACTCTACCTAAAGTGGTACAATACCTGTCTAACGGATTCAGTTTGTGGCCTAGGAACTGTAGTACTCGACCTAAAGTGGTACAATACCTGTCTAACGGATTCAGTTTGTGGCCTAGGAACTGTAGTACTCGCCCTAAAGTGGTACAATACTTGTCTAACGGAACTGGGAACTGTAGTACTCGACCTAAAGTGGTACAATACCTGTCTAACGGATTCAGTTTGTGGCCTACGAACTGTAGTACTCGCCCTAAAGTGGTACAATACTTGTCTAACGGACCTGGGAACTGTAGTACTCGACCTAAAGTGGTACAATACCTGTCTAACGGATTAAAAATCTATGAGATTATCTATTAACATTTATCTTCAGGTTAAAAATCCTCCGTGAAAACGTGTTACTGAAGATGCTGGAAGTAGCATATAACTTTTGTCTGTGTCACTAAACTCTCAGTCAGCTGGTTTTCCAACAGAGCAAAGAATAAAATGATAAAATGTTGTAAATAAAATTAAAAACATAAATTATAAAGTAAAATTTTATTCATTCCTGAGTGGTTTATCCCGACCTCTGAAAAGGGCTGTTTTGGCACTTGATAGTTACACTGGCCGGTGGGGGGTCGGTAGGAGGTTGGTGGGGGGTCGGTGGGGGTTGTGGTTTGTAGTAGCGAGTGGGAGTACAACATAAATGACAAATGTCTCATTTGTAGACTTACTAAAAATAATGTTGCAATACATACATACAACTTTTCCTACTGCAATAGATCACAACAATTTAATAAAATAAAATTCTACCAAAAGTCACTTATCCATCGCTGTATAAGTACAGGATCGCTGTGACAATTATTCATAATTCCACTCGTAGTGAAGCCACCATAAAGAGTGGAGTTATTTCACATCATTATGATTTACCTGAGCTAAACATCCAACTTAAAATAAGAACATTTCACTTCCCGGCTTAATAAACAAATGATCTAACGTTACTTTCATCTCACTCTGGTATATTCCAAGGTCATAAATATTATACTCTCATAATGATGCAGTTTCCAAAAACTCTGTACTAAAACACCGTTCTACATTTTCAGATGCAAAAGTTCGTTTAGCCTCTACTGTAAACTCCGTATCTTACGTGGGGCGAACAAGTACGAGGAATAAAACAGTTGGAACCAAGTTGGAAGAGCAATTAGAGTGATATAGAGCAACCCAGCCCGTAGTTAGAGTGATATACAACAACCCAGCCCGTAGTTAGAGTGATATACAACAACCCAGCCCGTAGTTAGAGTGATATACAACAACCCAGCCCGTAATTAGAGTGATATACAACAACCCAGCCCGTAGTTAGAGTGATATACAACAACCCAGCCCGTAGTTAGAGTGATATACAACAATCCAGCCCTTAGTTAGAGTGATATACAACAACCCAGCCCGTAGTTAGAGTGATATAAAACAACCCAGCCCGTAATTAGAGTGATATACAACAACCCAGCCCGTAATTAGAGTGATATACAACAACCTAGCCCGTAATTAGAGTGATATACAACAACCTAGCCCGTAATTAGTGCAAGGCTCTTCTTGCACTATCATAATCTTACATTTATATACATATTTTATTATTTATTAAATATACTTTGATAAGCTCTCTCAATATTTTCAGTATAGAAACAAAAATTCACTATTACAATATTTGAAGGACTAACGTATGAATACTATTCAAATTTGCATTTTAAATAATATGTATTATAATGGAGTGTACTCTGTGCGTAATTACAATGAGGAGAAGGGCTCCTTCCACTCATAACACTCATTATTAATGGAGTGTACTCTGTTCGTAATTACAACGAGGAGAAGGGCTCCTTCCGCTCCTAACACTCATTATTAATGGAGTGTACTCTGTTCGTAATTACAATGAGGAGAAGGGCTCCTTCCGCTCATAACATTCATTATTAATGGAGTGTACTCTGTTCGTAATTACAACGAGGAGAAGGGCTCCTTCCGCTCATAACACTCATTATTAATAGAGTGTACTCTGTTCGTAATTACAACGAGGAGAAGGGCTCCTTCCGCTCATAACACTCATTATTAATGGAGTGTACTCTGTTCGTAATTACAACGAGGAGAAGGGCTCCTTCCGCTCATAACACTCATTATTAATGGAGTGTACTCTGTTCGTAATTACAATGAGGAGAAGGGCTCCTTCCGCTCATAACACTCATAATTAATGGAGTGTACTCTGTGCGTAATTACAACGAGGAGAAGGGCTCCTTCCGCTCCTAACACTCATTATTAATGGAGTGTACTCTGTGCGTAATTACAACGAGGAGAAGGGCTCCTTCCGCTCATAACACTCATTATTAATGGAGTGTACTCTGTTCGTAATTACAACGAGGAGAAGGGCTCCTTCTGCTCATAACATTCATTATTAATGGAGTGTACTCTGTTCGTAATTACAACGAGGAGAAGGGCTCCTTCCACTCATAACACTCATTATTAATGGAGTGTACTCTGTTCGTAATTACAACGAGGAGAAGGGCTCCTTCCGCTCATAACACTCATTATTAATGGAGTGTACTCTGTTCGTAATTACAATGAGGAGAAGGGCTCCTTCCGCTCATAACACTCATAATTAATGGAGTGTACTCTGTGCGTAATTACAACGAGGAGAAGGGCTCCTTCCGCTCCTAACACTCATTATTAATGGAGTGTACTCTGTGCGTAATTACAACGAGGAGAAGGGCTCCTTCCGCTCCTAACACTCATTATTAATGGAGTGTACTCTGTTCGTAATTACAACGAGGAGAAGGGCTCCTTCCGCTCATAACACTCATTATTAATGGAGTGTACTCTGTTCGTAATTACAACGAGGAGAAGGGCTCCTTCCGCTCATAACACTCATTATTAATGGAGTGTACTCTGTTCGTAATTACAACGAGGAGAAGGGCTCCTTCCGCTCCTAACACTCATTATTAATGGAGTGTACTCTGTGCGTAATTACAACGAGGAGAAGGGCTCCTTCCGCTCATAACACTCATTATTAATGGAGTGTACTCTGTTCGTAATTACAACGAGGAGAAGGGCTCCTTCCGCTCATAACACTCATTATTAATGGAGTGTACTCTGTTCGTAATTATAATGAGGAGAAGGGCTCCTTCCGCTCATAACACTCATTATTAATGGAGTGTACTCTGTGCGTAATTACAACGAGGAGAAGGGCTCCTTCCGCTCATAACACTCATTATTAATAGAGTGTACTCTGTTCGTAATTACAACGAGGAGAAGGGCTCCTTCCGCTCATAACACTCATTATTAATGGAGTGTACTCTGTTCGTAATTACAACGAGGAGAAGGGCTCCTTCCGCTCATAACACTCATTATTAATGGAGTGTACTCTGTTCGTAATTACAACGAGGAGAAGGGCTCCTTCCGCTCATAACACTCATTATTAATGGAGTGTACTCTGTTCGTAATTACAATGAGGAGAAGGGCTCCTTCCGCTCATAACACTCATAATTAATGGAGTGTACTCTGTGCGTAATTACAACGAGGAGAAGGGCTCCTTCCGCTCCTAACACTCATTATTAATGGAGTGTACTCTATTCGTAATTACAACGAGGAGAAGGGCTCCTTCCGCTCATAACACTCATTATTAATAGAGTGTACTCTGTTCGTAATTACAACGAGGAGAAGGGCTCCTTCCGCTCATAACACTCATTATTTTGTGTGCTACATAAGCTTAATTTAACAACTATAAACACTATGCATCGTAAATACGAGGTATAGACAAAAAGTTCCCGGAATTGGTTGAAATATGTTTATTGGACAGTGATAAAATCTTACATATTAACCTTCAAAATACGCCTACAACAATACACTTGTCCCTACGATCATACAGACGGTAAAAACAGTTTTGACACTTATTTTTAAAAATGTATTTCAATACTTTTATCGCATTTTTACTGACAGCTTTAGCACCTTCAAATAGATTTCCTTTTATTGATTTTTTACCGTGTGAACAGTAAGAAATCTTCTGGCATGAGGTCAAGAGAATATGGAGGATGTTCTAACGTGGTAACGCGGTGCTTAACTTGGTAGTTACATAGCCTACTGACAAGAATCGATGTGCAGGGTTATCGTCATGCAGCAAAATCCAATTGTTTTCTGCTCATTTTTTAGGCAGTTTCCTCCTAATGGCATCTCGTAAGCGCCTAAGAACTTGTGTGTGGATAAATTTATCTTATATGCGATAACATCAATTGTTATTGTTCAGTTTGCATGGACAGTTTGCGGAACTCGTTCAATGTTGTCATCTGTGGTTGCAGTCGAAGGGCGTCCACTACGAGTCATCTTCAATGTTTATGCGACCTTCACGAAAACGTTTGTGCCTTTCGTAAAATTGGCTTTTCTTCATCGCCTTAGTTTCGTATACTTGAATTGGCATTTTAAGTATCCCAGAAGATGACTTTTGAAGTAAAAACCCAAATTTAATGTTTTTTAGCTGTCCATTAAATAAATTTTCAAAACGTGACAATTTGAACACGCAAATACACGAAAAGTGTTCTCCATGGAGGAACAATACTCACGCTACCTATATCTCTTCTCCAGGAGAAGTACTGATAGACAACGAAATTCTCACCGGACGATGTGTGTTTCTGGACATTGATTCCAGAAAGTTTTGTATGACGCTAATATACACAATTTCGTCCGTCTATAAAAAATATCTTTTGATTGGTCAATTAAAAGCGAATGGCATGATTACCATCACATCAGCAGTTCTGAAAGACAACTAGACTAATTGATATTTAAAACAAATTCCTGATTAATTGATATTTAATTAAGAAATAACAATTTTTTTTTTTGTTCGCAGTATGCCTAAACATTTTTTTATTTTAATTAATAATATAAATACATTTAATTAATTTAATTAATTCTTAAACGCAACTTGATTTATGTTATCAAATTGAATTGTTCAATCAAATGTTAAAAATAATTTAGATTTTAAATGATTCATACAGTAGTTAGATTTAGAAATTAGTAGTGAATTTTATGTAAGTTTTGCACAGCTTGTTTATTCTTCATTCAGCAGAGAAATTTTCACAAACACTGTAATGGGTCATAGCCGCTGCAGTACGGAAGCAGGTTGGCAAGCCTGGCCTCAGCCCAGCTGATTGGCCGTACAACATCGGACGAGATTCTCGAACGTCACGATACTAAAGATATCAACCATCTAGCCGCTTTGGTCTCGTCAAAATATCACTTACGTCCGAGTTGCATATTTTGCCGATTATAATTTATTTATCTCTAAAGTTGTATTGAGTGTAATCTTTGAAAGACGTAAGTCAACATTCAATTGACGCAATTCACTAGTGATTGTATTTTTTGTGAGGCCATGATAATTATTATATTGTGTCATTATCGTAGAAGGTTAATGAATCTAAACTTGTTATTTTGATTACTAAAAAATGAGAGTTTTGAACTTAAAGGAATATTGTGCAATTTCCTGCCTATCAATAATACGCAGAACGTTTTTATAAAAACAAGACATTGAGCAGGGCAATTCATTGGTGCCATGTTAAATTGGGCATGCTTGAGGTACCTTTACTTAGAAAATATTATATATAGATGGGCTTATTATATATGATTTTATTTTTGCTGGAAGCCTTATTTACCCACTGAGTTTTTTTCAGCTCCCCAAAATAATTTTTTTAATACTGTATAAAAAAATGTATTTTCAAAAACATGATAACATTTATTTATTTAAAAAATATATATTTTATATATAATAAAACCTTGACCAATTAGGCTATTATTTTAAAAACTCAGTATGCCAGTAATGTCTTTCTAAACAACTGGTAAAAATTTGAAAGTTCTAGTTTGGAAAATGGCTTAGATAAGGTACATAACGTGTCAAAAAAGTTAAGTTTCGGTAATCAAAGATTTTGTAAGAGAATGCCTTTTTCAGGAGAGCCCTGCTGAACATAACAAACATAACCTAACTGCTGAATCAACAACCAAATTGACAGCTAGTTGATATGCAACAGTAGATGTGTTTGGAAGTGCTGGCAACTACAAAATATAAATATAAAACAATACATAATGATTTCAAAACTATTTACTATATTTAAAAAACTAGTTGAGTCAGAAATTGGCAAAATGTGTCATTGCTCTTGATAATTCAAAATAATTAAAAAAATATTACACTTACTAGAATGAGACATATTATATATAATTTTAACTGTAATTAAACAGAGAATAATAAATTAATATAAAACAAAAATCGATTATTCTTTATTTATGAGGTACATAACCCCCTTAATTTAATCTTCAATTAGTTAATTTATAATGACATTCATAAGAAAGTGACATAAGAGTGGACCTTTTAAGAAGTGCAGTTCAATACAATTCAATGTTTGCCACTGAGCACGAATGGTACAAGACATGACCACATGCGGTCCTAACGATATTTAATCCTATCTATGTTTTTAATTTTAACTTCTTTCACCAAGTTAGTTATTAGAGTACTTTAAGAGTGAATCTGAAGTCTTAACATTCTTTCGAAATATTGATAATTTTTCATATTATTTAATTTAATCTCGTTGTATAACATTTTATCATGCAACGTAGTTGTCCATATATTGGTGTTGTTTGTACTATTGAATTGTTTTACGGATTATTTTTTTATAATTCAATATTTTACTTAAATATTTATTCATATTTTTTATTATTATTCATTAGTAAGACGCCGATCGTCAAGATATGGGCGAATATGAGGGGCGAATGAGTGTAGATGAACGAGTGTAGTCATTGTTTTTAACTAAGGTCGTCTGTTCCTCAGAAAAAGCTATTTATTAATATACCAATACCCAAGGAATTTAATATTTAATGGGATAGTTCTATCTTTATTTGAGCCGTTCATCCATGCTTTCTTTGTACTCTCTCCATTATTTTTTGTAGTTAGTTTCATTGGTTTACTTAATTTTTCAATTTTCCGATGCAAACATTTTTTTGTCAAAGAATAATAAATATTTTTGTCAAATCCATTGTTTGTAAATTTGAATTATTACTATGATTACGAAAAAAACACTAATATAGTATTATTCTTTTAGAGTATGCCTTCTATTAACTGGATAATTTTGAGAGTTTTTGGGGTTTTGAATACAATAACACAATGCTCTTTCTATTTTCAAAAGCTCATATTTGGATATTTTTAGTTAGGGTCTGAGAGAGCTTTATGGTGGGAAGTTAAACTTGTGTAACTGCCAGATGTAAGGTTTTGTCGTGGCTGAGGCAGATTTATGGTTGGAAGTTAAACTTGTGTAACTGCCAGATGTAAGGTTTTGTCGTGGCTGAGGCAGATTTATGGTTGGAAGTTAAACTTGTGTAACTGCCAGATGTAAGGTTTTGTCGTGGCTGAGGCAGATTTATGGTTGGAAGTTAAACTTGTGTTACTGCCAAAAGTAAGGTTTTGTCGTGGCTGAGGCAGATTTATGGTTGGAAGTTAAACTTGTGTAACTGCCAGATGTAAGGTTTTGTCGTGGCTGAGGCAGATTTATGGTTGGAAGTTAAACTTGTGTTACTGCCAGATGTAAGGTTTTGTCGTGACTGAGGCAGATTTATGGTTGGAAGTTAAACTTGTGTTACTGCCAGATGTAAGGTTCTGTCGTGGCTGAGGCAGATTTATGGTTGGAAGTTAAACTTGTGTAACTGCCAGATGTAAGGTTCTGTCGTGGCTGAGGCAGATTTATGGTTGGAAGTTAAACTTGTGTAACTTTAGGTTTTACTGGGGCTGAGAGACATTTGAGGTGAAAAATAAGCCAAAGATGCCCTCTAAAATAAACCAGGATTATTTTTATTTAAACAATTCGGTAAGCTAAGTTTTACACTTTACACTAAAATGATATTTTTCTTTATGTACGAAAATAGTCTACTTTTCACATAATTTTCTGTTTCTGATAATTCTGCCTGCTTTTTCTGTTAAACTTCACAAAAGTCGTCCATTTAAATTTGTTACATCAACTTATAACTGTAACTATTTGAATATTAGTTATGTCTTCATACACTTTAACTCCTTAACAATAATTTAGAAAAATTAAGCCAATGTTTCCTTTACTTCATATTTAGACGTAAATTTCATTTAGCTAATTATATAGTCTTGGGTCACACACTCTTGTGCAAACTTCATCATCGCATCATTTCATCACTTTTAAATAAAGGTTCAAAATACTTATTTTCTTTCTCTTAAAGCAACAAGGTGATTTCTAACATTGTAAAATTTATTTTGAAAATGAAATATTTTCAGTTAATTTTAATTGTTTAATAGCATGTTTAATTTAAAATGATAGCAGATATGCAAAGTGTCAGTACTTGTAGTCAATTATATTTAAATTTGTTTTAGTATCGAATATTTATAGATAACTAGAACTGAAAGTTTGAGAAAAGAACGAAGCGTTGTCTGATAAAAATGCCTACTCTATATCGTTAAAAAGACGAAATTATTTTAAAAAGTTGTAGAGCATACAACATTAGGCCTATAGTATATTAACTAGGCTATAATATTTGATAATCGGATTATTCTTTCATAAGTTTCATCCAAATGCTTGAAGCTAGTAAAGCTCGATTTGTTAACATTGACCAAATGTTGTAGAATTGTAGACAGTCTGAAAAATTATTTAAATTCACGTAGGTATTTCAAAATTGGTGCCATATCCTTCCAAAATAAACAAATTAATTTTTAGATAGTAAATTGTTCATATAATTTAATATCCTAATTAAGAATGAAAACAGTTTCAGCTTCCTTTTTTTGTATATTTTATATTGATAAAACTTTGGAGTTTTGGGTACAACAATAACATTTTAGTTTCTGTAAAATACAAATAAATGTGATTTGTTTCTCAAATTCGGGATTAACATTTTTTAAACAGAGTATATCACGAAATTGTACATAATAAAAAACAAAATTGACGAATAAATAATAAAAAATACAATAGGACTATCGAGATGTTGTATAACCTCCACATGGGATACACGTGGCCAGGGTGACACTGATATCGTGGCCGTTGAGCGGGAGCCAGCTGATGATCTTTGGCTAGGTCAAGAAGGCAGTGGCCACAGACTGCTCACGTTCCCTAGGTCACAGACTTCTGACACTTTGTCATGTCAACTTTTATAACACGTGCAATACATTTTTCCCATCACCTGATGTTTATTTTTAAGTTATGTGAATTTTAAAAGAGACATAAGAGGAAATAAGATTTCATTGTCAGATATGGAGGATAGATTAAATTAATTAAATACGTTTAACATTGGGCTCGGTTATATATAATTTCAAGAAACCAAATGTTGAAAAGAAACGATTGCTTCATTTCTTGTTTAGTAGAGTTTTTAGTCAGCGGTCCTTTTAAACAAGAGTTTATTTTATAGCAAATATTATATCCACCTATTTTCGTCACACACATTGCAATGCATATTTACCCGTGCCCTGATTATAGTATCTAAAATATAGTACCTATTATAAAGAATTCCAAATGTTGTCTCTATCAACGATCTCAGGGATGGAAATTTCGACAGATAAATGAAATGGGTTCAGATTCAGCTCGAAACACGATCCTTATTGTATCGTACATGAGATATGGATGCTCTATGGGCTCGATGTAATCGACTTCATGTAATATACATCTGTTTCAACTATAAATAATACATACAAATTAAAAAAAATTGAACAATTAAAAAAATAATAAAAGAAAAATAATAAAATAAGGGTCTTTTGATTTTTTTCGAACAAACAATCTTTGATTACTTGAAACAAGTTTGTTTCTTGGAAAATAGCAAACAATAAAAAACTTGAACTTGACTTGTCGTAGACAATGAATTGATATCCCATTAGTTTTATTTGTAGATTAATTTACCAGCGGTCTAAAGCTTCAGAAATGGAGTGCTAGTGTTGCCTATGTAAATGTAATGCTATGTACCGTTCAAAAAATATCTGTTTTATATATAAGATGTTGGACAAAAGTAGAAATGCAGAGTAAAAAGTTTACCTTTACAGATAAATAGTAAACTACATCAATAAATCAAACCTATAAATTGTAAACTGCATCAATAAATCAAACCTATAAATTCAGTTGTCAAGCTTAACAATTACTGATTTGAAGAATTTGTGGTGTGATTCGACGACTCAAAATGTTTGAAGAACAATACATGTAATTCTTACCCGAGCTTACTTCAATAATACTGTTACTGCTCCAGTTGGTGGCAGGCTCCGCCATGCTGCGGTTATAGGTGGAAGACGATACGGTTTGTTGTAGGTCATCGTCCAAGGACACAGTGGCGTGATGTCTGCAGAGCAGTCACGTGACCACTCCATTCATAAGTCCTCCTCCGTCAGTCATGCTACAAACATAGATTTGGCACATTCGATTAATAGTCATTTAGTTAGTTTCTTTCTCTTCTGTTAGTTCATTAAATTTTTCAACATGACACAAGATGTACAGAAATAGTGAACTTTAATCATTTGCAGTGTTTTCTCAATTTTTTGTTAAAAAAAACTACTCAGATCATATACTAGAAATTGTTTTTCTCATTTATTTATTTATTTATTTTGAGACTGTTATGTCTCGTAAATATTTTAAATTGTAGGTGAAGCGTTTCAGAAAATGTATTTGCAACCTATATCTACCAATGCTTTTATAGCCTATTTAAACACTATGGATGTTGTCTGGATTTTTTTTTAAAACATGTCATTCAAGGATTGTAACAGAGATTGAACCCATACTATTTGCATGGGTGGAAGGGCGTTAAAGATCTTCTGAATTTGCCAGCTTTAGGTTCTTGAATTGGGAGTAAACAGTAGGCCTAATTTTGGAAGGAAAAAAGAAGAGAGTTACCTTCTTTTCCGAGTAGGCCTACACTAGGCTGTGAAAGACACAATTAGATCATTTTACCATTTAAGAGTCTGCAGAGGCTGTCGGCCATGTTAGTTTAATCCCATAAGAACAATGTTATTTTCGACCGGATATACGATCTCGCGTATCCAAACTATAGTTATTTTTAAATAGATGTAAAAAAAGCATTTGATCAAAAATGAAATTGCGCATTGGAATTGCTTTGCAAATTTCTAATTAGTTTTATAGAAAAAATATTAAAATATTTAGTTTGAAGTTTTTATTTTTACCTATTTTTCAAAACTAAGCTTATATATTCAAAATATCAAAAACAAACCAAATGCAAAATATAATAACGTTTAAAATGACACCTCACACACAACTTTTGGTCAATAAGTGACGAAAAAATATGGATTCACAAATAGCATCGTTCTTACGGGATTAAAACCTTAATCTTAACTTGCACTGTTCTTACTGTCCACGCAGAAATTATGGATACTCGAGTTCACGATACCATATCTCCGAAATGGTCCGTTCGATTTTAACGAAAGACCTATCAAATTAAAGGAAATATTGTCAATTTTTATACTACGAAGTTTCGATTTTTTACGTAGCTTTTTATAATTTATAAGACGGAAAAAGTGGAAAATATCGGCATTTTTCACAATCTTTTTGGAAATCTCAACTTAAGGCAATTATTACAAAATATCTATTAAACGTATCAGCTTCAAATTTTAATAGCTTATATGAAGGTTACTTACAAACACTTTTGTAGAGTTTCATAATTTTAACGGTATTATTTTTTATGTTCTTGTAAATTTTGTAAACCTTTGTTAACTTTGTTATCTTGGGTTTAAAATTCCCGCTCAAAACAGTGTTTTGACTATCAATTGATTGTATGAACGAAAAATATAGTGTTTACAGAATACGATGTAATAGTGATTTGTGATGAATTTATATTTGTTAAACGTTTTTATTCCCGCGCGAGGGGCTGGTACGCAGGGAAGCGCGCCGGGAATGGCTCGGGTTCTCCCACAAAACGAGTGCGATGTTGCCGTTCAGTGCACACAGAGGTTAACGACAGGGTGAAGTTTGCTAGTTTAAGGGAAGGTTGGTCTGAGTCACCAACCCGTTCTATAGCATTCCGGCAACATCGCACTCGTTTTGTGGGAGAACCCGAGCCATCCCCGGTGCGTTTCTCCGCGTACCAGCCCCTCGCGCGGGAATAAAAAGGTTTAACAAATATAAATTCATCACAAATCACTATTACATCATATTCTGTAGACACTACATTTTTCGTTCATACAATCAATTGATAGTCAAAACACTGTTTTGAGCGGGAATTTTAAACCCAAGATAACAAAGTTAACAAAGGTTTACAATATTTACAAGAACATAAAAAATAATAACGTTAAAATTATGAAACTCTACAAAAGTGTTTGTAAGTAACCTGCATATAAGCTATTAAAATTTGAAGCTAATACGTTTAATAGATATTTTGTAATAATTGCCTTAAGTTGAGATTTCCAAAAAGATTGTGAAAAATGCCGATATTTTCCACTTTTTCCGTCTTATAAATTATAAAAAGCTACGTAAAAAATCGAAACTTCGTAATATAAAAATTGACAATATTTCCTTTAATTTGATAGGTCTTTCGTTAAAATCGGACGGACCGTTTCGGAGATATGGTATCGTGAACTCGAGTATCCATAATTTCTGCGCGGACAGTAGTTTTTAATATTTATTTCTTAGTATTAAGGCCATTGACTTGAGTTGTTCTGTAAAACAGTTATGTACTGAGAAACGCTTGTAAATAAAGGCATTTTTATTTATTTATTTATTTATTTAACATGGCCGACAGCATCTGCAGACTCTTAATAATAGCACCACGGGATTAAGGCTACACCTCACACGAATGAGGTAGGCATTATCTATAGACTATTTCTCTACAATGCCAAAGACCAAAGATTGTGCAGTAATAGTTCTAATCACGAAATTTGCTGATTGATAAATGGTTCACAGAATATGATCTGTTATCTATCAAACTTGCAAAGCAAAAATAAAGTCAACGACATGCTTATATGACTTTGATAACTGAAGGTCAGGGATATGAAAAAAGTGAGATTCTCTCTCCCAGCACGTACGCATCACGAGGAATGAATAAGGACGAGTGAATGTAGTTGATTGATGTATATTTGGTACCTTATCCTACAATTTTTTTTTATTATTATTATAATTTTTTTTTTTATTCAACTTGCTCGCATGTAACAATACGCCAGATAAAAGATTAAAAAAAGTTTCTGGTATTTTATTTCTTTCAGTATACAAAGTTTTAAATCAAATTATAAAATTATGTTGTCTAATTTTTCAAAGCAAATATCATAAGTTTACATTGATATTTTCATCTCTATGTACAAAAGTGAAGTTTTCAGATCGTGAGTGTTCGTTGGTAAATACCTTTTCCCTTTGCCTGCTGTTATTATTTTGCGGCTACTAGGTACATTTTACAGCCTTTAAGTGTGGGAGCTTTCAGAAGAGAGCTGTTTAGACATAACAAACACTTGTTACATTGTTTTAACAAATAAGGGAGATGGTGGAAGTTCAGGTGCAGCATACTTGCTTGCTTGTTTCATCCGTAGTCCTTGAGGCAGATATTGGACAGGTCAATAACAAACAAGGGAGATGGTGGAAGTTCAGATGCAGCATACTTACTTGCTTGTTTCATCGGTAGTCCTTGAGGCAGATATTGGACAGGTCAATAACAAACAAGGGAGATGGTGGAAGTTCAGGTGCAGCATACTTACTTGCTTGTTTCATCCGTAGTCCTTGGGGCAGATATTGGACAGGTCAATAACAAACAAGGGAGATGGTGGAAGTTCAGGTGCAGCATACTTACTTGCTTGTTTCATCCGTAGTCCTTGGGGCAGATATTGGACAGGTCAATAACAAACAAGGGAGATGGTGGAAGTCCATGTGCAGCATACTTACTTGCTTGTTTCATCCGTAGTCCTTGAGGCAGATATTGGACAGGTCAATAACAAACAAGGGAGATGGTGGAAGTTCAGATGCAGCATACTTACTTGCTTGTTTCATCCGTAGTCCTTGAGGCAGATATTGGACAGGTCAATAACAAACAAGGGAGATGGTGGAAGTTCAGGTGCAGCATACTTACTTGCTTGTTTCATCCGTAGTCCTTGGGGCAGATATTGGACAGGTCAATAACAAACAAGGGAGATGGTGGAAGTTCAGGTGCAGCATACTTACTTGCTTGTTTCATCCGTAGTCCTTGGGGCAGATATTGGACAGGT
Source organism: Stictocephala bisonia (assembly GCA_035578905.1). Taxonomy (NCBI): domain Eukaryota; kingdom Metazoa; phylum Arthropoda; class Insecta; order Hemiptera; family Membracidae; genus Stictocephala; species Stictocephala bisonia. The sequence goes on along the minus strand of JAQJVL010000089.1, from coordinate 2,166,893 downwards.
CAATAACAAACAAGGGAGATGGTGGAAGTCCATGTGCAGCATACTTACTTGCTTGTTTCATCCGTAGTCCTTGAGGCAGATATTGGACAGGTCAATAACAAACAAGGGAGATGGTGGAAGTTCAGGTGCAGCATACTTACATGCTTGTTTCATCCGTAGTCCTTGGGTCAGATATTTGACAGGTCAATAACAAACAAGGGAGATGGTGGAAGTCCAGGTGCAGCATACTTGCTTGCTTGTTTCATCCGTAGTCCTTGAGGCAGATATTGGACAGGTCAATAACAAACAAGGGAGATGGTGGAAGTCCAGGTGCAGCATACTTGCTTGTTTCATCCGTAGTCCTTGAGGCAGATATTGGACAGGTCAACAACAAACAAGGGAGATGGTGGAAGTTCAGGTGCAGCATACTTACTTGCTTGTTTCATCCGTAGTCCTTGGGTCAGATATTGGACAGGTCAATAACAAACAAGGGAGATGGTGGAAGTCCAGGTGCAGCATACTTGCTTGTTTCATCCGTAGTCCTTGAGGCAGATATTGGACAGGTCAATAACAAACAAGGGAGATGGTGGAAGTCCAGGTGCGGCATACTTACTTGCTTGTTTCATCCGTAGTCCTTGAGGCAGATATTGGACAGGTCAATAACAAACAAGGGAGATGGTGGAAGTCCATGTGCAGCATACTTACTTGCTTGTTTCATCCGTAGTCCTTGGGGCAGATATTGGACAGGTCAATAACAAACAAGGGAGATGGTGGAAGTCCAGGTGCGGCATTATTACTTGCTTGTTTCATCCGTAGTCCTTGAAGCAGATATTGGACAGGTCAATAACAAACAAGGGAGATGGTGGAAGTCCAGGTGCGGCATACTTACTTGCTTGTTTCATCCGTAGTCCTTGAAGCAGATATTGGACAGGTCAATAACAATCAAGGGAGATGGTGGAAGTCCATGTGCAGCATACTTACTTGCTTGTTTCATCCGTAGTCCTTGGGGCAGATATTGGACAGGTCAATAACAAACAAGGGAGATGGTGGAAGTCCAGGTGCGGCATTATTACTTGCTTGTTTCATCCGTAGTCCTTGAAGCAGATATTGGACAGGTCAATAACAAACAAGGGAGATGGTGGAAGTCCAGGTGCGGCATACTTACTTGCTTGTTTCATCCGTAGTCCTTGAGGCAGATATTGGACAGGTCTATAACAAACAAGGGAGATGGTGGAAGTCCAGGTGCAGCATACTTGCTTGTTTCATCCGTAGTCCTTGGGGCAGATATTGGACAGGTCAATAACAAACAAGGGAGATGGTGGAAGTCCAGGTGCAGCATACTTACTTGCTTGTTTCATCCGTATTTCTTGGGGCAGATATTGGACAGGTCAATAACAAACAAGGGAGATGGTGGAAGGCCAGGTGCGGCATACTTACTTGCTTGTTTCATCCGTAGTCCTTGAGGCAGATATTGGACAGGTCAATAACAAACAAGGGAGATGGTGGAAGTCCAGGTGCAGCATACTTGCTTGTTTCATCCGTAGTCCTTGAGGCAGATATTTGACAGGTCAATAACAAACACTTGTTACATTGTTTTAACAAACAAGGGAGATGGTGGAAGTCCAGGTGCGGCATACTTACTTGCTTGTTTCATCCGTAGTCCTTGAGGCAGATATTGGACAGGTCAATAACAAACAAGGGAGATGGTGGAAGTCCAGGTGCAGCATACTTACTTGCTTGTTTCATCCGTAGTCCTTGAGGCATATATTGGACAGGTCAATAACAAACACTTGTTACATTGTTTTAACAAACAAGGGAGATTGTGGAAGTCCAGGTGCGGCATACTTACTTGCTTGTTTCATCCGTAGTCCTTGAGGCAGATATTGGACAGGTCAATAACAAACAAGGGAGATGGTGGAAGTCCATGTGCAGCATACTTACTTGCTTGTTTCATCCGTAGTCCTTGGGGCAGATATTTGACAGGTTAATAACAAACACTTGTTACATTGTTTTAACAAACAAGGGAGATGGTGGAAGTCCAGGTGCAGCATACTTGCTTGCTTGTTTCATCCGTAGTCCTTGAGGCAGATATTGGACAGGTCAATAACAAACAAGGGAGATGGTGGAAGGCCAGGTGCGGCATACTTACTTGCTTGTTTCATCCGTAGTCCTTGAGGCAGATATTGGACAGGTCAATAACAAACAAGGAAGATGGTGGAAGTCCAGGTGCGGCATATTTACTTGTTTCATCTGTAGTCCTTGAGGCAGATATTTGACAGGTCAATAACAAACACTTGTTACATTGTTTTAACAAACAAGGGAGATGGTGGAAGTCCATGTGCAGCATACTTACTTGCTTGTTTCATCCGTAGTCCTTGAGGCAGATATTGGACAGGTCAATAACAAACAAGGGAGATGGTGGAAGTCCAGGTGCAGCATACTTACTTGCTTGTTTCATCCGTAGTCCTTGAGGTAGATATTTGACAGGTCAATAACAAACACTTGTTACATTGTTTTAACAAACAAGGGAGATGGTGGAAGTCCATGTGCAGCATACTTACTTGCTTGTTTCATCCGTAGTCCTTGAGGCAGATATTGGACAGGTCAATAACAATTGGTTTATTTTGTTCCAGTCTGATTAGAAAAACAAGCCTACAAATCTGTGCCTAAGGGTTTGATTTTATTATATTTAATAAATTTATCCACCCCGCAGAAACCACGTTGGATCAGAAAAGTTTTACTTCATATTTGAATTTTGAGATCTTTGCAATGTTTTGAAGTGATTTTGGCAATGCCTGAAATAATTTAAGACCTGCATATTGTGGTTTATGTTCAAAGATTTTTAAACGGCGTTGTTGAGCATGGGTACCTTTATTTCTTGTATTATATCTATGGTCAATAAAATGAGGACGAATGTTTTGTGATTTAATGTAGACTACGGATCCAAAAATGACTGTCTAGAGTTCAAGTTGAATGAACAAATCCCTACAACTAGCATGTAGTGGCATTCCGAACATGGTTCAAATTTTTTTTTTTTACAAGTAAAGATCTTATTTAAATTACTCTTGAAAGAGCCCCATAAAACTATTGAATATGAAATATGTTGCTCGAACAGCCCATGAGTTACGAAGGATGAAGACTGGCAAACGATCCCTCTAGCCCCTGAATGTTCTCACCGCAACCACCGTCTCACGTCTAAACAATCCGTGGTTTTTGATTTTTTAATTTGGTCATCTCTAATAAATATGTTCGGAGTCCTATTAATTTTTTAATGTTGTTTTTGTATTGTTTTAAAACAAATATATTTTGTTTTCTGAGAATGTAAACTTAGTTTGCTTTCATTAAAAACATTTCGTGAGGTTTTCGATTTTTTCGTTTCACTCGCTTTTCAGAGCCTCCATATCCAACCCTTTGTTTTTAAACAAAGAGTTGACTTGGTCTATTTTACAATTTTGAAGATAAAACCAGAATCCAAAGAAAAATTTAACAAGTGGGTTAAAGGCAGTATCACTTCTTCCTTAGAAAATTTCTGGGCGTGTATACTAATGTCATCAATACCACTGGATTTTTTCAGTTCCATTTTTAAATTATGTTCTCTTATTTTTTTGGGCATGATCAGAGAAAATTTGTCAAAGTTACATCCCTCATTTACTTGCCTAGGAACACCCGATAGGTGATGGTTTTGGTTGACACAATTTACAAGTGATTAAACATTTGCAAAATATTCATTAAAAACCTCAGATACTTGATGTGGATCTTCTATCATCTTATCATTAATTAATAAGTTAATGGGTTTGCTATTCTGTCTATTTTTCCCCTTAGAATGTTTATAACATTCCAAAAAACCTTAGATTTATTTTTTTTTTGCTGCTATGATACTGTCATGTGCCCAATCAGACTTAGCTTTTTTCATTTTATTTCTATATTGATTTCTTAATTCCAAGTATCTCAGAGTATAATTCAAACATCTCCTTTTTAGCCACCTAAATCCATTTAGATTTGCGAATTCATCCTAATATAACTTTCCTCTTAGTACAGGACAACTAACATCAAAATAGTAAGAAAAGGTTTCAATAAATTTGTTTGAACATATCGTCCATATTATCAGCCATTTAAACCGACATCCAGTTTTCAGTTTGCGTTTGCAATCTTGATTTTAACCCGCTAAGATTCTCAGGAGATATACGCTTGGTTTCAGTTAATATTTTGTTTTGACTTGTTGAATTTACATTGTCCATTTGCAAGCCTTTTAAAATTGAAATTGCTCTGTGATCAGATACATGCGGTTCTTCTGTGTAGGAATTGCTAGGTTGAACATTTGTAAGACAATTATCAATACATGTACTTGAAAAATATGCATTTCTGGTAGTTCCATTATACTCGTGCTAGGCCTCAGATTAAAACTTTCAATCATATTAATAAATCTATAATAGATATTACCTTTTTTAGCAAATATATATTGAATCCGATCCAATAAGTTAGTGCTTATATATTGTATCCATTCTTAATAAGTAATCATTAAATGTTGTTAAAAATCATCCAAGTTATTTTGGTATGGTGGTCTATAAATAGAGGTTACAGTAAACAGTGATTTATTGACAGTAAAACTTATGTCTGCAAACTCAAAATTGAGATCATTATCCATGTTACTAAGCTTTATATTTTCAATCAATTCACAAAGTACGTTCTTAAAAATGGCAACACCCCCCTCCTCCCTATGACAAATACAATCACATCGTTGTTTACTACGACACTAAGCGTCCTATGACAAATACAATCACATCTTTGTTTACCTCGTTTGATTTTCCGTTATGAAATATGCATTTTAAAATTTGGTTATAAGTTTGAATAATTTTTTTTGGAACGAAAATGTCCCACAATTTTAACTATTTTCACTGTGAATCAACTTTACACTTTCGCATTTATATTTTAGTAGGGCCTATGTGATTGACGAGATTATGTTCTATAAGTTTTATAAATTTTAGAATCTTAACTTTTCAATAAAATAAGTTCTTATCTATTTTTTAAATAACGTTTTCTTGGCTTCTAGAGGTCGTTAGATTAACTACATGGTCACCTTGTAAATCTTTATGAACTTTATATAAATTACGTTTATATTCCTAAGTAAATACAGTGATATAAAATTCAACATTTCTTTAAATAAATTAATATAAATGTACTCTCCGTGTTAATCTCAATATTTCATTGCATTACTTCTAAGATAGACCTATACAAGCCCAGACAGTGGAGGGAGTAATAACTCACCTTATTGGTATTATAATTTTTAGTCTTATATCAATTTAATTTTAATTTTAATCTTATATCATAATAATAATTATGAGATAAGCCAACAAGTGTTATACAGTACTACCAAAATTGTCAATTATTTAACAATAAATGTGAAAGCGTGTTGTCAGATTTGTTCTACAGACGATGGTTCATCCACAATGATGCCAGTGGATAGATGATATCTCCGCACAAAGTTAGAAAAACCAGGTTCAGCATTTATACTTATGGGGAGGGATTAAAAGTTAAAATAATTTATTTCCCGTATTTTCCTGTCAGTTTATCGGTAAAACTCACAAATTAGATTAAATTAGGAATTATTACGTTCCATGCGAAAAGTTGAACTCTAACACGTTATAAATTTAATAAATTATCAATAGAAGAATTATGGTATTTGATTTATGTATATTTAAAGGATAGTAAATTTGTTTACCGATAGCCTATCGATCAACATTTTGTACCTTCTTTTAATCTATTTATATTATATTAAACTTATGTTCAACACTTAATATAATCAAGAAATTTATTTTTATATGCTACTCTTCATTTATACTTTGTGTATGCTGTATTAATGTTCGGTCTACGTAATTAATTACGAATGTATTTGTTCAAGGGGAGGACAATCCGTACACTTGGGTTATTCAGTAGGCCTAAACTCCGAGAGTAGCTGCGTTATAACTTCGCGATGACGTATGTAAACGCAGTGGACGCGGAGAATGGCTTCAGACTCGTCCGATATCTGGAGAACAACTAATGCGTGTTCAAGTTTTCACAGCAGGTTTAATAAAAGTTTCCCAACGTCACATCCAAATATATATATATATATATATATATTTGGACAGTGGGATACCACTGTATGTGGTGGCTGGGTCAATACTGCTGTACGTGTATGGTGGATTAAAATCACTTTATATGTATGTGTGGATATGTATTTCAATACCATTGTACATGAATGGGTGGATGAGAGGGTATTTAGTACCACCACAGAATATAGACAGATATGTCTATATTCTGTGGTACCACTTTATGGAAATAAATGGGTGGGTCAAGACCAGGTTTGGCAACCCCTATGCACTTCGTGGTCCATGGTCTAAAAATATAAGTGTGAGGATCTGAGTTTCCTAAACTTTAACAGTTTACAACTGACTATCTATAAGACTATAATAAATAATACATAGTCCCAATTTCTCACAGTGGTTGTAGACTACAAGAACCATCTCATAATATCTCTTTTATTCTTTTAAATATCAGTATATGTTATCCCAAAACCCTTGAGTGAAGTAAGTCTGAGGGTTTCCCAATTTTTAAGTATAGCAAACTGAATCTCGAAAACAATTCAGATACTGCCATTTATTATTAAAATAAATGAAATGCTAATTTTGCGTTTTGATGTAAGTTCAGCTGATTTAAATAATTCATAAAGAATGAATAGATAACAAAACATCTATCTTAAACAAGTTGATACCTATCCTAAACCTGAATTGTCAGTTAAACTCTTGTGTGGTAGCATCGTGTTCTTGGAAGGCAAATCACATAGGCTTGCCGCTGAGGTGCAACTCGGACGTTTGCACCCCGCCCCCCTCCACACAGGACAGTTCAACACTACCCGAGACCCGAACACTCGAGAAAGGGATCTAATCTAGTGTGAGCTCACCAATTATATGCTATTTTTAATATTCAGCAACCTTAGAAACCAACATTATGTAATATCTACAAACAATAACTTTGTAAAAAATATTAAAACTACGTGGTTAGCTAATTCGTAATAGGCTCACCTTGGACACAGAAACACACGATTGTGGATGACTAAAAAACGTTATCAGTGAAATTGGCAAGTAGCTGGTCTCGTGGCTGATAGTTGGACTCGCTGTCCGCACACGCCAGTACAAATGGCAAACTCCGGCTGACTCTCAGTTGTGCACTTGTCGGCTACGCGGACAGGTCAACTCCCTGGGATACGGGATACAGGTAATGCAACCCAAACCACTGGCTACTCATCTCAATTTTCTTCTACTTATTTTGTAGAAAGTTTCATAAATGAACACTTATATTTGCTAACGGTTACTTTACATAAAAGATGTTCTAATATTCAGAATCAGCCAACCGTTTGGAATGTATGAAAAAATTACTTTAACTCTTTATCGGAAAGTCTTTTTTTTATTTCGTAATTGGAAAGTATTGGTAATTATGTTTGGTAATGTTTATGTTATGTTGGTAATTTATGTTTGTTGACATACAACTTAAATATTAGCATTGGATATAGAAACATTAACTTGTTTCTAAATCAATGTCATTAGTAAGAACAATTAATTAAAAATATAATTATATATTTTAGCGAACTAATTATACCACTCATATAAACTAAATATGATTATAGAACTATGAATTACAATATAATGATTTTAAGGTTTTAAATTGAACATTTTGTTATATTAAAGAAAATTAGTGCAGTAAAAAAGTGTAGGGAAGTTTGTTAATATTACTTTATAAAATATGAGTTTGCCAACCTCATTAAAAACAAAAGAAAGACGCCTTAGCCAGCGTTACTCCGTGCAGATTTCAATTATCTTTTATCTAAAGGTGGAAGGTATTACTGTAAATAGTCTAGGAGAGTATAAGTTTATATTTTTGTGAATTTGGTTGATATTTTGAAGGTTTTTTGCATTTGCGAATTGTTAAAGCTGAGGATACGTCCAACTCCTGCAGCGGATCTTACTGTCTCCAACATTCACAGTTCACTCAATTAATCCTTCATTTTTGCCTTGCAAGATGGAAATACTAATTTGTGTCGGTTTCATAAGTTCAGTAGCGATTTTTGAGTGTTGGCAGCACCCCTTAGGACGTGTAAGACCTGATCGCCCTTAGGCGTTTGAAAATATTAGCTACTGGAGTTTATAATTTTAGGTTTAGAAGAAATTAAAAGTATAAAAAACAGTATTTGTGAAAGCGAAATATTTTTTACAAAAATACATAATGTTCCAGTTTAATATTCTAAAATAACTCAAAAGTGTAAAGATAGTTGTATCGTTGTGTCATTTAATGATGAAAATGGAAAAGTACTAGTTAATACCCACTTTCAACTTCGGTATTCAATCATTCAGAATGATGACGCCGTAAACCACGTGTATGTGAAAACACAACATAACTGTATTGCGGGCACTGCATATACATAACTTACTACGGCGTTTTACTTTTTATTACCAGCGTTTGGAATTGGAAGAAAATTTCACACAAATGCACTTATGGGTAGTTAAAACATTGCATAAATAATCTTGCTAACGAGTTTTACAATGATAGCATTGAGCTAAATAATAATAGCATTCCGTACGCAAATAAGGAATATACAAATACACCTATTTGATGTCAGAACCTCGCTGTACTCGTTAAATGACCGTAAATGTGAAAGTAATTATACTCATTATGATAATTTCATACCAATAGTCACATTTAAAAACTCTTAAAGTAGTGCTATTTTTTGGAATTAAGATAGATTGCTTATAAATAATCTATCAACATTATGATAATAGTGGAAGAGTAAAATGACTACGCACTAATATACATATATTAAATAATAGTCATAGAAACAATAACCGTTTTTTACTGCATATATTAGAATTTTTTACAATACTTACGTAGTAATGAATCGTCAACTACTACAATGAAAATAATTTTTTCAATTGCTATACTTCATATCAGGGTTACAATTTACTATTTTCTAAAGAAAAAATACGGATTTTATGTTAGTGAAATTCTTATATTATTAATTTATAAATAAATAACGAATCACGTTCCAAGTACGTCCAAGTACAGCCAGCGAAGGTATTCACGTGCTTGTTACGCCTCAAACATCGCGTTTCAACTAGTATCTGTCAACCTCAAGTTATAATTTATACATCAGTATTTCAATTTGTTATAGATCAACTAAGAAATAATGAACGCTTATTTTGAAAAGTTATTTTTTGAAAATTTTGAAAAGATAAAAGGCCAATTCCTCATAAAATATAAAAAACACTTTAAAAACTCCATAGTTTACTTCTACAAGGCAATATAAACAATTTCATTAAAATAGTTTTTAGTCTCGATTTAAAAGTCAAATGGTTCGAGTATTGTATTTGTTAAATAATTTATAGCAACTTAATTATTTAAAACGTTTACTAAGACGAAATAAAGACGGTGAAACATACTTTGTCACTTAGTACAATCCCTAACATACATACGGTATGTCAACCATTGGTTTGGAGAACCGGTGGCAATAAACGATATGTTCAGTGGGTAGGAGTGTGTAGAAAATATTTCTTTTACATGGCTTGTAAGGTGATTAGCCATGGATGGGCGCTGCCCGAGAAAGAGGACTGTCACGAGCACAGAAAACTCGAGTACTACAAGTAGTTGGGGGACAGCAGTGAAACGTGTAGCGTACACTTCATTGAAACCAACGTAATTAAAATTAAAATTTGTGTTATGGGTTTGGACCGTTGTCCCATAACAACGCCTGCAGATTAAGTTGAACATTCCCTTGACGTAAATAGAAAAAATGCGACGTAAAATTGAATTGTTATCGCATAGTCTACAATTTTTCTCGATTTATGATAAAAAAACAACAACAATTTAGGAGACCCAGAAGTGACCAGGAACATGGCCGGATTTAGTCAATTAAATAAACGAATTCAACGCCTTATTGTCACAAGTCGCCTTATCACAATCAACAACAGTATTCTTATTGTGACTATCATCTTAAATCTTAGATTGATCTTTGCTATAAACATTTGTTTTACTGTTAGCCTTTATGTAACTATAGTTGAGTGTAGCTCAGTTACAGGAGCTGATAAGACACTGCCGATAGCGCTACTTCACGCTTCGATTGTCTTCTGACGCTTTGTTTTCATAAACTGTCTTTTTTTCAATTTTGTTTCCAGAAAAGCTAGAGAGAGTGACAGTAGTGATAATAATGAGTGCGTAGTGGTATCTGGGGAAATAACTTTAGATATGAAGTAGAAGGAAAGAAAACGCGTTCTAGCCGTTATTAATTAATGAAGTTTGCCTGGGGTGCCGCCTTCGCAGAGTAATTCACTTCAGCCAAATTAATAAAAATAATGTCATCTGACCTGGCGGATCTGATTAAAAAAAACAATCTGTCAACTGCGATACAAGATCCTTAAGGAGAGTTGTCCCTTGAACAATATCCACGCAGGAACAATCTGGAGGTCAGCTGAATACCAGGCGGTTTACTGGGAAGTGGCGTGAGGTAGCAGCTATACCGAACAGTGTCGGCAACATGGCTGTACTGGGAAGTGGCGTGAGGCAGCAGCCTATACCGAACAGTGTCGGTAATATGGCTATCCTAGGAAGTGGCGTGATTCAGCAGCTGTACCGAACAGTGTCGGCTACATGGCTGTCCTAGGCAGTAGTGTGGACTAAATCAGGATTTGAATCAACAAAATAATCGCAACTTATATTCCCTATTGGCCGAAGTATTAGCTTAGATTGAATTGCACTGGAGAAGGTGCTGTAGTATACAAATATATGTTATTAAAAACTTTTTATAGAAAGAGTAATATCTATAGGGAAGGTTGTTTTGAACCACGGAAAAATCTTGTTTAACAAATCATGAAACAATTGTTTAAATATAATTTTGATCTCATTGTACGATTTTTCATGCTAAACATGGATATACTCAGTGATAACATGGGTTGCTCTGCGATAACATTATTTCTCTCCCCATAAAATATTTTTTACTTACCTAACCTATCCTATAAAGTTATGGTTGAAATAGTATTTTTTTAATTTTGTAAACTATAATTAAAAATAACAATTATTAAAAAAAAAAATAAAATTTACTATTTCAAGGATAACTTCACAACCCGTGCACCAATTTCAAAACGTTTTATGCCAAATTACACGGCATTATTAGGGCTTTACAGTGAGTGGTCACACACCATATAAACCATTTGAAAAATTTTAGTGACGGTGAAAAAATATTTATATTTGTTAGGAAAAACGCCCTAAAATAGGAGCGGTGTGTCTTATTGTTAGTTAGACAGGTTTTAGGGATTTGACAACATTTTGTAGTTTTATTTTACCTTTAACATAGGTTAAAATGTTTTTCAGAAACACCGAAAAATAGGCGTTTTTTACACAATGATTAAACGGTCGGTACGATTTTCAAACATTATTTCCAGTACAAGTAAATGTCACACAACCCAAATTTATTACAATATAAGCACAAAATGCACAAATACATCACAATACAAGTACAAAATGCACAAATATTACGGTGATCGATTTCGGTGAATCACGCTCACCTTCCTCAGACCAGAAGGATTCACAAATGAAATTTGTGCTTCTTTTGTGAATCCCTCCGGTCGGAGGAAGGTGAGCGTGATTCACCGAAATCGATCACCATAATATTTGTGCATTTTGTGCTTATATTGTAATAAATTTGTGTTGTGTGACGTTTACTTGTACTGTTTTTATACCAACACGTATTATGTTAATTAAAAAAACTATTTGTAAACATTATTCTACAAAAACTAAATTGTTAATAAGCTTTCATTAGAGGCACTCAACGTATTAAGATGCAATTTGGAAATTTGTATTGTTTCTGAGACCCTTCTCACGTTGATTTAGTGAGTTGTGTTGAGGCGTAACTAGGATCTGCCTTTGTATACTGACTAAACAATTTGGTCTGAGCGGAGAGGGGACTCTTTTATGAAAACATTAGCCTACTCATATAGTTGTCTTGTAGAAGTGTTAAATATAAATTACTAGTACGGGAGTACGTTGATTTATATTGTGCTTATTGCATTCAGTAATAAAAAAACATGTACCTACTGACATGTGTATAATGCAAAAGTGAGTTGTGGTTACGTTACCCCTAGGAAAGAAGACGGTTGGTGTCATGCGCATACCCTGTGACTTCACACGCGAAATGGCAACAACAAACACAAAAATACTGTTCTAATTCCCGTAGTTTCTAATTCCTTAACATTACTTTGTTAATAATACAATAAAGCATATTAGTATGTATAGTTACCATGGTATCTCAACAAACAATAAGTCTGTTATTTTTTTCTAAACAACTAATTTTATTTAAAAACATGTTTAGTATTTTGAAGTAAAACATTGATTTATACAGTAAATATTATGTTATTGTGATGATTATACACACAAACTTTCATAGGGTGAAAACATTTTTTCTTGTAATTTAATTATCTTAAATATTTAATCAAATTGAATTTGACAGAGTAATGTAAAACCTATCGTTCTTCCAATTATGGTGAAAATCTTTTAAATTCCTTGTTTCTTATAAATGCGTAAATAGCACTACCTCTGGTATGAAACATACAAAACATTATAAGAGCACTATTTTCGAATAAATACTCATCTTCACTGTCAGATGACATCTTATTGCCTGAGGACGCTTTCATCACGCATCTGAAGAGTGTCACTCACGACTCGCAGCTCCACTATGTGCACTTGCATCTTCGTTAAGCTCGTAACTCTAGATGCTAGCAGCTTGACTTATCGCTTGACTCTGGACTCGCCGCTCCACTATGTTTTCACCCATAGTAGTTTCGAAAATATGTGGTAACAATTTTAACACAATTGGTAGAGTAATAACAGACTTATTCAAACTTATGCGAAATAAAACATGGAAAAACACAATTCAGAGTAAAGCTCGTTCAAAGTTTGTCTATGCTTTTAAAATGCTCCAGCTTCATATAAAACCCCCTCTTTTTTTATTCCGTTCTTCTTCTCTTATCTGGGCACTTTTAAATAAATCTATATTTTTTTTTAATTTTTTAAGTCACTTTTTTTATGCTTGTATAAGCGGTGTGTGTCCGTCTTTCGGGCGAGGCGCACTATGATTATGACTGGTGGCGGTGATATTCCAGGTTTTGAGTACCGGTACAGTTTTGTCATTGTGAGTAAATAACCCTCAATATACAAATAGTCCCCTTTGCTACTAGTGCCTGAACCTCTTTTAGGTCTGTGAATTGTTTTAGAATATTTACTAAATATTACTCTGTGAAGAGATTCGTTTACATTGTGTGTATTCCCTGAAGAACATCTGTTCAACAAATCATCAGTTGAGAAACGATTATAAAGGGGCAAAAGATAATTATATACAGTCTCATTTATGGGTGTTTTTATGCAGTCTTGTTGTTTTCTTGGCACAACATTATTAGCAACATCTCTTTGATAGAAACACCAACTATTTTCTCCAGTAGGGCAATTATGATGTAGAGGAACAGCATCCATTGAACGGTAATGATCTAAAGTAGCAAAGATAGCTGTTTTCATTGCTTTAGTGTCATCTAGATTTTTAACCCTCCAGTGCATGCATTGCAGAGTGAGAGTCTGCATTTCCGTAAAATCAATATTATATAAAACCTAGTTATTTCTAATGTCTGTGGTTCCTAGTACCTTATCCCACATACTTAATAAATATTGCACATAATTAATTTATTTGCATCCCATGTAGACTGAGCGATAGGATTGTATTGTAAACTGTTTAGTCTGTATGTACAATGTTACAGTAGTCATTGAGAGAAGCAGACTGAGTGTGTTGTTGGCGTGGCGTATAATTCGCAGTAGCGCCTTCAACTCTCGTTTAGGCCAAGGCGCTGGTTCATTACGTAGGTCGCGGACAGTACATTAATTGATTGCACATCCTTATTTGTTAGATGTTAAGATAAATAATTATCATTTTAAGCTGTTATGTCTCTAAACACTATTTTTTAGATTAGATTATAATTATTATACGAATTAATATTGTGAACAATTCATCCAACATCTTGATTACATCATATAGCAACATAATTTAATAAATATCTTTAGGTAAATGGTCAGCTATAAATAACATATCTTGTATTACGACTACTATAGGATTAAAATATTATTGACTGGCGAAACAGCATCAAATTAATTAGTCACGAAAATCTAAATAATACAAGTAGTAAGCATATAAAAAACGAACAGTGAGCAACTGTTCCTTAAGCAACTCCCTGAGCTGACTTCAAAACCATAAAACAACACTACATTAATTGAAAAATCACCATCTTATTCAATGGAAGATTTAGTTTTTTCACTCGCTTGTTTAAAATAATCCTTACTTAATGTTGTCAAGTTTTGAATTTCATGATACATAGTCGTATCTATGTTTCCGAAATGCAATGTTATTATTTGTCTAGAATAAATCTCATTTTGTCTTTTACATAAGGATGTAAAAACGGTTAAAACACTGCTAAAAGTGTTACATATCTACATAAATGCAGGCTGAATCTAAGTTAAATAGAAGGCTCGACTTTCCTTTACCTAGATCTTCTTGATAGCAGCTACTAACCAAATGTTCAAATGTCTCACAAATCAAAATGCATCCACTCTCTATCACAGTTTTGGTACTAGCATTTACTTTACTGTACAGAAGGCATATCATAAAACTAAACGTAACATTAATAAAGTAAAAATTAATGATAACATAAAACTTACTACAACAGTCGTCATTCCATACATTAAAGGTAATTTGAAAAATGACCAAAAGAATTAGTAATGAACTATGGACACCCCATCACTCGCTGCGCTCGTTACACCTCAACTTCTGGTCATGCATTTTCACTGCAAATAATAGTAGGTTAACTGTGTAACGTAACATCACAATATTAAATTTATTTACAATATCTCACTCACAATACTTGCGTTGATACCTACTTATAAGTATAAACACCCAATGGTAATACTTAGCTTATTTCAAACTGTTAATTTGTTTTAGTTTAACAGCTTAATATTAATTAAATAACTAAACTTACTCCATTAGTTTACCATAGAAACCTTCAAGTCCAGTATAGCGGAGTACTATAATCGAATATGAATAAAACTATGCCTTACATCCCTCCCTGCTTTATCATTATGAAAGATCTAACCTCCTCACTATTACAAACATCATTGTTTACATTCCAACAGCTGTTAAAACTTTTTGGAAATCATTATTTACATTTGAACAGCTGTTCGGTTAATTTAAATCCATCCCCATGTTATTCTTGTGGCCTACGTACTATGAGAGCTTCTCACACCATTCATGGTAAAACTATTGAAGAATAAGACCTTATTGCACAACTACAAACAGAGGCAAATTTTTTGATACATCAACCATTTAAATTGGTTAAGAAAATAGGAAGGAATTGCGTTGACATAAAACGACTTCACGTATTCTATATTAGGAAGGATTTAACATAGAACAAAATGTCAAGTAGTCCACTATTAATAGTCCTATTACCTATGTTAAACCTAACAATGAAGATCAAAACTAAAAAATTGTTGTGTACAAAATATCTTGTGAATGTATGAATATTTATTATGACCAAACATCAAGAGCGAAAAAAGAATTAATGAAACAAACATAAACAACAACAAAAATAGAAACCATTCAAAATTAAGTGAACCCCTTTTAAATACTGGACATAAATAGTATGGTCAAAATCAAGCATAATTTAAAAAGAAATTAATTTGAAAAGAAGAAACATTCAAAAAGCTGCTTGCATGTTGTAGAGAAAAATAGTATTGGTCAACCAAGTACAAAACTAAATTCTATGTACTGTGTACTGACCTATAATCAAATTATTTTAGTGATGAGAAGCTTATTTATTTTTAATGCTTATTAATGTATCACCATCTCGAAAAATGACATACCATAATGAATCATATTATTCAAATTGAATAACTAATATGATGCATGTTGGTATTGATGACTCAATTTTAAAATGGATTATAATACATATTTAAATTATCCAAGTTTAATATTCTAGAAATCTCCCATTTGATTCCAAAATTGTCTTAGTTTTGTAGGTGTTTTTAATGCAATTACACAAATTAAAAACATTTTTATTTGCAGCAGGCCACAAAATACAAAATAATAATTTTTAAGATATTGTTACTGTGAATATAAATCATAACCATATGTTGTTTTCATGAGCTGAAAGTATTAGCACAGTATAAAACGCCCAGTAGCGGAACTCCGCACGGCATTAGCGCTCGTAGCGACGGGAGCGAGAAGCGCATATTTCTGTATTATTTACAATCACAACTGTCATTAGTAAATGTCAAATATTAACCTGGCATGGCCCTTTTTCTATTTATATTATGCCACTTATTTCCAAGAAACAATTCAAAACAACGGCATTGAGGTGCAGTTTATGCTCCTTCTATTAGGAACGCTAGCGTCCCACTCGTCCCATATTTGCAATTCATATTCTCTGTATATATACAATCAGTGTCTTAAACAGAATAATAAATAATATGAGAAATATGACTCTGAGAGGTTATGAAATTCTCCTAAAAGTACCTAAATCTTTTATATGGGCTGGAAATAAAAATATTTATACTTTAAAACTAAAAACCTTTTTCGTGTCATGAACATGTAAAACCAATAATAGCTGTTAAGTGGTGCACAAAAACTATATTTAAAAACAAGTTCTATAGAAAACTCAGCAAAGATATTACTCTCAATATTGCTCAAATCCGGCCAGTCTAAATTACCGGCTGGTGACACTGACTGACTTCCAAGAGCCTGTAAATTTTACTTAGGCAGTTTATTAAGGTTGATATATTAGTATACATGCACAGTTTTTAATTTTGTCAACAATTACAATTCTAACACCATTATTATTTACTGTTCCAGATTAAACATAATGACAGCAGATATAGATCACTCAACAGGACAGCTGTTTGCTGAAGACCCTTGTCCAGCACCCCCTCCACCTCCCGAGAAAAAAGTATTCAAACCTCATAAGCTAAAAATATACTGGAGAAATGTTTTCACTCTAACTTACTTCCATGTGTCTTCAATCATTGGAGTGTACCTGGCATTCACCAACACAAAATGGCAAACATTTCTATTTGGTAAGGATTGTTAATTTCTTTCAAATACAGATTTGAGTTAGTTTAATCCATCCAAAATAAAAATACACACTGATAATAGGTTTGAATGCTTGATGGTTTTTTCGTTTGAATCAAAGTGCATATGTATTACATTCAACTATCATAAGTTTTTATGATTTAATGAATCTATTATTATCTTACAGTAAATCTCTAATAGATATAGTCACTCCCTTTTTTATTATCTTGAAAAAGTTGTATGCAAAGAAGATATCACTACACAATGTAATAAATATTAACTTTAATGTAAAATAGGGCATGTAAAACTTAAATGGAAGGATTGATTTGATGAAGTATAGTTGGTTAAACCATAAGCTAAAGGTTCTCAGTTCAATCCGAATTAGAGTTATAACAAATTTTGAAAGGTATCTGGATATTTATATTAAATAAATATATAAAAGATAAGTCCACCAACAAAAGCACAAGAAACATAAAATACATAACATATAGGGTACAAATTTACTCTGCATTGGTACCTTCTTCAGGGTGAAAAGAGGGTTTCTTGTTTGTGTTTGCCTATCTTTCTTGGTTAGTTGCTGATCCCCATTAATAATATTTATTTCTGGTCTAGTGTAATATAACATAACCTCTAATTCTTTTAGAATAACATGATTTATTTTTATTCCTTCTTTTAAAAACTACTCAATTACATTTTGAGCAAGTTTGGGCTATTAAAGATCCTTTATTGTCAACTAATTGCAAACACAACCTCGAACTCACACAAAATTATCAATTTCATGGGCAATTAAAAATTAACATTTAAAATGTTTCTTAAATTCCTTCTTATTATGAACTTGATTTTTCCCATAATATTCAAGTACTATAATTATTATTACAACCCACTTTCTCTGTAACTGTAACACTGAATTCCTAACCTCACATTCCTCTAGCTAGCTTGCTTTGTAAAACGATTCTTCTTCTAACAAGAGTTTCTATTTTCAGTTGCAGCACTATATGTATGTACAAAGATAGGCATCACAGCTGGAGTGCACAGACTTTGGACACATAAAGCATACAAGGCCAACTTCCCTTTAAGAGCACTGCTGATGCTATTTTTCACAATGGCATTTGAGGGAAAAGTGTACGTATGGGCTCGGGACCACAGAGTGCACCACAAGTACCAGGAGACAGATGCGGACCCCTACAACGCTGGCCGTGGTCTTTGGTTCTCCCACATGGGTTGGCTGATGCAGAGCAAGCACCCTGATGTCATTGAAAAAGGAAAAGGAATTGACATGAGTGACCTTAAGGCAGACGGACTAGTCATGTTCCAAAAGAAGTAAGTTTATTGCATTTACTTATAATTTATAATTAATTATGATTGTAATTCCATATACTGTGATTGACAACTGGTCCAAATTCTATATATGTAAAATCAGTTTAACATTATATAGCAGGACTTAATTTCTACATTATGTTATTACATAAGTCTTGAAATACTTCGTGAATCAACCTCCTTATCAAACTTTTTTGATCTCTCAAATTACATGAGTCTGAGCAAAGATATGAGCCGACAACCAACACAGCCTCACTTCTGACATGAGCTGACAACCAACACAGCCTCACTTCTGATATGAGCCGACAACCAACACAGCCTCACTTCTGACATGAGCCGACAACCAACACAGCCTCACTTCTGACATGAGCCGACAACCAACACAGCCTCACTTCTGACATGAGCGGACAACCAACACAGCCTCACTTCTGACATGAGCCGACAACCAACACAGCCTCACTTCTCACATGAGCCGAAACCAACACAGCCTCACTTCTCACATGAGCCGACAACCAACACAGCCTCACTTCTGACATGAGCCGACAACCAACACAGCCTCACTTCTGACATGAGCCGACAACCAACAAAGCCTCACTTCTGACATGAGCCGACAACCAACACAGCCTCACTTCTGACACTAATTTCTCCTACTCCACACTATCTCTTTCAGTTTGTCTTGATGGATAATGTGTATCTTGGTGTAAGAACACTTAGTGCAATAAGCCCTTTCTTATTCTTCTTTGATCACTAAAATCATTTAGAAAAAAGTTATGAACTGACAACCAACTAAGCCCCACTAGTCACACTTATTTATCTCATTCAGTTATAACAGCTATCCCAGGTTGGAACTTCTTGATATACAGGGTGTCAAGTAAATATGGAATAAAACTTCACCTGGTGATTTTTCAAGTCAAAATATCCGTTATATATTTACCATAAAATTTAAGGGTTTTACGTTATCAAAATTATAAAACTTACTTATTCAGATACAGTAAAAAGTAGAACCAGTACAGTATAAGGAAACATTACTGATTAAAACTTCCAAGCAAAGCCAGGAATTGAACTAATTGTTTATCTAAATCAAAGTTCCACTCGGCCACTGGCTCTCCCCCTTACTGAGTACTGATATTGTTATTCTGGCCAGTGAAAAGCAAGAACTGAATTCCTGCATTTACACAAGCAAAATTTGGACAGTTGATGAATCAAATACCAAAAACTAAAATAGTTTATGACATTTTGTGCAGATTCATGGGTATGAGAAAAATTAATATTTCTATTTCAAACAGTTTATATAGTATCATGGTTTATATTAATAAACATCCCTGATTAGAAATTTGGATTTCCTAGGCTTACTTGTCTCTTGTAATAACTTCTACATAAAAATGCAACTTTACGTAACATTTCCATTTCATTTTAATCATTTTTTCTACTTTAATTTTACAGATATTACTGGCCCCTTGTTTACCTGTTATGTCTGATCTTGCCCACCGTCATTCCTGTCTACTGTTGGGGTGAGTCATGGCTGACGGCCTGGCATGTGGCAGTCTGTCTACGATTCGTCCTTTCATACAATGCTACCTGGTTGGTCAACAGTATTGCTCACAAATATGGCTCGCAACCCTATGATGTGTAAGTATTTGCTTAGTGACTTCAGTTATAAAATTCTCTGATATTGACCAGATTTGATGTTTGAAGTAAGTTGTTTTCAATAATTAATTTAAATTTTAACAGAACAAGCCAACTTACAGTCTTAATTAACTCTACTCAATAGCACAGCTGTATATCATGACCAATATAACACTCTGAAGATGAAAATCAGACCATCACTATGTGGTTCGGATTCCAAGTAAAGCTGTAGTTTCCATAGATGCATTGGGCTATTAATAAATAGCTCTTTCTGAGGAACAGTCGACCTTAGTTAGTAGCAGTGACTACACTTGTTCATCTACACTTATCACACTCATTCGATCCTCATATTCGCCTATATCTTCATGATCGGCATCTTAATAATGAATAATGAATGAACAAATGAGTAATATAACGGCTACAGAGAGTAAAGTCAAAGGTGTGATACAAAATTTGACATTTATCTCTTTGAATAAATTAATCAAACATACCTTAAGCTCATGTAAACTGCAAGTGAAGTTTACATTTTGAATTAAAAAATAATAAGTACTAGTTAATTAAGAGACACTCAGCTTTAAAATGCCTTTGATCTCAATCAAATTCTGGAAAATATTGCTTGTACACCTTTAACAGTCTTTATATCTAAAATACCAGAATAAGTTGAAAGTTTTAAGTTCAATTTTATGAAATACATCAATTAAACATTACCCACTTAAAATAAACTGCAATAAGAATATTATTTCCAGGTACTGTACTATATAAGGTGAACCTAAACTGTACTTTATATTATTGAGTTTTAATCTTCTCCTCACCTGATCTGTGGAACGTAAAGTTATTAAAAAAAAGTTCTCAACAGAAATGTGTATGTTTAATAGACTAACTAGGGGAACACTAAACAATTCATGTGCTAACCATGCACCGCTACGCCCGTGACATCTCTGCTTCAGTCTGTGAATAAGTTAACATTAGTGTGTCAAGAAACGTTATATAGACGTTTTATATACCTTGTAATATATAGAACTATTAAAATCAACAAATTTAATATTTAGTACTGTTTTTTTTCTATTAGCATTTTTTATTCAATGTTGCATTTTAAGAAAGAAAGTTTCCTTTAAAGGCTCTTTCTAATTGAATTTTAAATGTTAGTGCATATCTGCGATCCCAATCAGAGTCAATACATTTTGAGAAGGATCAGCTGATAACCACCGGCTGTTCATTTGTCATTGGGCTATTAATTAATGACACTTTCTAAGGAATAGTCGGCCTTAGTTTGTAACAATGACTACATTCGCTCATCTACACTCATCACACTCATTCGAAATCCATATTCGACAATATCTTGACGATCGGCGTCTTATGAATAAATAAATAAATAAAAATAAATAAATAAATAAAAAATAAATAAATACAAAATATAAATTCTCTCAAAATGTCATAAAAGTATAGAACAAATAATATTAAGTATTGTTTTTGTTTAATAGCTTTTTTTAAATCTAAAAACAATCAGACTGTTTTAAATATACACTAAAATATGACATGTTTAAACCAGCATAACATTTTAAACATAAAACAGCTGTTATAGGTATTAAAACATTCATTCTAGTGATGGAAATCATTTTAGGGCTAGTGGGGCGGAGCCTAGGTAAACTTTACATTTGTGATATTTTTCCCACCATCCTTAGTCCTTGAGCTTTAATCTAATCAAGCATATTTTCTTCATCCTGGCTCAAGAAATTTTGAGTGGGGACCAATTCACTTACAGAATTAAATATATAGATTTAAATTTTTAACACTTTCAGTGTTGTAAATGTTTTTGATGAGTGTTTCAAAAGTGCCATTGATTTTTACATAAGGTGTATCCAAGAGTGCCGAAGCATTTTTACTCAATTTGCAAGGATTTGGGAAAAATGCTTTAACTCCTTTTATTATAGAGATATAATAAACATTTATATACAGTACCAATTTAAAGCCTAATAACCAGGGAACAATACACATTATAGGCACATTATGCCTACATCAAAATCCAAAAAAATAAAAGTACTTACCAAAAAATATTTTTTAATTTTTTTTTTACTTTCTTGTCTTTTTTCCCATATTAAGAAAAGGTAAAGTTTTTCTTTGTATATTGTTCAATGCACAATTTAATTGTCTATTTTTAGGTAAAAATTCATGGTGACTACTTCATTGACAAAAAAAATGTAAATATTTTTATAAAACCACACTTCAACAATTTTGGTACATATTATACTGCCGTCATAATAATGGTATATTTGTGTTTTTACGATCTAAACTGAAATGTTTATAAAAGAACAGTTTATCACTAACAGGTTTATATAAAATATATGCATTTACTAATTAGTTACAAATTTATTTGTAAACGTCCTGCTAAACCAGACGTTTACTCTTCTGGGACATTGTTAAACGTCCGGCTTAACAGGAAGTTTACACTTCTAGCACACTCCTAAATGTCCGACTTAACAGGACATTGGCACTGAAAGGGTTAGTTATTACTGTTTTATTTCTTATATTATGATAGACAAGGCAAGCACAAAGATTTACTTTAGTGATAGATAGTTCATATTTTTAGACCTATCATACAAGACCTGTACATGATTTGCATGTTTGAAAATGAACTTAATGAAATTTCACTATCAATAATTGAATTTAGGTACCTGCCTTGCATAATATATTTAACGTAAATTGTTTTAAAGAAAATTTGATAAATGTTTAATTTTGTTATATTTGAAACAATACCTTTAGAAATAATACCTTTATATTTGTGGAACAACCACTAAATTTCATTTCAATCTATTTTCAGGAATTTCTTTGCTAGAGAAAACAAATCTGTATCAGTTGTAACTCTGGGAGAGGGTTGGCACAACTATCACCACACATTCCCATGGGACTACAAGGCCTCAGAATTGGGAAACTACGGATTCAATCTAACAACAGCGTTTATTGATTTTTTTGCGAAAATTGGCTGGGCTTATGATTTGAAGACTGTATCTGCAGAAATGGTCCGTAAGCGAGCTCTTAGAACCGGAGATGGATCACACAAGGTAAAGGAACTCTGGGGCTGGGACGACAAGGACATGTCAAAGGAAGAACGACAAGGGGCAACAGTCATCAGGAGTAAAGCCGCTTAATGCAATTTCTACAGATAGTGTTAATTTTTATATGTTATTTGCTATTTATTTGATGTAATGTGAAATGTGTTCATGTTTGCGTGTGGTAATAGTTTACTTAAAACCTCTTTGTGGACAGAATTTCATTATAAACAATAACATCATTGTTCCTTTTGAGTATGTTCATCTATCATTTTGATCCATGTGTATGAATACAAAAGTATAAGGTCTATAAGATTCAGAAATCATAAGTATTTAATTATTATTAAACCTATTTTAACAATGATGTTCTTTAAACTATTTACAATTTGTAATTAGTAAATTTGTTTAATGATTTAAATCAGAATTGTAATTTCAATGAAGGTTCTATTTACTGTTGTTAAATTGTGTCCCAGCAAATTCTATTTAGAATATTTTTTTCCTGTTTAAATTGATTTAGCAGTTTATTATACAGATTTTTATTCTCATTTGTGTTTTAATAATTTTATATGTCCATCTCATTACTAAGAACACCTTATTTTAATGCTATTTGCAATAGCAAAACGTTGTACAAGTGTTTATATTCATTGTTCCTATAAGTTAATTATGTAATAAACCATGTTTGAAGCTCTTTTTAAATGCTATATCTTGTCTGTTCTAAAATGACAATTTATGAAATTAAATGATTTATTTTGTTTCAATTCTACTAATTATCTTCAGAACCTATTCTGTTTTCATGGCTGTCAGAAATGGATATAACATCCTCACCGTTTATCTTGTTATCTAAAACAAGCCACATTTGGATGATGCTTCGTCTGCTGCATTCAGCACCGTACACTTTGTTTACTTAGACACGAGTTACTTCGGCTTATGAATTAGATTTTTTCTATTTATTTTATTTATGTAGCTTAGTTCTGTTTACTTTTGCAAAACCTGCCAGGAAAATCCTCACTTGCATCCAGAAATCTGCTTTGAGGCATATCATACTAAAGAGAAATATGCTTGAATACACTTGTAATATCATGTTTAGTCATTAGATTATACAATCAAATGAAATTAATGACTAATTAGTATTTTATTACAAACTTACCTAACAACTGATTTTAGTAGAATAAGCTAATGACGGGTAAAAACACACAATACAATTTCCCTTAGAGCTAATGATGTGTATTCCAAGAATTATTTTTGGAAAAAATGTAAAAAAATATTTCGGCCAAATGTTAATTAATTTTGCATATAATAGTTAATTTTGAAGCATAATATTATATGTTGGTAAAAAATTTAGTAGTGTCCCAACCAAGTTTCACATATGATTACGTTAAGAATATAAATTAGCTCACGAAGGGTTAATAAATTTCGAATGAATTTTAGAAGCAAAGTGAAACAATACCTAATTATATTAAATTAAGTCTGGTAGTGTAAAAGATAGGTGGAGGTGATGAGACAAAAAAAACCAGCTAGGTTTTAGTAGCTAAACGAATAAGCAAGTTCAGGACCATCAGAAAATGTCCTGCAGGAGAGACATTTTAAATGTCCTGCAGGAGAGACATTTTAAATCAAATCAAATAAAAATCATATTTAATTCCAAAACATTATACAACATTAACAAGTTCATAAAACATTAATGAAGTTTACATTAGCAAGCATTAAAATAACTATTCAAAGAGCAAATAAGTATAAAATACACCAAAAATATGACTAAAAGTTAAAGCTCGATTAACAGGAAATAAAGAGCCTACATGGGCAGGTAGCCAGTGCGTAAGCTCTAGTTGTCTTAACAAAAAAGTAAAGTAATGAGCTCAAAATGCTGTAATTTACGAAGCATTTTTTTTTGTTAGTTCAAATTAAATTATTAGTAATAAATAATGTAGATGAAATTGTAATGGAATATAATTTATAAGACATATTTTTTAAATATAAAGAAGAGACAAAACAACAAAAAATTGAAATCCATTTTGAACATAAATATTTTCGTTTACCTTTATAATCGATAGATAGTGACAGCTGTTTAAACTTGACAAACTTAACAACTGACAAGCCGGACCAACATACCAAGTACTGACCCGTGTAAAGAGGGATATGAGGTCATACAGGGCTCCTACAACCAAACTACTGGCTCTCTCAATCAACTCTGCTACAACAGCTAAACAAACTGGAGCAAAATTGGACTGAGAGAAGTCCCTCAGTTTCCTTCATCAGGCCAGCAGAAGATCATAGGAACCCTGTCACGATCTATAGTCGGACAAAACAACAGCATCAACCTCCTCGACACTCAGACTCAACAACCACTCTGTGACACGGTTTTTAAAAGCTAATAGGGATGAAATATTAAAGAGTTCAATTTCTTTATATTTTCTACATAAATTTCTGTACAAAACTTACGAGATATAAAAAGGATTTGTTGTTGAAAATGATTTTGTAATATTTATTGCATTAGTACCAATATTTGCTGCATATTGTGTGTTGTGTTTGTTTGAAACTGGAATTGGAATCCTTGTAAATGTAAGTTAAAATATGTTTCAGAAATAATTGTTGTACTGTTAGAACTTTACTTTTGTTAAATAAATGTTGGGTGGAATAACAAATTCCCTTTCTGAAACCAACCTTAAGAATTATTGCTTTTTGAGTTATAACAAGTGGGCGAATTATCGTCTCATGAGCACCCCCCCCCCATGCAATTATCCTAAAGGACAATAGAGATTGAACATACACGTAATATGCCAATTTTTATTTCCTGTTCATTTAATATGTCGCTCAATTCCCTAAAAGCAAATATGTATTTCCTGAGCTTGTCTTTTAAGAAGCAAATGTGTTCATTCCATTTCATTCTATAATCAAATTTAACCCCCAAATATTTATAACTATCAATCTTTTCTATAGTGTTATAAGAAAAAATAGTGCTTGCCACCCCAGTTAAAAAGTTGTAATGACGCCACTGAAGATAATGTTCAATGATATCTGAACATTATCTTCAGTAAAATGTTTTCTTATTATTTTTAGAATGCCATTTAACTCATCTATTTACTGTATATTTACATATTTATTGTATCTGGAAGAGGTTGTAGTTAGTACAAAAACTCCATTTAAGGTTACAATAAGGAAACTGGTCTATACTATCGTCTACAAAGATACTAGCGTTGCGACAATACTAATGGGACATGCAATTTCTTAAAAAGGTCCTCTGGAATAGGCTGAATGTTTCTTTAATCAAATATTTTTTTTTCTTTATACTAAATAGCCTTGCTTCAAAAATAGTATCAATATTTAATTTCTATCTTCTTGGCTTTCAAAATAGCATCATTCAAACTACTTTTTCTAAACTCTGTTATGAAATGAAACCTCTTGAATCAATTGTGGGGTATTAATATATCAGGTCTCTTATAGAATTTTACATACAAGCAAGGTTGATCTCAAAGAGGATGTTATGTAAAGCTGTATTTACACTATGTAGCAAAACCTGCTATATAGCAAAAGTTATATAACAAATGCTATATGTAGCAAAGCAATAAAAGAACAAATGTTATATCTAGCATGTAACATGTAGCATTTTGAGCTAGATATAGCAATTTTGGCTATATGTGGCAACAATTCTGTTTCCCGGCCGGTGTCGGTAGGATCAAAGAAAAATTACGCTACATCTAGCTTTTGCTATTAATAGAATTAATAGTCGTGTGTATCTTCTTCCAAAATCTGCTACATATAGCATTAACTGTCATCAGGTTAGTTGAGCGGTTTGTGCTTTCTATTTTCTTTCCTTTTTTTTAATCAGTTTAGAAATGGAAGCAGTGTTAAGTGAGAGTGATTGGGAAAATGATGTGGCGATTCATTTGATGAGCTTGTTTCGTTTCGTGGACAACCAGCTATATGGTGTCTGGAAAATGAGAGAGCAGATCACTGTGCCAAGAGAGGCACTGAGGAACCTCTCATTGGTCCAGAGCCGGCATGCGGGGTTGCTTACAGCCTCGCCAAGAGGGTTACCTCTACATGGGTTGCTGGCAAGCACCAGGAGAACTGGGAGGCAACACCAGGTAACTAGCAAGCAAAGGAGGTTCTGTTGGGGCTTGTACTCCAAAATGGTTATAGCTCCCTTATCTTGTAAGATCAGAACTCCGAAGGGTAGTTGGTTTTGTAACTGGACACTGTATATTTAGGGCACACATGAATAAGATTTGGGTTTCCAACCCCCAATCTCTTGTGTAGGAAATGTGGGGACGAGGAAGAGTCTGGACAGCACATCCTCTTCCACTGCCTAGTCCTAGATAGGAATTGGGCTCTAATCTTGGGCGGTCTATCAGAATGTGGCCAAGGTGTAGCACACTCTAAGGATCTTGGATTGGATGAGGTTTGAAGTCCTGTAAAGAAGGGCGCACAATAAGCCTTTTGGCTGAGGGGCCGTAACCAGGTATTAAAGCCTGGCACTCCCAATTGTAACAAAAGCTCTATGGTGTCAAATAACAAACGCGATGTTTGGAAGATCCTGCAGATGGACAGAGTGGAAGTGAAAATAAATAAGATGACTGATTGGGCAATTTGTAATTTTAAGCTTTTTTAAAAAAGAATAGTGGTTAAGGAATTTTGTTTCTCAATGCTATGGTCCAATCATAGGTAAAATGTATTAAAAGTGTTCTCTTGTTATTCGTAAGTTTTTGAAACTGCCATCATATTATATGTCATTGAACAGCCACGAGAGACAGACAGACACAAAACCTTTGTATCCTTCTATAAAAAGATAAAATTACAGCAATATCTACCTATAGAGCTAACTACCTATTCCTAGATATTTTCATTTACTACTGATAAGGAATGTGCTACATATAACATTGCTAAATGTAGCGGAACACCAATTAAATAAAACATATCAAACTGAAACTTATAGCATTTGCTATATTATAACATTTGGAACATCTAACAATGTTATATGTAGCAAAGGTTATAAAGCAGATTTTGCTACATAATGCACACGTGGCTGAAGACACCGAGGCACAATACAAATTAGAAATCGTCCATGTGTATTGAGATGAATTTTCTTTGTTTAATTTGTTCTTGAGAAGTGATAGCAAGAAATCCATGTACATGGGATATTGTAGATAGGTAATGAAATGAAAATAGTCTTTATTGAAAATGCAAATGGCGAGGTTAGGACTACATAGTCCTCTCTTACACCTAGCCAACATAGAAAATTATATATTACTATAAATTTACCAATGATTAACTGATAGGAATTACTTCAATTAATAAATGAAAATGTAAAAGCAAGTAAATTAATGGATTGATAAAATTATATAAAGAAACAGATGGAGTGAATTTACAATAGTACAATTATTAAGTGAAAAAAGCACTATTACACCTATAAACATAATTGTAATTTAGAAAATGCAAGGGTAGTAGTTACGTCAAACACACCCTTGCTTTATGATGTATCAGTAATGTGTAAGTAACTATTTAGACTAGACCTCTCTACCATTTACAGAACAAAATTATTCATTTGAATATAACAGCGATGTCAAAAGCAATTATCAAAATGAAGGGGATACGCCACTATCTAAAACCTTTTTTTATTTTGATGTTTTATTTGAAATTATATTGATTTTCATGTGGTAGTATTTGACTAAATTAGAGGATTTACAGTCAAAAATGGGCAGAGAATAAAAAAATAGAGAGGTACTAGTAAATTACCTCATATTACATTCATGGTATTGTAAAATAGATTTAAATTATCTCTCAATCACCACTTCTAATAAATAAACATATTTAGACCTTTAAAAACAAATAGATGTTGAAGAGGCAAAATAGATAGCTCCTGGTATAACGGGAATTATGACTCTCTTTTATGTTTTTTTTAAGATTAAACGTAAAAAATAATGTTGTGATGTCCTTAATTTAACTATGAATACTTTGTGTGCCTCCATAACATACTTTTTGTGAGTTTTCAAGATTTCATACAAAACATTATAAGAGCACTATTTTCAAATAAATACTCATATTCACTGTCAGATGACATCTTATTGCCTGAGGACACTTTCATCACGCATCTGAAGAGTGTTACTCACGACTCGCAGCTCTACTATGTGCACCTGCATCTTTGTTAAACTCGTAACTCTAGATGCTAGCAGCTTGACTTATCGCTTGACTCTGGACTCGCCGCTCCACTATGTTTTCACCCATAGTAGTTTCGAAAATATGTGGTAACAATTTTAACACAATTGGTAGAGTAATAACAGATTTATTCAAACTTATGTGAAATAAAACATGGAAAACACAATTCAGAGTAAAGCTCGTTCAAAGTTTATACAAGTTTGTCAGTGCTTTTAAAATGCTCCAGCTTCATATAAAAACCCCCTCTTTTTTTATTCTGTTCTTCTTCTCTTATCTGGGCACTTTTAAATAATTTCATATTTAAAAACATATTCGGTGACATAATTTCCACTTCTACTTTAAAACCAACATCGCCGACAACCTCTGCAGACTCTTTTTTCACTCCTTGCTCAGCTGGCAACCGGCAGCACACCATGAAGTATTTACTAGAACAGAGCAGTTGATAACCTACAGAGGTATCAACTCGACCGCCCATCTCTACACAAACGGTGATATTAACCCACCTGCCCACCCATACACTAACAGTGGTATTAACCCACCCGCCCACCCATACACGAACAGTGGTACAACCCACCTGCCCACCCATACACGTGCAGTGGTAGATACCACTGTACGTGTATGGGTGAGCGGGTGGGTAATACCACTGCACGTGTATGGGTGAGCGGGTGGGTCAATACCACTGTAACTGTATGGGTGGGCGGGTGGGTAATACCAATGCACTGCACGGGTGGCCAAATGGGTAATATCACTGCACGTGTATGGGTGGGTGAGTGTGTCAATAAATTTTTCTGAGTCCCTTTTTTTATGCTTGTATAAGCGGTGTGTGTCCTTCTTTCGGGCGAGGCGCACTATGATTATGACTGGTGGCGGTGATATTCCAGGTTTTAAGTACCGGTACAGTTTTGTCATTGTGAGTAAATAACCCTCAATATACAGTACAAATAGTCCCCTTTGCTACTAGTGCCTGAACCTCTTTTAGGTCTGTGAATATTGTTTTAGAATATTTACTAAATATTACTCTGTGAAGAGATTCGTTTACATTGTGTGTATTCCCTGAAGAACATATGTTCAACAAATCATCAGTTGAGAAACGATTATAAAGGGGCAAAAGATAATTATATACAGTCTCGTTTATGGGTGTTTTTATGCAGTCTTGTTGTTTTCTTGGCACAACATTATTAGCAACATCTCTTTGATAGAAACACCAACTATTTTCTCCAGTAGGGCAATTATGATGTAGAGGAACAGCATCCATTGAACGGTAATGATCTAAAGTAGCAAAGATAGCTGTTTTCATTGCTTTAATGTCATCTAGATTTTTAACCCTCCAGTGCATGCATTGCAGAGTGAGAGTCTGCATTTCCGTAAAATCAATATTATATAAAACCTAGTTATTTCTAATGTCTGTGGTTCCATACCTTATCCACATACTTAATAAATACATCGATTAGTTAAGAATAAAACTGTATACTATTTAATGGCGTCAATGAGAGCATAAAAATTGTCGCTCACTGCAAATGGCGCTGCTAGACAATGTATTAGCATAGATATTCTATTATACTAAGCATAGACCCTATTATAGGTATAATAGAAGGTCAATGGTATTAGTGGACTCACAGTCCGCACGCGTTACTCCGCGCTCTGGAATGGCGAGGCCACTCTAATGGTTTTTAGTAGTGGACTCTACAGTTGACTACGCGAGTACTGGAGGGTTAATTACAGCATTTATGTAGTATTGGGTTATATTGTCAATTGTTATACCCTCCAGGCTACCTACAATAGGTCTTTCCTCAAAGATTTTTGCCACAATCTTTCACTAAAAACTGTCACGTACTTTAGACTATAGAATATGGCATAATATAAATATTACACCATCTAAACTTGTTTAATAAGTAGAATAGTCATTTCTAATAAACAATGCAACACTAAAATGAACACTCTAAAGAACCAATTGGGATAATAATTCATAGCAACTTCTATAAAAGTCGATAATTAACAAAAACAACAAATGCATTAATGCATTGTTTTACGTTTCACTAAGGAAAAACACGCAAAAATGTTCATACATGTGAACACTTTTACACATAAATTAGAATGAAATGCCCAATAAGAAAATATGACTTTTGAAAAATGCCAAAAAATTTAAAAAAAAGGTCATTTAGATAGTGGCGTATCCCCTTAATCACGAAGATCAAAATAACTTAAATATAGTAATATATAGGCAATGAATATGAATATAAGTAAAAAATAGGTTTAAATGTATCTAATAGGAAGAGCTATACATCAATTAATTTACCAAGATCTAACCTTGATTATGCAGTATACCTACCTATAAAATCAATGGTACTACTGATAGTTACAGACTTGAATGAACGCGGAGTCATGCGTCACAAGTAGTATATAAAATAATGAAGGCGTGTTTATGTTTATTGCGACAACTAACATATGTGACCTAACGAATTTATGTACTACATATTTAAAATTAAACACAAACTAATAATTTACAGTTTTTATATTTTATAAATGTACAAAACGTTTATTTCGAAGTAAAATAAAGCACTTTATGTGTATTTTAATTGTAAACCCTTGTTGTATGTTTATGTGGAACTGAATGTTCACGTAATGTTCCTTGATAAACATAGTAAGTTATTTTAAAGTAATATTATAATATTAAATTGTTATGCTAACATGACGTGTTTTATATAATAATATAGATATAAAAATATCCAGGGAAAAATAAGTAGTAAAATTGTACAAGGTTGATTTTCACAAATTAATTAAATAACAATCAGTGATTTGTTAAACAATACATCAATTTAAAAAAGTGTTGCTATCTGTAAAAACAAATTCTTTATACAGAAAATATTTAATAACCGCATAATTATCATGCGACTTAATAGCCCGCTACAATACGACCTTACGACCTATAGAACGCCTGTAAACCAGGGTTAGGCGAAGGGCCGCGTTCTGTAACTATCAGTACTTATTTTTATTATTCACAGAATAAGGAATTAAAAGGGTATTAAGTAACTATTAGTAGTTAAATTTCCCTATTCTCTGTGTGCCTTAGTAATGGTAGCCATTCCTCCAGCGCCATCTGTCTACGGCAATAATTGTAAGAATCGGCAGTGGCACTGGCAAATGGTAATTGGCATAGCAGACGCTTGTGGCAGTGATTGTGACAGATATGCTTGTTTTTGTGTCAAACATTAATTTTACATGTAAATTTTAGCCGATCGTGGGGATATAAAGATATTTTAAATTTATTATATTATGTTCAAGCCCTAAGCTGTTTTAAAATGTTGTGGACACCGACTAAATCTAAGAAATACGGAGTAGGTAAGTTGTTTGGTTATAATTACCAACATACTCCTGTGACACATTTGTTTTGATTCTACTGTCATAGATATTAGCAAGTGAATTGTTTGAAAACTTATTAAATGGGCTCTGTCAGTATTTAGAACGGAAGATAAACAGTTCTAGTGTGTGTTTTGCTAATTAATGTGCTCATATGCCTAATGTAGAAATTTACTCAAATGCCACCAAACAGAATCTTAGTTGAATAGTATTCTACAGTATACACAATGTCATGTTATTGTGTATGGAATAACCACTTGCTAGCCTGCTGGTTAGCCAATTCGGCTTGCAATTAACCCAAGGAGTGTTGATCATAATTTTGTGTACTGTCGCCAAATTTTCAGTGATTTGTAATACTTTATTTAAAAATTCGCTGTATATTTATTATTAGCATTAGAAAGATGAAACTTGTATCATTTTTATTAGTAATAAATTAATTTTAATTATTAGCAATGGAAAAATTTTTTAAATTTTTAAAAAGTTTAAATTTAATGTTATTTATAAAGTTTTTATAAAAATAAATTTTATAAGTAGATTGGC
The DNA here is from genome assembly GCA_035578905.1 of Stictocephala bisonia. NCBI lineage: Eukaryota > Metazoa > Arthropoda > Insecta > Hemiptera > Membracidae > Stictocephala > Stictocephala bisonia. The sequence goes on along the minus strand of JAQJVL010000089.1, from coordinate 2,133,695 downwards.
GGTCATTTATGTATATAAAATTATGATATTAGAAAAAAACTGAGATATACAAGTTGTGCAGAATTTCATTCTGAACAAAAAACATATAATTATATAGGCAAACATTTATACAACATATATTTATGAAGTAACAATAAATATGTTGCCTAGCAACGAATATGCCAACTTTAGCATGCAACAAAGAATTATTTCTGCCATTGTGCCTCATCTGACAGTCATAGAGCAAAACCAAAGACATGTAAACAAACACTGATTCACGGCCTTTCAAATGATATATATTTGAGACGACTTTGACTTTTTTTCCCGACTGTGAGCGACATTAATCGAGTGAGCGCACATCGCCTCAAATTGAGGCGGTAACAGTTCACAAAAAAAACCGATCGCCTCAATTTGAGGCGATCAACACTCCTAGGGTTAAACCTGGGAGGTCCTCTTAAATTTATAATAGGGGCTGTTTGGGACTATTGTCCCTCAACACCATTTGAATACCATGTTATAAATGCCATTGGCATACACAGCAAAAAAGAGTATTTTTCTAAGATTTTTCTATACCAAATTGGTCCTTTTAATTAAAGATTTAGGGTAAAAGAAATGACCCTTTTATTTGTTCGCCCTCCAATCCTTTTCTTGTTTTCCACCACCGATTCAGAGTTTTTCACTTCATTTTCAGGTGGAACTAAGAATTCACTTGTACACTAAACTAATGTAAACCGCACCAAAATAGTCCTATGACAGCTGTGGCATGTGAAGCCCAGCTCCTCACTTCTCGCCCAGCAATATTGTCAAATATAAATTCGTTGAAAATATTGATGATTTGTCTAAACATCTGTTGCAGTAAACAAACACTATCATTTGTTATTACAAACCACGGTACATAGAAAAGACGACAGTAGGTTTGACGCACATCTCCAATGACGTCACATTGGCGTTGCAAAAATAAACACAAAAATACTGTTCTAATTCCCATAGTTATAATTCCAGCTGATAAGTGGTAAATAAATTGCTTAACTATTCAGCTGAATGCTTATATGTAATTGGTGAATTTAGTTACCAGAATTTAATAGAATAAACAAACAAGCTGATTTTACCCATATGAATTGACAGTATTGAACATACGCATACTTGTCATAGATGAAACATGTGGTTTGGTGATTCTCAGAAATGATATGGCAACACCGCCTAAAATGTCATAGAACTATTTTGATGCGGTTTACAATAACATTCTGTTAGTTTTGTTAGTTCACACATAATAACAACACATTTAATAACAGATACTGTAAACACAGTGTTAGTTAAGTAAAGTGAATTTTTAATTCCACCTGAAGATGAATTGAAAACTTTGAAACCGGTTGTTGAAAACAGAAAAAGGATTGGTCGCGGAGCAAGTGAAATGTAATTTCTTTTACCCTAGATTATTAGCTGTAACTCAGCTACATGGGGACAAAGTGTTTGGGAGATTGTAGGCGATAGGTTGGATGCTCGGTCCTCTTAACCCTTATAGTGCTGGGAATCGCTGTCAGCGACACCCCTTACTAGTGCGAGAAATGCCAGCGTCGCTGTGAGAGACGCGCTGTATTTGTTATAGTGCATCGTTATGTTTTATTAAATGACCGCCAGAATAATACCAGACGCTTTGCCAATGACCGCTGCACGCAGTTTTGCTCTTGGACTGTGTCTAGATGACGTAACTGTTCCGTAACAGTCGTGACGTCGCTTAGCAACCAATTTGTAATGTTTTAGTTATAATTTTGTAAAGAGATAATTTTAGAAGTATAGTAAATGAAATTATATGTATTAGTTCAGTTTTAAACGCTCTATAAAATGCCGTTCAGGACAATATTCTAAAATAAAATTATAACTAACATACGGACCTTCAAACTTGAAAAAAAATAAAAAAAAAAATTTTTTCTCAAGGTTTTTAGAAAAAATTAATTTTATTACAAAGATAGGTTAAATATATATACATATAGCTCTATAGACCACTTATTGCTCTTTCATTTAAAAAAGAATTTATATAAATATGACTAAAAACATGGATTCTATAAATTTTTACCTGGAACCTTACATTTTTGCCAAAATTGGCCTGGCACTTTTCGCATAGGAAATGCAAAAATGGCCCGGCACTATAAGGGTTAATACCGACATGGCGTCCACTTGATGGTTGCCATCGGCGTAGACACTAGTAGAGAAGTCTGGGGTGTCCATGTTGGGTGGTAATCATTGTGCGTATGTTATTTGGGGAGATAACTAAGTATCAGGCTTGTCAATTGGCTGAAAATCAGACCAGCACTACGTGGTTCGGATTCCACGTAAAGCTGTAGGTCCCTTAGTTGCCCTGGCTGTTGTGCTATTAATAAATTGCCCTTTCTGAGGAACAGTTGAACTCAGTTAGTAACCAGACTACACTCATCCACACTCATCCTACATTCATATAACCATTCATATTGGCTTTAAAGTACCAAGAACGTTGTATCGGCGTCTCATATGTAAGAATGTGCTAAGAAAAGTTGTTCCGAAATAATACTTAGACAATGCCACACAATCTAAGAACTTTGTAGATATTTCCAAAGTACTTTATATTAGGCTTAGGCCTACTAATTCCAAATAGGTAATAACATTTATAGATCTAATGATCACATCCATTTTTTAAATGTAATACCAAACTGTAGTCAAATATATTAAATTTATTTATATATCCTTACTTCCTGATAGCAAATTGAGATTTAAAAAAACATAATTTAATGTTAATTTCTTTGGAAACTGCCTGAAATGGACCAAGAATTGGCTATATTTTCACGAGATGTTCTTTGTATTCTGCAAAAATCACAAATTTTACAAACAATTTGATAAAACTGTCACAACTTTTGGTATTTTTGACATATTTCTACTAGTTTAAGCAATATTTCAATATTTTTTTATTTCGATGAGGTTTTTTGTGCTGAATTGGAATTCGAAAACTATTTTTGTTTATAACAATTATTTATCGAGATATAATGGAAAAACTACTTTCGCAATTCATGATTAGTGGCCATCATGCAATCATTACATACATCATCTAATAACCACGAAAACCGAATTTGGAGGCCAGGCACTTGAATTTAACGCAAATCACAAATGTTTGTTGAGTAGATAGACAGTTAGGTTATGTTTGGTTAGGCCAGTAAAAGTGTATTTTTTGGACAGAAAAAATAGTTTGATTGAAAAATCCAATTATGTATTCGTGTTCAGCATAAAAAATGGTAAAGTTAAGAAAATGAAAAAAAATTGATTTTACTATCAGATAAAAAACTATTTTTTATGTTTTTCTGTTAAAAACTAGTTTGTATGGTTGAAATCAACCTCCTCAAGAGATGTAAACACATAATTCATAGTTTTTTTAGCAAAAAATCATATTTATAGACGTGGTAGAAATTGCATAGTTTCCATCAATTCATTGATTAGTAAAGAAAACAAAACATATAGGCCTAAAAGAAATGTACATGTCTGCTTAGGCATCATTAATCATATAAACTAAGTACTATTAACATACACCTAAGCACATCAGAATTAAGAAACTAACATATTATACGGCACATGAAGGGCTCTGATCTCAAGTAGGAGATAGAGTAAATGGACCATTTTAATGATGTATTAACCCATTTACTGGCAACTAAAAAACCCTCTACTGACGGGCCATTTTTTCACATTTTGCAAGGATATTTTCGAAAAAAAGAATTAAAATACTAATTATGCTTTTATTGTGTGTTATTTTATACACATTTTTTCGTAAAAGTATGTATTTTGGTGTGAACTAAATATAATGACCATACTGATTTATTTTAATTTTAAATACAACAAAAATTATTTTTATTTTCATCGTAGGGAGGGGAGCATACATATAAAAATTATTTATATTGTATACATTCTAAAATTCCAAGATCTATAGGCTTCATACATTTTTAGAAAATATATTATAGTTTATAGGGATTTTCACGGAAAATGTATACTGATTGAACTGAAAGTGGGACTCTTAATTGTTCAGCTTGAAACAGGATATTTTTTCAGTAAACTCAAAATATATTTATATTAAGCTTTATTTATATTTATAACCATTTAAGACTAGCCTACCTATGGCAATTTTGATCTCACTAACCAAAGTCACTACTCACTATGAAAAAAAAAAATGTTAGCATTGTTTTAAATAAATATAAAAAAAATATTATTTAATAAAACATATCACTTATCACTTAAAACCAGAATGTAAACTTTTTGTTGACAGAAGTGATAGCCAGAAAAATGACAAACTAAAAACTGAATTGCAAATAATTCTTCTCTCATCAGTGTGAGTTGTCAGATTGATATAAATATAACAATATTGGTATCAATCTGTTTATAATTTAATCACATTTTGAACTGTATGTATGTTTTGATGAAAACTATATCCATCACTATGTAAAACTTAATTTTCGTGGTGATGTTTGACCATCCAAAAACGAACTGTCACTAGTTCTTAAGAGTGATTGACCATCAGAAAACGGGTCATTAGATGTTGAGAGTGATTGACCGTCTGAAAACGGATGGTCACTTTTGTTGAGAGTAATAGACCGTTTGAAAATGGACGGTCATTAGTTCTTTTTGGACATGACCAGTTTTTTCATTCTTCAAAAATGATGTGTCCAGACACAACAGAGTTGTAATACATATTAGAATTCAGAGGTAAGCTTAAGTATTGGACATAATAAGTGAAATAATGCACAATTGAAATGCAGTAAGTTTATAGGTAATTTCACAATAAATATAATGGGCGTAAACACATATTTTGATAGTAGAGAGAACAAGCAACAAAAAATAGGGTTGGATAGTTAAGAACATGATCCATAATTTAGTCAGTGCTTTTTGTATTCTTATCTCTAACAGCAAAATGAAGACACTAACAAATGGTTCAATTTCTCTTGATAATAGATTTATGAAATGTTATCTTGTGTTGTATTATCATTTTATTCAATATTCATTCATTATTCATTAATAAGACCATCAAGATATGGGCGAATATGAGGGGCGAATGAGTGTGATGAGTTTAGTTATTGTTACAAAGTAAGGTTGACTGTTTCTCAGAAAGAGCTATTTAATAATAGCCAGGGTAGTTAAGGGACCTACAGCTTTACGTGGAATCCGAACCACGTACTGTAGTCTTGGTCTGATTTTTAGTAACTGACAAGCTTTTGACATTCAGTTCTCTTCCCTACACAACGTCTGAACCTTGACTACCATCCAACATTGACACTCCAGACTTCTCTAGTAGTATCCATGTTGATGATAACCATTGAGTGGACTCAGTGTCGGTATTAAGAGGACTGAGCGTAGAGCTTATCGCCTACAATCTCCTCAACACTTTGTCTGTGAGTAGCTGGGTTACAGCACTGCGTCACCAGTGCCGACATTTTAACATTTACTGTAAGTGTATTCTTTTTCCAAATTATTTAAATCTAGTAAAATTATCCATCCATCTAAGTTTATTTTGATATCCTTACTACCCTGACAGCAAATTGAGATCAAAGAAATCATAATTTACAGCTCAATTTGTTACCATCTATATATTTAATTCCGTAAGTGAATCGGTCCCCACAGAATTTCTCGAGCTAGGAAGAAGATAAGATAGCTTGATTAGATTCATTTAAGAGTTTACAGGCTATACATTTAAAAAATATTATAAATGTGAAAATTAACTTTGGCTACACCCCACTGGCACGAAAAGATCCAGCAAATCATTACAGTGTTTTTAACAATACAAATAGCACCTGTTTATACTTGTATTACTTGTATCATTGCGTAGTTTTTTGTGTGGATTTAAAACTGTCTGAATTTTTACATGGTGAAAAACAGCTGTAAATTCAAAATAGCGCTAAATATTTTGTTATGTTGATTTTAATAGTCGTATAGTAAAGTTTTTTTTTTTTTTTAATAAAAAGGAGAGGCCGACCCTCCTTTTTAACCTTACTCTGCCCATTAATTTATTCATAAGACGCTGATCGTCAAGATATGGGCAAATATGGATTTCGATTGAGTGTGATGAGTGTAGATGAGCGAATGTAGTCATTGTTACAAACTAAGGCCGACTATTCCTTAGAAGTGTCATTAATTAATAGCCCAATGACAAATGAACAGCCGGTGGTTATCAGCTGATCCTTCTCAAAATGTATTGACTCTGATTGGGATCGAACTGACAACCTTTAGCACATGAAGCTGGGATGGAACCAACTACGCTACCGACCAATTCCTCATAGACTATTGATCTGTGCGAGGAACTTATTCATACAGAGTAAGGGGGTGAACCAGTACAGAAGTGGGTGAATATTACTGATAAATCTTCCAGTCTAGGCCGAATTCGAACCAGTGGTATCTCTAACCCAAGTTCAAAGTCCTGACGCCTTAGACCGCTCGCTCAACTCGCCAAATTCTTTTAGATAGCTAGCCAACAACTCTTGCTTCGCTACGGGGTTTTTTTATATGGTTGCTTACTATTCCTCCGTGGTTCTCTATAAACCATCAGATGAATATAAAAGCTTAGCCTGCATCTATTTTAGAGAAATGCAAAGAAGTGCAATCAAGTCAGAAATGTCAAATATTTCACAATTAATTAGCCAAGTTTTTGTATAATGTTTGTTTTTTGTTTTTTTTTTTTTAATACCAGTGGTTTGAAATAAAATATTAAATGAATGCCAATGTTACTCTTATAGAAAAAATGAAACATTGAGGGGCTGTTTCTACCCCTTGGGAATTGAATTTCGAGATATCCTTTCTTATTGGGTTTTGATAATACAAATTCTAAGTTCTCTCCAAATTTCATTAAAATTTATGCCGTAGTTCCGGAGATTTTTGTATGAGTGGGTACATCATTTTTAGATTTTATATCCAGCGCAAGAAACGCAACCACTCCCTTATTTCTTGGCCAATTTTAATGTCCTAGGTGGGAAAAATTTACTATTATTCTTTGTTTTACATAACAATTATTTATTTCTAAATATCCATGGATGGGAAGCCCAAAAAGTTTGTTTTAGGTTGTAAAAAACACGTAGGAGATTTAAATACTGTAACAGCTGTTCAAATATTAAAAATGACTTTTATACATTTTTTTTTTTTTTTTTTTGAATGTAAATATTCATGTCTATACGTACTATTCAGGAGGTTATAGAATAAGTTTGGTCGTATTCAGTAGAAGTTTAGTTTGATCTGTATATATGACTTTTCATAAAGAAACTTATGAATACAACAGATTTTTTATTGAAAAGTTAGTTTAGATGGTGGCAAAATAAGGAACCAGAACAATATGGTCTAGTCAAAGAAAGGGGCTGAAATGATGAAATAATTAAGGGTACAGTTCAATTGTTATCGTGGTAGACTAGGGCTCCAGAAGTGGCAAAAGGGAAGGGGCGAGGAAAAGTATCATTGGAAAAGGCATCTTACAAACATTCGCTCAAATTAGGTCACTCGATGCAAGAATGACTCATCGGACAGCATTAATTTATTTAGGTTAGTAGTGCACGAACAAGTCTACGGTTATAAAAATCGTACTGTACAAAGAAAAGCAAATTCATCTTTTATACATTGACTGTATTTCACATGGGTCTAAAAGTGAATATTAATAATAATATATTATTTGATGAAAATAGAATATTTAATACTATTAATTGGTACAATAATTCTCAAAAATAGCGTAATTAAAAAATAAATTATTGATTGCACTGACAATACCTTTGTAGTGAGAACCTACAAAAATTGGTATGTCAGATAATAAATGAACGATTCCAATATGTTGAGTTCTATAGAAGTCAGCCTACAGTTAGCTTCTTAAAATACAGATCATTGAGTAACTCCAGTTTGGCATGTAAACAAAATATAGTTACAAAATGAATCAATATTATTTAAAATTTCTCAGTACATAAACTCTTTTACTCCAACTAAAATTTTAAATAAATCTCAGTTTCTATTTAAAATTATGGTTTATTAGGTAGTACATTACGACCTTTATTATTTGCCCCTGCTTTATCCAGCTGTCCGAGGCATACTGCTTTACATCAGATGAAAACAAATTGTTTTATTAGGTAAAATTACAATTACGGGGAGGCACTATTTAGCCTTGCAAGGCGAATCTCGAACAAGAGTGTTTCAGTTTTAGATGAAATATTGAAAGCGCTGTTCTTTTAACTTAAACATTAACGATTGCCACAGCGAAATGTGCCTGAAGATCATAGTTGTCTCCTCTCTTAGTGTCATCCAATATAAGATATCAAATCTGTTTTTTTCTCAAAATACTTGAGTTATTTATGATTTTTTCAAGCTTTAAACTATCTCTGGCTTGACCTGCCGCCGTATTAGGCCGGATAGCTGAGGTTTTACTGTACAGTTATTTAAACTTAAGTTCATATTAATAATTTACAGTGGGAGTGGCTGTCTTGCCCAAACCAACTTTGGTTCAAATCCTCATTCACAAAAGGCTGAATTCTGGTGAGGGTAAGATTTAAGGTTTGAATTCCCAGTGCAGTGATGGTCACTACTTTACTCCTTGTTCACATTGAGGCTTGTGGAAGAGTAAGAGAACATCGGTACTATTTATCAAAAGCAATGCGAATGAATTTTTCATCATTAAGTATAGGATAAGAGAACCTTTTGGCTCGATATACAATTAAATGATTGGCTCAGAAAAACCATTTGGAATGAGGACTGCATTGTGTGAATTGAAATACATTGAAAGGGTTTGTGGAAAATTCAGATAGGGCTGATTGGCAGATAATGCCACAAGAATCTCAATTCTGAGAAGTATAAAATGGAGAAGAAAAGAGCAGTAAAAAACTTGTTAGTCTTGGCCAAAGACCCTGAATTTTAATTTCTCTCTATTAGAAGCTTTTTTAGACAGCTTACTCTATGAAAATAACACAATCGGCAATATCTACTCGGAATGTGTTTTTATCACCCCTCACATAAGAAATCACCGTAGGATTGCCTACTTGGCTAGCTTACAGTCGGTCCTGGAGTACGGTTTTTTGGCTTGGGGAGGAGTCTCTGCAGCTACCCTTGAGTCATTAGCCGTTACACAAAGAACTATTATCAAAACAGTTTTAAGGAAACGTATAAGGTACCCACCCATCTATGCAACTATTTGAAGACTTTCATGTTTTTTAATATCAGACAAATTTTCATTAAAACACTAGTCCTTTACATAAAGAAAAATAAAACGCAACTGTTTTCAATATATCAACATAGTTACTCAATAAGACACAATATACAGTATGACTATCTTATTCTTAAAGTAAAACATAAAATAGATTTGTCATATTCATACTATCTGGTCCACATAGTGTATAGAAACCTCTCAGAGGAGATAGTAGAGGCAGAGGGTGACAGTGCTGTTGTGTTTAAACGCAGGCTGAGTGAGTGGTTGTTTCGAACCAGTGGGGCGGTTGCTGAGGCACTAATGAGATCCTTGTATACATAACTTTACTATCGTTAACAAAACCCTGCTATTTTTTGTTGTCGTTTGTTAATGACCTATGCTGCTTTTGACAGTTTGATATTTTTATAATAATATCCAAGTGTAAAATGATTATTGTAGATTACGGTGTATTACAGTATTGTTTTGTGTATTTATTTTTCTTAGATAAACTTTGTCCAGTGATACAAACATGTATAAACAGTGACAATGACTAATAAGTTTTACAAACATGTATAAATACAGTGATAATGTGTGTCTATATGGGATTTATTTCCATAATAAACTTGTTCTTTGTTATTATAATAATAATTAATGGAATAATAAATACTTTCATTCATACATTAACTGTTGAAATTTTAGAAGTTTTTGTTAATCCAGTACCATAGTTTTGGTAAATTATAATTGGTACTAAGATCCTTGACCTGGTCAAGAATAAAGGAATTCGTTTCAAGAGTAGGAAAATTTAACGTCACAATGAACCTAAGGCTGACTAAATGCGTTTACAACGATGTTCACCAACTCCAAATCAAACTAAGAAGGCAAGGGCTAATACAGAATATGATAGATGAATTGAAAAAAGTATGAGTGGCATGTAACTCAGATTTTTAGAACAAGTAACTCTTTACATTTTTCTTTATCACTCCCTCCTATCTGTACCTTAGGGATGGTATAATTTATCCTTTCTCTACAGAAAAATCCTAGATCATATCCTAGGACTAAGTTTAAGAAGTTTTGACCCTTAAAAAGAAATACTGTTTGGGAAACCCAACCAACATGTAACGGTGTAAATTAGCTTAGTTTAAATCCAACGGGTTGCTATAGTTTAAAAGTACCAATAATTGTCAGTGTAGTAAGTTAATTTAGTAATAAATAATAAAACTAGGGAACACCCCTGCTTGACATTAACACATAAAATATACTGCACTGTTCAATTAATTTTACATATCTCTTTGTTTTGTTTACAGTACATTACACTTCATCCACTGCTGATATAAGTGTTGTTGAGGGAATAGGGCATAGAGTAGAGAACAGGCATATTTTGGCAAACAGGATAAAATTATCTACAAACTTTCATCAAGTGTCTCTGTTGTAGCCATATTCCGCCGTTATTGTATTCATACTGTCTATTGTTATGCATAGTTATGTCATATTATAAGCTGCATTTTTATTTAAACAAATAGTTGCCTGCTCTAAACCGCCCAATAATTACTAATAAATAATATTTAAAAAAATATACATATATATATATATACACATATGTATTTTTTGTACTACGTTTTTGTCTTTCTTGTTTGCTATAGGACATCACCGACAAGTTTTGCATAACTTAGTGATGCCTAAATTTGTTACACTTAAAAGTAATAAATAAGTGTAAATAAATAAATAAATGCTTCATGTGCCAACCCAGTAATTTGTCACATTTGTGACACATCAGCCTTCAGCTTCGGCATGTGACTTTTGATTACAAATATTAGTGATTAAACTGGATTAAGTAAGATCATAAATATGATATGATTTTTTACTGTAACATTATGAAAGATCTATAACCTTATAAATATCATTATATACGTACCAACAGTTTTTACATTTTTATCATTATTTATATTTGAACAGCTGTTACTCTTTAACTTAAATGTCTCTTCATGTTATTCTTAAGGCCGAAAACATACTTTGAGGGCTTCCTATGCCCTTTCGGGTAAAAATACTAACACTGAAGACCTTGTTGCACAACTACAAATAGAGGCGCATGTTTTGACACCCGAATTGTTAAAATTGATCAAGAATAAGGGAGGAGTTGTGTTAGCACAAAACAGCCTTATGTATTATACAATATACAGGGTGTTTCAGAGCACTCGTCTCAAATGTCTAGCAAGCAGACATTAATTCTACCTTACGTGTATGGGTGGGTGGGTGGGTTAATGCCACCGTTCGTGTATGGGTGGGCAGGTGGGTTAATGCCACTGAATGTGTATGGGTGAGTGGGTGGTTTAATGCCACTGTGCGTGTATGGGTGGGCGAGTGGGTTAATGCTACCGTACGTGTATGGGTGGGTGGGTGGGTTAATGCTACCGTACGTGTATGGGTGGGCGGGTGGGTTAAAGCCAGTGTACGTGTATGGGTGAGTGGGTGGTTACTCCACTAAATCGGCCTCTGTTGAAATTATTTTCAACTCTGTGAAATATTGCAGTGTACTCAACACAGAGGTTCCCACGTTCGAATCTCATAAATTTCAAATGTAAGTATTGGTAATGAGGTCCATCATTTTAAAGATATTTATGCCCCAAACACTTTGGTGAAGAAAATCCCCAATTTTCTTTGTTCGTTTAAAAATGGCAGCCTAAATTCTACTGAAAAAATCGGTTGTCGGTTTTCATTACCATACCTAAATATTACAAATCTATTTCAAAATAAAATATTTTTTTTGGAATACTCAGTGACACTACCTTTCAAACGATACCAAGCATGCCCCTAATCTAAAAATGTTTATTACCCCTAAACAATTTTATTTATTGAAAACACAAAAATATCCTCAACCCGAAATATTTAAATAGTAAGGTGGTTTTCAATCCAAAAAAGTGTCAGCATATCAATTTAAATGTCGTGCAAAACTAATGCAAATTTCATATTCAAAGTTTTTTTCTATCTGTATTTGAGACGGGTGCTCTGAAACACCCTCCATAAATAAGGACTATATGAATCCCAGCTTTATACTAGCCTACATGCACAAACAATTAAGACCATCAATGCAAGTATCATCAGAATATTCCCAACTAAATTAAAAGTAATAGGTCTACTTGGAAAGTATTTTAAATATTGTAAACACTTTTTTATGTTTTTAAATTTTAAGTTTCCAGGCGCTGAATACTTTAACAATTAATTTAAAATTACATTATGTTCAGTTATATTACATATCATAGTTGAAGGGTGTTTCTTTTTATTTCAATAATTTATTTGGGCAATTTAATTTATTCAGTGATAGTAATGTCTTATTTTTTGTTATCTTAATTTTTACTATTTAACCTAAAGAATCTTACTTATTTCAATTTACTTAAGACAGAGATGAGTACATGATAAAGTAGACATTCTTTATTAGTCTCTTAAACATTTATCAACATTTTGTAGTTTTTAATAATTACTCTAATACAGGAGGAAGAGTTTTCCTGATTTATTTATCATTCATTCCCCTCATTTAACATTCAGTTCTTAGTGCTGTTGTATTCTATTGACTCCAAGACCAAGAATTTCATTATGAGAAATATATGACAACACAACTTCAGCCAACATTACCAAAACCTGGTAGAGTACTTTTAGTATCCGCTTGAATCTATAACAGTAGCCTTTATCTCAAATATATGACAACACAACTTCAGCCAACATTACCAAAACCTGGTAGAGTACTCTTAGTATCCGCTTGAATCTATAATGGTAACCTTTATCTCAAATATATGACAACACAACTTCAGCCAACATTACCAAAACCTGGTAGAGTACTCTTAGTATCCGCTTGAATCTATAACAGTAACCTTTATCTCAAATATATGACAACACAACTTCAGCCAACATTACCAAAACCTGGTAGAGTACTTTTAGTATCCGCTTGAATCTATAACAGTAACCTTTATCTCAAATATATGACAACACAACTTCAGCCAACATTACCAAAACCTGGTAGAGTACTCTTAGTATCCGCTTGAATCTATAACGGTAATCTTTATCTCAAATATATGACAACACAACTTCAGCCAACATTACCAAAACCTGGTAGAGTACTTTTAGTATCCGCTTGAATCTATAACAGTAACCTTTATCTCAAATATATGACAACACAACTTCAGCCAACATTACCAAAACCTGGTAGAGTACTCTTAGTATCCGCTTGAATCTATAACAGTAACCTTTATCTCAAATATATGACAACACAACTTCAGCCAACATTACCAAAACCTAGTAGAGTACTCTTAGTATCCGCTTGAATCTATAACAGTAACCTTTATCTCAAATATATGACAACACAACTTCAGCCAACATTACCAAAACCTGGTAGAGTACTCTTAGTATCCGCTTGAATCTATAACAGTAACCTTTATCTCAAATATATGACAACACAACTTCAGCCAACATTACCAAAACCTGGTAGAGTACTCTTAGTATCCGCTTGAATCTATAACGGTAACCTTTATCTCAAATATATGACAACACAACTTCAGCCAACATTACCAAAACCTGGTAGAGTACTCTTAGTATCCGCTTGAATCTATAACGGTAACCTTTATCTCAAATATATGACAACACAACTTCAGCCAACATTACCAAAACCTGGTAGAGTACTCTTAGTATCCGCTTGAATCTATAACGGTAACCTTTATCTCAAATATATGACAACACAACTTCAGCCAACATTACCAAAACCTGGTAGAGTACTCTTAGTATCCGCTTGAATCTATAATGGTAACCTTTATCTCAAATATATGACAACACAACTTCAGCCAACATTACCCAAACCTGGTAGAGTACTCTTAGTATCCGCTTGAATCTATAATGGTAACCTTTATCTCAAATATATGACAACACAACTTCAGCCAACATTACCAAAACCTGGTAGAGTACTCTTAGTATCCGCTTGAATCTATAATGGTAACCTTTATCTCAAATATATAGATTGATTGTTATCAAACAATTTAACTATTTTAATTTGTTAAGAAATAATTAATTGTTTTATACAATGGTAACAGTGACAAGTGTTTTATCCAAGTTAAAGGAGGTATGACATTATTTATGACAATAAGCTGTGAAAAAAATGCATTCAAAAATTTTAATTTTGTTTAATTTTTTTAGATATTCAAACTGATTTTATTCAAGTAGTTACAACAACCTATTTTGGATGGTAAATTTAAAAAATCTGTTTTAATTCTTCCTATGTATGAATATCTCTGCAATACTAACATTATAAAAATAATAAGCATATCGAGTTCCATTACCCTTTTTCGGTCCAAGAGGTACTCTATGTACCTTGGTTTTTAGTCACCAATTTACTTGTAAATTTCAGATGGAGTTGATATTGGTATTCCGTTGTTATTACAGTTTTACAAAATCACCAATAAAAAATACTTTTTACAAGGCCTTTCGCCAGCAAAGCTGGCATCATCAGGCAACACAAATTTATATTTTGTTTGTATATATAAATTTGTGTTCTCTGATGATGCCAGCTTTGCTGGTGAAAGGCCTTGTAAAAAGTATTTTTTATTGGTGATTTTGTAAAACTGTATTAACAACCAATTTACTTATTCGAAATACAAAACTACATATACCATTCATTAGAACATGTTCCATTATTGCTGCTTCATGTATGAAACATCCAATATCTTGAAGTATTAACAATACAATAAATAAAACAGATATCATATTTATAATGAGACATGAAAGTAGTGAGTAAATCCAGCTGGTGATTAAGTTTTGCTGTTTTGAAAAATTCACCTTTGCCTTTTTCTTGCTATGATGATTCCGTCAATGGAATCGGCAGAATCGAATCACAACTCAGCCTCTGTGTGTTTTTTGTGTGTCTACTATAGTTTAGCCGTAGTGAATTTATTTATCAAGGTCTGTTTATGAGTGTCTTTATAGCTAAGTATGTCAAAAAATCATTAGATTTATTAATTAATTATATTATATTTTAAAAGGCAACAATGTTTTTAAGACACTTAGGCATTTTTCAGAACACCACTACTTATACTATTATGTAATGCTGCCCCCATAATTAAGAAATAGAGACAATAATAATTAAATATTACAAAATGGAAATTATGTTTTTCATGTATCAGCAATTTTGCAGTAAGTACAGCCCCATTGACAAATGAACTAATGTTGTGGTATTGGATCCATTCAGATTTGCTGTACTTAATAATGCAATGTTTTTTGTCATTTTAAATAAATATTTGTTTCTGTGTTTGTTATTGTAAAAATGTTGTTCATTAAAATCATACATTATTTTCCGAAACAATAAATGTTTTAAGTATTTTTTATTTCTTTATAATGCTAATCTAAAAGAACTTTCCAATTTTTCTTGTTTACTTCTTAAATACAAAATTCCAATTTATTCATCTTATTTTATCATAGAGGGGGTGTTGGTATTAATGAGAGGATCCCACAAGGAGAGATGACCCAGTGCCTCACATCTGCATTGTGAGTGGATAGACTGACCTTCCCACAGACCCACTCTCACCGTCAGTCACATTAACTGATCACAAAACTTCTAATAATTAACTCAGTGACTCTAACCTTATGGATTTGACATTGGAACATGTTTTGGATATAATTAATTTTGGAACATGTTTACTTTTTTCATACCTAGATATCCCTCCAATATTTTTTCTAGATTGGTCTTATAAACACTTTCTAATTAATCCAAGCATTTCAGAATCCTGTGTTATTAAATTAACAATTTGTAAATGTCCTTAAAAAATCTAAAAATAAGGCAGAAATATTGTTTTTATAGGATTGTATAGTTGGTATATAGTAGTATGTGTTGTTAGAAGTACAATACAAGTCAATGTCAAACAACAAAAATTTACAATATAAGTACAATTATTATGGTGATCAATTTGAGTAAACCACGTTAATCTTCAGACTAGAGGAGAAATGTAAACTTGGTTTACTGAAATATATCACCATAATATTCATATATTTTGCAATTACAAAATGTATATTTTATTTGTTATAAATGTCTCTGTTACATTCACTTGTATTGTAACAATTATGTAAAGAAACGGGGTGTTTAGTTATGTATAGTACAGTTTTTATTAATTTTTTTGAATCAATCCAAATTAAAAGTACACTCAATTTAAAAATGCATAAAAGCTAAAATAAACAAACTAAATATATTTTGATCAGATTAGTAATAATTGATATATGACTTGTTGCACATGACTGTTTTAATCAACAAATACTACTTTCAAATATAAGTATGCATCTCTCATTTCCACATATCTGTTATAGAGGAAGTTGATAAGCCCTCTGATTAGAAATAAGCAAGACCTTTATTTCAAAACAAACTAACTTTCTTTTATCAATAAAGTAAAGATTGTTTTATTGGCATACAACACGATTGGAGGTAATAAACATAATTTATGTACTATAACTATGCATTTTAACATTAAAAGCTAAGAGTAAAGAAAATTTACAATAGTTGAAGTTATAATCTTGGTTAGCTATTTTAAAATTTGAACATTTTATGGCAAATTATATGCTTATATGTTAAATGAACTCAAAAAATTAAAATTGGAAAAATCTCTAAATTTGTAATAATAGTTTAAGTTTAGCTATCAATCATAATATTTCTCATCTTTTACAACTCTTTAGTTGACATCCTTTTCGACAGTAGTAACATAACACTTTTAAGATCTAGACCGATAATGTTTTTTTTCTTAAAATCAACCAAGTAGAAATGAAATGAAAATTGTCTTTATTAGGCGGAGTTAGGACTAGGGACACCATGTGGGGTCTGTGATTACATAAAGCCTTTAAATCAGCTTGTTTTAGGATAAATCCCCAGAGAACTTTTTTGGAAGTTCCTATTAATAATTTCAGCTTTCCAACACTAGAAAATTAAGGATTGCATTATGCATAAAAATTGTATCGTAATTTACTGATCAATGAATACGTTTCAGCTGTATACAACTGGAATGGAGACGTGCAATTTGGTCTACCTCTGGAAATTGGGGACACTGTACAGATCCTGGAAGAATGTCAAGGTAGCTTAGGAAATAAATGTATGAATAAATTATTACATTATGGAAGGACATTGATCGTCCAAATATTTGGGAGATCATGAACTTTAACTTAATCTTTCGGAGTGAGCATTATTTTTATGTATCTATACTATAACTTTCTTCTCTTCAGGAACCCAGGGCCGCCGAGAGTGATTAGGAGGCCCTGGGGCACATATTTTTTTGGGGGGCCCAATCACTAAATTTTCATTAACGAAAATAAAAATATTTTTTAAAGAGGCGTTTAGTTTTAATTGTAGAAGTTCACATTAATTAACATTACGAGAGTTAAAATAGACATACAAATAGATAAAAAACACGTTTCTTGGTGTTATTAAATACTATATCGTGCTCCATAATCAAAATCATCCATTGGTTCAATTGATCTCAAATCATTGACCATCGTAGATTTCATTTTGTTTTTTATTAGATCCATTTTGGTAAATCCTAACTTTCCTGATGCCACTGAAAGAGAATTCACTGTAACGATTGTCGGCGCAGAAATTATGATTCGGAAGGTTGTCTACTGAGAAACTAAGAAGCCTACCTATTAAAAATCAAATTCCAAAATTATTTGGAAGGGAGGGTAGGAGGGAGGGAGGGAGGGAGGGAGGGTGGGAGGGAGGGTGGGAGGGAGGGTGGGAGGGAGGGAGAGAGGGGGAGAGGGAGAGAGAGAGAGAGAGAGAGAGAGAGAGAGGGGGAGAGGGAGAGAGAGAGAGAGAGAGAGAGAGAGAGAGAGAGAGAGAGAGAGAGAGAGAGAGAGAGAGAGAGAGAGAGAGAGAGAGAGAGAGAGAGAGAGAGAGAGAGAGAGAGAGAGAGAGAGAGAGAGAGAGAGAGAGAGAGAGAGAGAGAGAGAGAGAGGGAGAGGGAGAGGGAGAGGGAGAGGGAGAGGGAGAGGGAGAGGGAGAGGGAGAGGGAGAGGGAGAGGGAGAGGGAGAGGGAGAGGGAGAGAGAGAGAGAGAGAGAGAGAGAGAGAGAGAGAGAGAGAGAGAGAGAGAGAGAGAGAGAGAGAGAGAGAGAGAGAGAGAGAGAGAGAGAGAGAGAGAGAGAGAGAGAGAGAGAGAGAGAGAGAGACTCTGACTCTCTTTAAAAGTAAAAAAACACTTTCCCATTGGCCAGCTTTTTAGAAAATATTGGCATTGGAAAAGCCTGCCAGTGCTGCCTCACAGTAAATTATCCGTTTTACAAGGAGGTCCTTTTAACTTTTAACTCCTTTTACTCCTTTTAACCATGAGATCTATAGATTTCATGTCTAAATGTATTTTCAAAATGGGTAGAAGCAGAATTTTCTTTAGAAAACTAGGAACAGGCTTAAAAATATCAACAGCATCATAGGAAATGACATCGGTTAATGAATCACTCTTCGTTAGCAACTAATGCAGTCGTAGTTTAAGTAAGAACTCCTTAATAAAAAAACCTATCTTATTAAAAACTAATTATATATCTTTGGTCTATTTAATCCTTACCAATTGTGAGATTGTAACAACAAAGAATCCGAAGATTTTATGTAATGTTTATAATGTATAACAATTACAAATTATACAGACAACTTGATAACTATCTAAAGCAACATAAACTCTATAAAAAAAGATGATATTCAACTGAATCTAACTTCCCACCATACACAACATCCATCATGCGAACAAAGTGCTTACAGACTAACAAATGTATCACCAGATGGGGTAGGTTTGCCACTGTTTAGCAGATGTGGTGGTCTGGCATGGACGTGACGGTGTAGTGTGCGTGTGTACGATGCCGTCAGCCCGGAGAAGAGCATCTACAGTAGGCCTACTATAAAAGAGAATGATACGGGAGTTTAATTTCCTAATTCAGATCAGACCTTTTTTTAGTGTCTGTTTAAACAAATTTAATCAAATAAATACAAGTGCTCCCATTTAAAGAACTAATTAATAATTTGTATGTTCAATATGACATTCATGGGGCCTCAAATATTTTCTCATGTTTGTGGGGCCCCAGGAGATCAGGGGCCTGGGGCATTTTGCCCCAGTGCCCCCTCGGCGGGCAGGAACCTAGTATAGAAATAAATACAAAACTCTTTACTCATTAGGTTTACTAAAGTCTTAATCAATAAGATAAAGACAGTATAAACAATTGTCCTCCTCTTATTATAAGTAAACATTTGCAAAACGTGTTTTTCCATGCAACTAAAATAGAATATAAATGATCCCTTCAACCTCCGAGCTAGATACAGATTATTTAAAGTTGGGTTCACACCACTACGTCACAGACAGTGTGGCCTCTGCCCACAGATGAACTGGGTGATCCTTGGCTACATTACAATGCCTTAGACCGCTTGTATGTTTTCAACATTGATAGTAGCTCAGTATTTTTATGTTAACAGACCAGGGGTTCCCAAACAGTTTTAGTTGTATACTCTATAGCTAAAACATACCAAGTTTCCAAAAAGTCATCATTTTTATTGCAAAGCAAGTTTTAAGTGAAATTTGTTAACATTTTCAGTTTATTACCAGCACATGTATTTGTAAACAACAGCACATTTCAACTGTTCCATACCTTGTTGTTTCAGGCTATTAGTTATAGTTTTCAAGTCATTGAAATATTTCTTTCAGTTCAATTGAATGCCTACATAAAGTATTTTCTTTATACCTCATCAGCCATTAATTAGCAAAATTGCTGGTAATCATAAATATAACATACTACACTACTATTTTGGAAAAAAAACACATATTACACTAATATTATTAAGGCCTAAAAGTTGCTTTCTTTCATTTAAACCTTTTAGTGAATGTTTTTTAGCTCTTGGAGCTGGTTTCTTGTACCAAAGAACGATTTATTCACCATTATATGAATGTAGGGATTAAAAATAAAAAACTATTAAGCTGGCTAAGGATTTACCTGGTTGGCAATTAAAGAAATACTTTTGAAAACTGTTTGAAATCTACTCATTATCAAGAAATATTATATTGTAATATTGGGAGAATATGAGTTATTGTTTAACATTTTTCTGTTGCCACACTCTAAATTCTTTTCCTCTCATAATTTCTGATTTTGAAATGTATGCTCTAGCTGTGTTCTTCAGATCATGTAAATTAAACATTTTCATGCTTCCTAACATGACGAAAATATATAAAGGTGTCCCAAGTTTTTTTGTGCATATTTCATATTGCCCATTAGTAAAACTGGATGTAACACTACCTTCTGTCATATATCAGAAACATCCCAATCACCACATGGCATCTTTAAAATTAACATTGTTTCCTACTCACTCTAGTTAAACCTTACACAGTTTAGTCTATCCTTTTCCCCCATTCCCCAATTGTTCTGTAAATGTTTGCTTTTAAAAACCTTAAATTATTTCATTGCTTATCTCCAGTAAATTATTTATAAAGTATTGAAGTAAAATTTTAGTCCTGTATGTTTTGTCATTTTTTAAATATACTGATCAGAATTTAAGAAAAAATTTAAAATAATGCGTTTTTATACTTTCAAAGAATTTTTAGTGCTCTTCAGAGCCTGATTGTTCAAAAACCTCTTTTAGATGCTCTGTCATGTCAAAAGGAATGGTATTTCAAATATAACATTATAAATGGTAAATTTATATAGACAAGTCAGTTGTTAAATTAATTAAAATAGTTGGCAATAATAAATGGATTTTACAATAATTTACTCTTATTTTGTTTTTAGGGTGGTACCGAGGTTTTGCTACCAAAAATAGGTCGATTAAGGTGAGTAAATTAATAGTAAAATTACAAAGTATTACCAGAATTGGATAAAATCTCCCTCTTTATAAATGCTATCTTAGAGCGTATAAATGTAAAAGCCCTAAACTTTCCCAAGGACCTACTTTTAAGCATATAATTTTTCTGATACAAATGTTTTGATTAATTGGTTAAATAGTATATCATTGTTTTACCCTAACACAGGTTTGTAATTATTTAATAAGGGAATACTATAAATATGTTTTGTAAGTTATAAAAAAGTTTAAAACTAACAGAATTATTTCATATCATGTATTATATACTTTCTTTGTGTACTATATTGATACCTTATCTTACGTAATATTAATAATATACATACTGTATTTCTTATGATTTGAATAAACGGCTCTGGTTGGTTATCTCCCTCCACTGTTGTACCCTCAAACTTACCAAACGGACTTTCCATGAAGCCCAGTTGAGTCCTGATATCACGTTCAGCCCACTTCATAGCTGACTGGGCATTAAATGTAGTTACTTCTCTTAAAACACATTAGCTAGACATGATACATAAAAGAAAACAATTCAAGGCCCACAAATTTACTTCCGAGAAAATTAAAAGAACTTTTCCTATTAGGAACATTTTTTATGTGAGTAGTCCTATTTTTAATGTATACATATTCTCATTATGCAGATGCACATTCTGCCAATTCCATTGTTATAGTTGGAGTATACACAGCAACCTTATTTTCTAACCAGTGAATATTTTAAATGATAACATTTAATTATTTAACCCTACAGTTGCCAATGCTTTAGCTCTATACTGCCAGCTGATATTTATGCAATTAACATGGCATTTTTTAAAAAAATCATTCAAATATTTTAGTTGTTATAAAATAGTCATATTATGGTTTATGGTATATTATGGTATATTTTCTTCAGAATCACATACCAAAAACAACAATATATATTTCATAGTATTTTAATATACATACAACTTATTATAAATACTTTTATTCGCAGTTTATATAAAGAAATAAATAATTTCTAGATTTTTGTTATAAAAGGATTTTTGAAATAACTCAAAACAAAAGTGAAATATACCTTTTGCAGTTCATATAATGTGCTTTTGAAAAATTTGTATACTGGGAGTTGTAATGTTAGAATACAAAATGTGTTACATATACAGCAGTGGTACATACCGGTCAGTAAATATATTGTGTTGGTCAGTTCAAAAAGTGCTATTTACAATGTGCTATTTACAATGTTCACTTCAACATAAACAGACCATTTACGATATAAATAACAACTTCAAACTACAAAAAACTATAATACTACACTTCATTTCACCATAAATAAAACTGGCAACAAAGACCATCACTTAGCAACTGTCCAGTCTCTCACCAAACAGCTGTTGTCATTGCGAGAAATGTTATAAAGCACAATAAATAATAAAGAGGATTTAGTGGACTCATAGTATACCAAATTAAATAAATGGTACCAGGTAACTGGCACAAACTTTCTCCCTTTCCCTTTGTTATGTCAGATTATTTTTAAAATGTTCAAAGCTTGTTAAAGAAATAATAATAATTCAAATAGTTTATTGTATTTAGTTTTATTTTTTTTTAAGTTACCTACTATACTTGTTTGAGCTGAACTGATATCTGCTGTCAACTGTACAGAACAGTAATATTAATCATGCACTAATGTTTACATTTATTTTAAAATTAATATTTAATTTTATTTATTTATAAAAACGGAACTGGTAATCAATCACCCAACCAAGGCTAAAAATCTCACATAACATATGAAAGTTTGCTTCAAGTCACATGTTAATGTGGAATATATTCATCTATACTCCTAAATAAAAAAAAAAACAGATGTTCAATTAATTACATTTCTAACGAATGTACAGACGAAATACTTATTTTATTTAAATAAAAGTATGGAAAAAATAATCTTCAAAACAGTTGTTCAATTAATCAAATAGCCAGATTTTATGTAAACAATTTTCAACAACTTGAGTTGTGGCTACCGGCCTTCGGCCTCCAACCCCAACTTAGTGGAGTGGTAACTAAAATATATTTAATTGTGATTTGCATCTTTACTGAAAATTTAATCAAAACCGTTGGAATAAAGCTTAAAAAAATTGCATTTTAAAATGTTTTTGCCTATAAAAAAAAACTAAAAACTATTAAAGTTAGGGACATACAGTTTTGGCTATAGTATTTTAAATTGTAATTCACATAATTTCTGAAAATTTAATCAAAATCGTTAGAGCCGTTTTTAATAAAATTTCATTTTGAATATTTTTTTGCCTTTTAAAATAAAAAAAAACTAATATAATTGAAAAATATAAAAAATTTCAAAAAAGTGGAAAGACGGTCTGAAATATTGACTAAATACACTTCTACATACCAAACTTCATAAAAATCGATCCATCAGTTTGGTCTCCAGCCAAGTGCACAGACACACATAGAGACAGAAAACAAACATTTTTTTTTTCAAAAAATTACTTTTTTGGGTTCAGGGGGACCTAAAATGGATTTTTAGACCAACTTTTAAAAATAGTTTTTTTTATGATCACAAAACTTTCTCTATGCTCACGTATATGGGAGAAAGTAATATTAGAATCTTAGCTTTAAAATAATATTTAACAAACGTAGTTCTGATGCACGATGTATTAACTATAATAAGTAATCTGTATCAGTCACAATGTGACCGATCGGCAGTTATAGAATTAAGCTGTATTTCCTACCATTGTCAGTGCTCGATTTAAAAATATGCAATATGTTTTATTTATTATATTGTAAATACTTTAGCCAATAGATATTTGATAGTATGTAAAAATGCATTAGCAGAACATGTTCTTTCAATTGGTTTACATAGGTTTGCATTTTGAATAAGTATCATTTTGCACAGTGAATCATAAGTGTTTTGTAAGGACTTGGAAAGGTGCTGTAAAACTTACTGCCCTACTTATGCCAGCATATTAACTAATTGTTAGCATGCCGGCCTTTATCCCTTAGTCTACAACCCCTAATTGAGTGAGCTGAACCTTCCTAGCCAGCTTAGCGAGTGTTCTAATTTACTTCTAAGGTTATGAATGTTGAAAAGTCCCTATAAACTAACAGTTAAATGAACCAGTTATTTAAATCATGTTGGTCAAATAGCTGCAATTGCCTGGGAAAACCTAATTTAGTAACTTAACCCTTCATTCCTTAAGCTTCGGACCTTTCCCCCCGAAAGTGACCGGGGGAATCAACCAACTATCTCTTGGACAGCAGATGCACAGCAACCTGGCTGGCATCGACTCTGCGAGCTGACGGTCCGAGAGTGGTAAGGTGAGAGAACTTGTGCTGATAGTATGGTTAGGTGTTAAAGGGCAATATGCATAGCATTACACAAATTGTTACTTTATTTACCTTGTGGAATAAATCACCTAAAGTTTGAGGTTCATGATGTATCTCTTGGCCAATCAAGGCTAAAATAAACATGATATATAAACATTCCAAGACAATTTTCTCCTATTTTTAAAAATATCAGAGTCAAAAAGAATGTTTTAAGTGCTGCAGGTAGAGACTAAAAAAACTGAAGATCAGTATTTCTTCTCTTTTATTCTTAGTTTTTCAAACAATCATTGGCACTTTTGATATTTTTTCATCTCTTCTTTCTTCTTTGATGGTTTTTTTCCCCAGTATTATTCATTAAACATTGTTGATTCGCTACCATGATCAGTCAGGTTTATATTAATTATCAAACATTGACTAAAAATTTTCATTTCAAAATAGGGCAGTTATGTGATAAGCCTTTGTTATAATGGCAGCTGAAAGACCAAGCTGAATGTGGTAATTCATCTCTCTTCTTCCGATTATCAAAACTTTGAATAGTAGATTGTATTTTAACAGTTTACTCATCAGTAAAATAAAATACAAGGCTTATAGTATTTTTGTTAGAGTGATTTTGTCGTGTACAATGTCTGTACTGTAATTAGTACTGTTATATAAATGTATCTTACATTCATGTTCAAACACATCATTTATTTTATGTGATATGTTTTAATAAGGTACATGCTTCAACCTTTTTGGTGCTGAAGTATTTTCACATTTTCTTTGTGATAAATGTCAGGCCATTTTTGGTGAAATTGCAAGGTTTCAAACAAACTTACGCAGCATCTATGTTTTTGTCATATTTACATAAATCATTTTTTAACTGAAGGAAAAAAATTTTCTTTCTAGTGAAATATAGTTTTTTTCCTCATAAAAAAATTAACCCTACTTCTGGCAGCTCATTTTTCCTATACTGGCAGGCTGTTTTTGGGCGTCGCGCAAGGGTTTTGTAATTCATTTATAAAAATTATATTTATTATAGTTTTTAGGCAATGTTATATATATTTATATTCAGAAAGAAATGGTTTATAATAATATGTAATAAAAGTTTTAATATTCTCACTCTTTTATTTTTATTTTTTTTTTAATTCAAAAAATATAAATTTTCAAATAAAAAAAAGGGTGGGACCGTACCTATAAATCAGAGTTATTGTAATATTTTCTAGCTTTCAAGATAGCCTAGAGACTTTAAATTTTATCTAGTTTTAGAATATATATACATTATATGGGATATTGAGAACTAAAATAAATTTATTCTATAAAACATAAACATATATACCAATGCTCATTTTTAGGTGTCGCGATGGTATAAATTCAAACATTTTTTATAATAATGTATTATATGATAAATACACAAATATATATATTTTTATTTTCACAAACATATGAGCAGCACTAATATGCTACTGAAACATAATTATATTATGTATATAAAATTATGTATTCAAATACTAATGTATTCAAATACTTAGCTATTTTCACACAAAAATAATCGATGTATAATTGTTTTATACTAAAATAATATTCAGTTTATCAGAAAACAATTATTTATCTTCACAAAACAGACTTCAAAAGAACAAACCAAGTAAAAATAACAATAAACACAAATAACCAACAAAACATTCAGATACAGTGTTGTTGTTGTCAAATACAGCTGACGTGAATTATAGCCTATTGTGTTCGGTTCAATTCCAATATTCTGCTATCGTAAATATAGCAACAAATGATGTCTACAGACAGGCCATTTCATTACGATTCCAAAGACATCAAATATAAACCGCTAAGTATAATAGACGATTTATTAGAATCGTATTAGTGCGGATGTGTCCAGGTGACCGCTAGCGGTCACTTGCCAACTATACGTGGTCTGCAGGTGACCGCTAGCGGTCACTTGCCAGAAGTAGGGTTAATAAAACAAAATATTTGATACCTTAATTTTTAAATTTTGTTCTAATTGAAGGTGCTTAACATATTTACAACATTTTAAAGAATTTTTCCCTCATTACTATTTTATAGAGAATTTCAAACTGAACAAAGGCAAATAATTTATTTACCCTACTTTAAAAAGATCCATTTAAAAATATATAACTAAAGTGCTGCATTTTGTGTTACCTAGCAACATACAGACTAATTATTGAAGTCTCTAAAGCAGTTTTTCTGAAATAAAACTGGAGTTGTTGATTTACCTCTGTATTGTTGTAATTGTTTCAAAATATAAATATATAGCTCACTGTTGGATAAAGATTAGTTTTCGTCAGATCAAGTTGTGTCAGCATTGAATTCGTCATCTACATTAACATGGTTTTGGCCTAACCTAATAGTGCTAGCAACTGATATATCAGGATCACTTACGTTTTCTAATATCGTTAGCAAAAGTCTTTTGTCTTCTGTTTGAATAAGTGTATTGTCATTCATTGTAATAAACTTATAAGTACATAAAAAATAATTATTGTTCACTAACTAGATAAACAAAACACAAACATTATAACGATACACTACATTGGCGCAGAAGACAAACTCAGCTGCACTGACTACTGACGTAATCTAATGTTTACTGCAATCAGCTGCGCGATTATACAGAAAAAAAGTGTGAAACTGATGATGGCGGTTATTGTCGATTCGTTTTGTATGACTTCGGCGACTGATTAAAGAAAAATAGTGATGTAGTACAACAAATACTCTCATAGCAACGCTAGCATTTTTCGCAATGGCATGGCGCGTTGCTCACAGCGACTCTTGGCACTATAAGAGTTAAAACCACATTATAATATAAATATAACCTTGTATACGTATATTCAGGGCATTTATATTTATATCTACCATAATACAACCATTGCATTTTTTATGTTGACTCATCAAATCTAGTGCATTTTACGTATTCACTAAGATATTTGAAAATGTATATAGGCTTATTTAATAAAGTATTAACCCTTTGCACGCGGCAAATGAATATATACTCAACTTCTACTTTGCCTCAAATGTGGTTAACGAACCTACCTACCTACCTGAAATGAAATATTTCTGTCGATTGTGTAAATGATAGTTCCTAAAACTTCCATTAGAGTGCAGCATCAACTTAGAAATGTCTTTGGCCAACTCCCTCAGCCTATCAAAAACGTCTATAGATGAAAAAGGGTGGAGTAGCCAATCAGAGTGTGTATAGGCACGGCTCCGTCTCCTGCCTTTGCAGACACGTAAAACGAAAATATCCTCGGTCTTTCGCTCCACCTAAGCACATTGTTTTCAAAACGAATCGTTCTTTTTCTCTGTTTTCTAGTTTTCAATAATTTTGTTGTAGTTATTTGTATCATAAATGAAATATATTGTTAACCCTTTGGGGACTGAATGACTATATATCGTCATTTACGTTTGGTGGCTTGAGGACCAAAATGACGAAATATGGTCATTACTAAATTTCACGTCGAGAACAGAATGACGATATCCCGTCATTCGAATTTTGTTACATATTTTACGGCTTACGATAACTTGTGCGTCTTTGGGATGATACGCAGAGGTTCGAGAATGTTTTTTTTTAATGTCTGGAGGCAGCTGTTGGAATGTAATGTCAATGAAAGAACTGACAATAATGGACAGAGAGTTAATTTTAACAGAAGAATCTGACAGTATTAACAAAATATTTCATGTTATAATTTTTTTTTTATTTTCAATATGATTGTTATATTTTTTTCTGTGTTTATAAGTGATTAAGTTTAGACTTAAATAGCACAGTTTCCGACGGGCAAAATATTTTTTGTTTACGAGCTGTAAGCCTACAAAAAAATAATTACATTTTTAAAACAAAACATACTTTTTTTGACAAAATTAAAATGTTTAAAAATTATGAAATGACATTTTGGACATATATTCTGATAACGTGCTCAATTACAAACATTCTGGTCAAAGAAGTACTCTTGTATCATTATTAGAATAGATTTAATAAATAAATGTTTCTGAAATTTTCAGCCTAAATATTTTACATGTCGCACTTGAAAAGTGAGAAAAAATTTAACACTTTTGTCGGCCCTCAAAGGTTTAAAAGTTTTAACTAAAATGTTGAAATTTTTTTATATCTGTACTTTTCATTATAATTGTACATGTACTAAAATAGCGTTAAAAATTATAATTTTAACTTTAAATTTAAATATATATTTTTTATGTTTTTAAAACTTAAAAAAATAACAATATTTCATTCAAATTTTTTGTTACATAATTACATGTCACTGTAAAATAGGGTAAAAACAATTCCGCGTGCGAAGGGTTAAATTATTTAGAGACAACATAACTCCTAAATATCTTGCAAGTTGTTGATATTTGAGTTTTTGCAATGTAAAAATTTCATCGATTCTAACCCTGGAAATAGAAATTTAAGACATTTGTCTAGCATATATACTTTAACATAACACATTTACACAAAATTTACTTAAAATTTACATGTACAGTACATTAAATTTATGAGTGATTGTGCAAATCATGTACATGCCTTTGGCCACATATTTTAGATAAATATTTTTAAAAATTTTTCTCCAAAGCAGCTGATGTCAGGAAACCAGATCTCATAATGTCCTAAAGTTTTTGTACATGTCCTTCAGTCACATTATAATGAGGAACTATAATTAGACCTACAAAATGAACAGTTCTTCCTTGTTTAGTGTTCATTCTTACTGTTTGTTTCAGGGTATTTTTCCAGGCAGCTACATACATATCAAACCATGTAAAGTAGAAAACGAAATGTAAGTAATTACTGCTCTCTAATAATTAAAACCAGAAACATTAACTGAGGAAATTATCATTGAAATTTTTCATATTTAACCTCCCACACAGTTTTGTTACTTTAATTCTAAATTCATTTAAATAATCCATAAACTGTATTAAAAGTAAAATAAATAGTTTATACAGAATGTTTATATCTGTATGTGTCAATTAAGAGCAATTTAATGTAATTTGTAGAAGTAGTTTGTAGAACTATTCTTTTAACATCAACAACAGTTATTTTATTTAGTAATGCCCTAACATACATAAACAAAAGCTATGAAGGTAGTAATGTATGTCTTAGAGTTAAAAAACACACACACACATTAAAATAGAAAACAAAAAAAGATAGATAACCAAAGCACTTAAAAACCACTCTTCTTGACTATTTTCATTTATATGTTACCACATTTATCATGATAGTACCCTATAAATTCTATACCAGTTTGAATTTCTCATCTGTTAAATGAAGTTGTTTGCACACATTTGCAGTTTTGTATGACTGTCAGTGTTTTGAGCCAGTTATTCATTGGAAGTGTAACGCTCAGCAGAAGACCACTTATGCAATTGATTAAATATTTCTATATTGTAAGCAAGTGCTTACAGTATTTTCTCTATCGTTTTGTAAATCACATCAGCTAACCTAGCCACTGCCATCCTCAATGTGAATGTTTTCAAACAAAAAGCACCACTTCCTCATTTAGCTATTAATTTTTCTTAAGCTCAAATTTATTCCCAAATATTGATTTAACTGTGTATTTTCTACAATAAAATGTAACTGGACACTCTTTACAACTTATTTTCCAGTACATTAAACACATTTAAAAAGAAAAATTTAGGCACCGAACTAAGCGTGGAAATATTACACATGGTGTAAAAAAAGTTCCGCAATGGCTTAATATTTTTTGGACGGTTACAGATAAAGCAATAACACTAATTACATCATTACTACACCTAAAAATCAAATTTTTGAAGTCGCTATCACTTTTCAGCTTTACTGTATAAGTTGGGCAGTAAACATAAATTGTTTTAACTAAAATCATAGAATATCTACAATTTTCTACAGGATCAACCTTTTTTAGTGCTATTTGTGGTATTAATCTCTGCTAGACAAACCCTTTAAAATGATGTACACCTTGATCTGTACTTTTGTTTAATATTTTTTTCAATCTTTTTGGAGAACTGTCCACCATTGGATATAAAGAGTCACTAACTACCCTAAAAATTATTTCCTAAGTTCAGTATGTATTTAAAAAGTTTTGGCTCTCCCAACCTTAGGCAAGAAAAGAATATAGAGCGTTATAAAAGAGGAAAATGTAGAAGTCTACGACAGGGCATACATTGTAATTTTCAGAACTGTAAACAAGCACAATTTTTTAAAGAGTTGACCTTTTGTGGCATTGTGTTCTCCTAATATAGACCTTTAATTTTAGGTATCACCGAAGATATGATTTAAGATTTTCTTCTGATTCTTTTTGGAAATGATATACCACACCCCTGATATGGCAGATAACTGATAGTTACCAGTACTTAGAAAAGTAGATTTTTAGGTACAATAATAATGTAGTAAGTGTTATTGCTTTATCTGCAATTGCTCAGAAAATATTAAGCCCATGTTAGATTTTATATACATCCCGTATAACCATCAGTGTATATATGATAACCTTAATTTCTAACTTTAAATGAAAACTTTTTTTGACTTTATATTATACCAAACACATGAAAATCTTTAATTCTTGTGCTTCTCTCGAAGTCTGTGGTACAATGTTCCTGATGTGTATGTCTGAACATGCACATGCTGACTGAACTTCTGATTGATCAAGGATTAAAATTGCATTATTCAGTTACATAGTATATTTTTATTGTATTGAAAGAATACACATTGAATATGTATTCACAAACTGTCTGCAAGTTTAAACTCAAATAAAAGTCATGAAAATTAAATATTTTTGCTCTACAGTAAAACAAACTATTTTAGTTTTTTTTCTAAACAAATAATGTATGTAGTGCATACTTTGTATGGAGATAGGAATGACATCAATGTCAGGTATATGACTCATTACAAACTGATTGACACAGTTCTGTGTTTGCTGATTACAGAGTTGTTAGCATAATAGAGGCTTGATTGATAGTATATATTAATTGAACTAAAATTAATATTGTAAACTATTGTAAATGGTGTAACCCTTGGTAAATAAATAAATTAAAATGACCAATCTCATATTTTAAAACATGTTTGTTGAAGTTATTTAAGCAGCATATGCTATAAGTTTGTTATTAGCTTCTTTATGCTATGTTCTCAATTTTTCTTTCAACATCTCTCCTGAGGTAATTTATTTACTTAAAATTTACCAATTAATGATTTATGTGTTATAATTGTAATATAGTTAGCCCTCATTCTTATATTATAACTATATTATACAATGTTTGAGATTAAATCTGTTATCTATGTTTATGAAATTGCAGATTGTTTGAAACAGTCACCCCTCTTGAGGATCCAGTCGTTAGAGAAACAACATTGGTATTAAGAGAATGGAATGTGATTTGGAAAAATCTGTATGTGGTATGTATTTTTAAATGTACGGGAATAAGATTGACTGTAAATATAAATATAAGTGACTGTCTTTTTTTTCTATTAATAAAAAAAGACAATTTTTAGGATTAGTGATATGGGCTTCTTAACTAGGGATGGGTTGGTTCATTAAGATGGTTTTATTGATTCTTGACAAAAGAACTGAAACCGAGAGAGGACTAATGAAATAACGTTGGTTCTGCGGATCCGGTTCCAGAATAACGTAAAGGGGAAAATAGCCTTCATGTCAGGAATTTTTCAGGCGTGAAAAGTGTGGATAAACAAATCAGTATCCAGCCACAAGATAAACAAAATGTCTTTTGTCAAAAAATATTTAACCATAGTCGGGCCACCTCGCTATCAGCATGTGAAAAGAAAAAGATAACTTATATTAGGCTATTAGGAAATCCCATGCAAAGGCAGTAAATTCACGCAATAGTTTTCATTCAAGAGACCAATCCTGGGAACATCCTAGTTGGAAATTGGGTTTTTAGGAAAACGAAATCTGACTTCTATATGTTTTCATACAAGAAGCTTCCCTTTCATAATAGCCTACCAAAGTTCATTTTTATTAGAAATTACACAAAATTTACATTTGGAATGTGTTAAATGTTTTACAGTTTCATTTGTTTATTTTTATTAAATTGTTTATTTTAATATCAGCTGAACTTGTTTCAAATTGAATAGCAGTATTTCAGTTAATTTTAATAATTAAATAACGGCAGCATCTGAATTGGTTTTGAACTCGAGTTTGATTACTTAAAAAATACAAAATAAACAATACAGTGATTAATTTGTTTTATAAAATTATTTTGTCACATCTATACACTATTATTGTTACATCACAATTCTTGCCTATAAGTGAAATCACAATTTGTGGATTATTTTGATAACTGAATTAGTTATTAAGTTATGTATGATTAAACAAATTTTCAAATTGGCTTTTTAAAAATGTATATTTATATAGCTAGTTATAGATTATTTTATGACATCAAGCTGTTTATTTAAAAATCACTAGTAGAGTATAAAACTGTTCACACAAATGTTTCCATTATATATCAATTAATATTATTATTTAATTGACACACCTGGGACTTGGATTGTGATTTTATTATGCAGTTAGTAATGCAAACAACTGATATCATTATATTAAAATAATAAGATAAATGATTACAAATTCTACTTACAGTTCCTTTAACTTAAGCATATTAAAAGTTCGTAAAAGCACAGAACAAGCGAAAGTCCAACATCTATATTGGAAACAATCACAAAACATCATGTTCAACAATAAAGATACATAATTAATGAGCGACATTCAGATGGCTCTAACACGTCTGAATTTCTACATAATTTCTTATCAGTAGAAACTTATTCTCAACAGAGTTTTTGTTCTGCCTGGCTATATAATATCTAATCACTAGCCTTTCCATCACCTAAAGAATGTGGCAGGGGGTGACCACTTGTCCTTTGATTTTCTACCTGAAACAGTGCAAATAGAATGTTTGATTATAGGACCCTTGTCCAAACCCTCATTAGTGAGTTATGTTTAGGGGCTACTAGGATATGTCCTTTCTGGCTGAGCTCCACCCTTTGTTATCATTTCCTGTCTGATAAAAACACTTGGAGACAACATAACATCCTGTTTATATCTCATCTCACATTCTGAATATAATTCTGCTCTACTTTTATTGTATATGCAGAAATGTATGATAACAAAATTTATTTGTTTAGAAATGTTCTTAACTATTGCTTGGTTAACCTTAATTGCTTGCTAAATACTGATTATATTATAATTATTGGTAAGATATTCTTTTATGTTGTGGTATATTTTTTGTCATCATCAATTAATTTATGTTCTGTAATTTATGTTATGTGGATGTGTTTCCCGCAAACCCCTCTCTCGACCGCCTGGGCGGCACAATTTTATCCAATTTTATCATTTGGAAGACTTTTTTAAGGAGAGGCCGGTCTCCTTCTTAACTTTCCTCTGTCCATTCCTCATAGACTACTGATCTATGCAAGGAACTTATTCAGACAGAGTAAGGGAGTGAACCAATACAGTAGAAAGTGAATAATTACTGATAAATCTTATAGTCTAGGCCGGATTCGAACCAGCATTATCTCTAACCCAAGCTCAAAGTCCTGACCGCTTGGCCACTGGCACGCCCAAATTAAATTGCTGGTGGTAATTTATTAAATATATTTAGTCCAATGTATTTTAGACATTTTTTATATTGTGAAGTGTTACGTGTACGGTAAGTAAATGTCATAATATCTTGTCCTGTAAGGGTTAAAAGGTGTCAGAATCGGTTAGTGCCATGTTAACACATTCGCTGCGACAGACTACACACTGTTCCTTTGTTGGCCAGTGGGAGAGAGCGTATACGTCGTGTCAGTGTGGTCGAACGAGTGGTAAACAACATTTTTCACCAGTATCAGCGTGTTGTTTTTATTTCTGTCTATGTATTGTACAACATGTATATGCACTTTTACTTTTCTGTAGATTTTAGGTTATTTCTTGTGTTTATAACATGACTGGACCATTAAGAGGGTTTTTCTTTTAAAGAGAATATGTGTTCTGGGGAGTCTGAAAATAGTAAGTTTACAGTTCAAAATCGTAACGGAAGATTCAGATTTTTCTATTACGCCTTCTGTTAAAAAAAGTGGTGGAGTGATCGGGTGGGTTGAAGGGGATTAAATATTGTAAATACCAAAATGTGAACTAAAAAAATTGTATGAATTGCACATAAATCGATTTTATTTGTCAAAATGTTTAAATAGGTAAACTTGCAGCCATGGTGCTAAACCAGGCAAGGCAGCTCTGCACCATACGCTGTGCGACACTATGTGCCGCCACAGTGAATGTGTTAAATATATCATAATATTCATGCTTGGTAGGGTAACAATCTCTAACCTTTTGAATAGAAGTTTACAGTTGTCATATCTCTTAACTTGAAAAATAGTTCTTACTATTCCCTTTGGTGCCTTAAGTATGGAAATAAAATTTGACAAAATACCCCATTCATTGACCCCATATTTTAGAAGTGAATTTATGTATGCAAAGCAAACTACCCAATGTACTTTAACCTGGAGTAGAATTTGATAAAACTGATGTGACAAATTGACAAAGAGTTCAATTTTTTTAAGAAAAGTGATTTTTAAACTAAGATTTTATCAAAGAGAATACCTATTTGTTATTGAGTATTGACCAAATTTGTATTTGAATTTTCAAAGGTGTTTGTCTTCAGGTTTTGGGCTTTAAAATGAATGTACGAGACGTGTTTTTAAAGTACAGTGAAAACCCGATTGTCCGTTGCCCTATTTTCCGCCAGGTTCCGTTATCCGTCAGTGTCTGGGTTCATTGCGCCATGATATGACAGTTGCCGTTTGACTTATCCGTCTCGAAGACGACAATTTCCCCCTCCAGCCGTTTAGCCCTCATAAGCCAAGTTTCAACGGCCTGTAATCTGTAAGGCCTCGTCTGCTGTCTACCAGATAACAGGTAGTTGGAACAGCTCACCTATGTACACCTGACGTATGGACAGATCGTTCAAGACTGCCTGAACAGATCCCATACAACATGGGGAAAGAGGCAGCACTACATGTGGTCAGAAATGAAGTAATAAGCTGCGATGCCCACACAGGTCACGGGCCATTGAAACGGTCATGTCTGATGATACACAGGCGACACGCTACCCGTGTACCGACATTGGGCCACCTGATGTCTGCGAAAACACTGGCCGTGGGAACTGGGATTTAATATATTACACTGTACTGCAGTTTAATTTTAAGAAT
This sequence comes from Stictocephala bisonia, assembly GCA_035578905.1. NCBI lineage: Eukaryota > Metazoa > Arthropoda > Insecta > Hemiptera > Membracidae > Stictocephala > Stictocephala bisonia. Next base: position 2,098,281 of record JAQJVL010000089.1, on the reverse strand, counting down.
GTTGATAGTCAATTTTGTGCTCATTACATAATGTACAAGCTTATGCTTTACATTAAAACTAGGCCTACTGTAATAAAAGCGTAATTGTGACCTGCAGTATATACATTCTGTAGCATGTCCTTTTTCTAACCTTTTCATTCTCATTTCGTTAATCTATATGTAGTATATAGCATTAAAATTTAACGTGCGTAAGCACTAATAATAAGTTTCCAGCCAAGTGTGAGTGGGTGATTTCTCTATAATCCGTCTATTCTCCAATCCGTCATGGCCGCAGTCCCGACCCCTGATGGAAAATAGGGTTTCTACTATTACTGTACCATTTAGGAATCCCACCGCTGTAGTGCTGAGGGCGGTGTTCAGCGCATGTGTGCTGGATACTACCATGAGTTGGCAAGCCACAGCTGTGGTTACGGATCCATTTGACAATATTTAAGGTCACTTATAACGGTTTAAAGTTCCTCCTCTGATTAAAAATGCCACCAACTTTGAATTATGTGCTGTGTAAGTTTTCATAACGCTAAGAGCGTGAAAGCTGTCTGAAATTCATCGTGAGTCTGTCACCATGACAATTTGATTTAAAAAAATGGTAACTATCACGATTCTAATGTTCTAGAAATGTGAGAGAACTGGTTAACATTTGTTTAACCAAATACCAAACATTTGTTATTGTGATTCTCCATCAGCATTTTGGAAACCTAGCGTAAGCATAACTCTCTGTGCTTAAACGTTCTGTCGCAATTTCATAAATCACACTTTTTGACACTTGAAGACTCACTACATAACAATGCAGTTGTAAAGCATCTTTTTTCTCTGATTTTTTTCATAAACGTTCACACCACTACTTGTTATGTTGCCCATTGCATTGTGACTGAACCAGAATATACTGCTTCTTTAACCCAACTTACAAGTGACTGAACTCCACTCGACTGTGTCTCCACTTCATGGAGAAATATTTCCATTTGTATTGAAACTAATAATTCAGCATGTTCAAACATCAATGTTACTAATAGCTCAGTCAATGAAAGGAAAATGTCAGAAGAAATTAATAACAAGCTGAAATATCCACCAGTCACTAGTACCCATTTAGAGGTACCTCATCATGCACATTTGTACGGCCACCTTGAAAGCTCTAATCTATTCCCATACCATCCCATCACTAATTCTTTTTTCTCTATAAACTTCACAGATCTCTCTATGAATGTCAGCTGCTTTCTTGGCTTTATCGTTACGAAAAGTTATCACAACTGTACTTTACAGTTGGCAGCATTTTTAATCGGAGGTGGAATTGTTTAAAGTCATAAGTGACTTGAAATACAGTCGAATAGATCCATAACGGCGGCTGTAACTTGCCAACAGATAGTAGTACAGCGTGCATGCACTGAACGCCAAGCGCAGTACTACAGCGACGGGATTCCAAAACGGTACTTACTTTAAAAACAGGCATCGTATTTTGCTTTATTCTTATTTAGAAGCAGTCTATTTGCTTTAAACCAGGTATTTAATAGGTATTTGAATGAATAAATGAATTTATTCCATCATAACCAGTACATAGTTATAATAAGAAAAAAAAAAAAACCGGAATTGACTGACCACTTTTACGAGTAGTGTGGTCAGTATAAGCAACAAAATACAGCAGGTTTCTTGTCAGAGTCCAGATTATAGTAACATGTTGTTATCAGCCGGGCTGCTCTCCGTGGCGTCTACACCTAACACTGATAAGGCACATAACAGGACATTTAATAATATTGTTACTGACTGAGTACTAGGTCCAAGGTCATGAAGGTTTTTAATATTAGCAAAATGTTATCTGCATATAAATTGAATTGAAGTGGAATTTGATTTGGTAAACTCCTGCAGTGCAGTTGGTTAAAGCCCAGCATCATAAGGAAACAAGCTAAAGGTTTTCAGTTTGATTCCAATCAGAGTAATACAAAATTTTAAAATAAATTAGGTAATAACATCCGGCATTGGGATATTAATTAATGAGACTGTGTAAGGAGTAGTCGGCCTTAGTTAGTAACACAGACTACATTAGCTTATCTACACTTATCAGAATCATTTGAAATCCATATTATACCATATCTTGACGAGCAGCATATTAAGAATAAATAAATAAAAAGAGCAACTTAGGTCCCAACTCTCCGTCCTAGTACCTAGGTAATACAGACCTTTATGTTGCCCATTGTACTGTGACTGAACCAGAATATACTGCTTCTTTAACCCAACTTAGGTCCCAACTCTCCGTCCTAATACCTAGGTAATACAGACTGTTATGTTGCCCATTGTACTGTGACTGAACCAGAATATACTGCTTCTTTAACCCAACTTAGGTCCCAACTCTCCGTCCTAGTACCTAGGTAATACAGACTGTTATGTTGCCCATTGTACTGTGACTGAACCAGAATATACTGCTTCTTTAACCCAACTTAGGTCCCAACTCTCCGTCCTAATACCTAGGTAATACAGACTGTTATGTTGCCCATTGTATTGTGACTGAACCAGAATATACTGCTTCTTTAACCCAACTTAGGTCCCAACTCTCCGTCCTAGTACCTAGGTAATACAGACTGTTATGTTGCCCATTGTACTGTGACTGAACCAGAATATACTGCTTCTTTAATCCAACTTACAAGTGACTGAACTCCACTCGACTGTGTCTCCACTTCATGGAGAAACATATCCATTTGTATTGAAACTAATAATTCAGCATGTTCAAACATCAATGTTACTAATAGCCCATTCAATGGAGGGAAAACGTTGGAAGAAATTAATAACAAGCTGAAATATCCACCAGTCGTTAGTACCCATTTAGAGGTACAATTAAACAAAAGTCCTCTAAATTTCCCCCGGTGCTTATCTCACTAGCCCCCCTTTAAGCCCCCCTTGCAAGCTTTTACAATATCACTCATATCTCTGTTACCATAGGTCGTATTCATTCAATCTTTTTTTTTTTTTTTGTTTTGTTCCTCATATTACAGTCTACAAATAAGGTTGTATAATATTTTTAGCTAATATTAACAATTTAATCAATATTATGGAAATTTCAGAAATTTTAAATTTACTTTTAAAGATTTTATTTGATACAAAAGTCTTCAGCAATTCAACAAAATAGTTCGAATAAAAGTTAAAGTGTAACTTTTAAGCTTTATTTTTATGTACATCATTCTAAACCTATGTCAATGGGAACACTTGGAAAGGCACGTAACACGAAGCGCGCACACTTTTAATTCACTTGTTAACACGGTGGCGGTGCATCGCGGTTAAATGTAACTGTATTTCCCCTCTTTACCAAACGTAAACCACATTAGACTTATTAAATGATTGGTTAAATCTAATTATTTATGTGTAAAATGCCACCTCTAATGCTATTTATTGAAGCAATTTTTCTTACATTTTACATGCAAAAAAATTCTTTAAAAAATACTACATCTAATGGGATTCAGCAAAGCAATGTCTATGTACTAGGTGAAAATTGTAAGATCAGTAAGCTATAACAACAACTATATTAATCTCTTTTGTTTATAAACTATATATAGCCATATAATTATAATTATTTTCTACAACAAATTTTAGAGCCAGTTTTGTTCAGAGTGATTTAGCCCCAACCCTATGTAGAGTCCTCCCATCATCCATCACCTATGGACCCAGCGTGTCCCAGACTTGCAACAACTGGCAGCTGTTAACCAAATTAAATTTACTTATTAACATAATTAATTTAGAAATAAACATAATTTTTCGTAGCATTATGAACCCCCTACCCACCACTAAGTTTGTTATTTATTAGGATCTGTATGACACTATTTATGTCTGAACAAAGATTATCCTTATAACATTTGCATGTATTGATCATTACGTGCTTTCCTTCATGTGTTTCATGAGGGCTTACAATATTAGCCCTTATGTCTAGTTTATTGGTAGCCTGTGAGATTATGGTTGTAATTGTTTATTTCTTGCAGTACTTATTTGCATCACGCCACAATTGAATTATTATGTGTTATTCATCATCAAGGAAATCTTCCAGTTCACCACCATCAAATAATGTTGCTGTGGTGTTATTATAAGATAGCCACTGCAATGTCCACACATGGACAACAATCCAAACCAACCTTTCGTCAACCACAATAGTTTCCACAACCTGAGTTGCAAACACAGGACACAATATATAAAACGAATCAGTTAGTACAAACGGCTTTATTGTAATAATTTTCTGTAAAACTCCTTTCCCTTCCGTTTTCTCTAAATAGTTCAGATTTCCAAAACCCACTCAGTTGGCGATAAAGAATTGCCAAGCCATCACTGCACTTGTAGGTACACCTTAAGTAGGTGTTGCTCGCATGCCTCTGTTGTTGGAGGTAATTTTCCAAGGTCATGGGCCTAAGGTATGATTTTTTCATTATTAGTAAGAATTAAAAATATTATGCTTTATTTAGATTGTTATACTCACTCGCTCCATGTAATCTTAGAATAAGGCTCTCTAAAATTTTTAGGAGTTCTGACCATGATACTAACTTTTGTATCAAATGTGATACAAAAGTTAGAGTGAAAGATTTTGAATAAAAATAAAGTTTCAAAATATTTATTGCTTTCACTTAACATAAACCGTATCACATTCTATAACTGCGTGCAAATGAAGAGCTCCTCTTTTTTTCCTTACAGTTTAGTTGTAAAACACTTTTTTTTGGTGGTCCTAACAACGTTTTTGTTTACAAAAGTACTTTTTCCTGTTTTAGGAGGAGAGCTACTAGCAGAACCATCAAGTCTGTGTCAAAATCAACAACAGTGACACCGATTGTGATAGAGATTTTTAATTCAAATCGTTATTATATAAACGTCAGCATCATCTTCTTTCGTAAATGTAAACTAAACTCGTCTGTTCATATCTCCTGAGACTTTTAAAAGTATTTTTTTTTGTTGCTTTTTTCTGTTTCCTAATTAGTTTTCCTTTGAAAATAATAATTTTGTGCTTGCTTCAAAATTAATGTCAGAAGAGGTTTTTCAAGCTACAGTACTGATTTGTTCTTCATTTTTCATAGTTGAGTGGTTGAAGACCATTGAAGACTACAGACACATATTGTCCCCAGTTAAATGTTTCATAGTCACAGAGTTCCTCAATATCTCACCGTACATTGTGTTATTTGGCCAATTTACTTTGTGAATGAGGTGTTTCCTATCAACCACATATCTACCTTCGGAAGATTGTGATCTTTGTCCAACCACTTTTCAAAACCTTTCATCAATGAAGATTTTGCACCTCTTCATAATGAGATATAGTTATATAGAGATGGGAGCCTAGAAGCCAACTCGAATGCTGCATATTCCTTTAATTTACAAAGACAATCACAAACGTGCAATATTCCATTTGTACATTTCATGAGGATTCACAGTATTTTGTTTGAAAATGGCTGTTACTTTTTTTTAACTGCTTTTAGTCTTAACCAAGTACTACTTTATGTACAATTTCAAGTTTCCTTGATTCTTTCCATTTATTTTTTTCATGGTTTTATGCCAACTCTTCATATGAAATGTCACAGTTTACTGATTCGTCAGAAATACGGTATAAATAGTTATTAACGATATTATATGTTCTCCGTTGTCCTAATTGAACGGGTTTTATTTGTTTAGCCACAATGTGAACTTTTCAAGATCTACCTGAACCTGAGCTCCTACCCCTCAAAAATATTATCGATTTAACCTAGTTGTTAGCTAGTTGAGCTTAAAAAAATTGGTTGAGGTTAAATCACTCCGAACAAAACTGGTTTAAAATGAATGTTAACATTTTATGTAGAAAACAATTATAATTATTTGACTACATATGTGTAAACAAAATAGATTAATATAGTTGTTGATATAGCCTATTGATCCTACACTTTTCACCAAGTACATATACATTAATTCACTAAATACCATTAGAGGTAGCATTTTTTACATTTTTTTTACATGTAAAACGTAAGAAAAAAATGCTTCAATAAATAGCATTAAAGGTGGCATTTATACACATCAATTATTAGATTTAACCAATCATTTAATAAGTCTAATGTGGCTTATGTTTGGTAAAGAGGGGAAATACAGTGACATATAACTAACTGTATCGATGACTGAATTACGGCGTGCACGCTTCATATTATGTGTTTTTCCAAGTGTTCCCGTTGACAAAGGTGATGATGCACATCAAAATAAAGCTTAAAAGTTATACTTTAACTTTTATTTGAACTATTTTATCAAATTGCTGAAGACAACAGTTGTTTCAAATAAATAGTTTAAAAGAAAATTTAAAATTTATCAAATTTCCAAAATATTTATTAAAGTGTTAATTTCAGCCAAAAATATTAAGCAACCTTATTTGTAGAATGTAATGTGAGGAACAAAACAAAAAAAGGATTGAATGAATACGACCTATGGTAACAGAGATACGAGTGATATTGTAAACACTTGCAAGGGGGGCTAGTGAGATGAACACCGCGAGGAATTTAGGGGACCTTTGCTAAAGCTTGTTACTAATTACTTTGTTTTTGACATTGCTTTGTTTTTGTCCTTTATTGACTGGCATATAAATGAAAGCTGCCTTCACTTGAGGCTGTATAATGTGATAAGATTATTATGATCCAATTAAGGTATTTTGATGGCTTTTGATTATTTCTTTGACCTTTGTCAATGAAAAGCGTTACTTTTCTAGTGTATGTACTTAAAAGCTCATGAATCATGAAGTTGTATGATGAACTAACTCTCATTGACCCACCTGCCCATACACAGTGCCATTGACCCACCCATACACGTACAGTGCCATTGACTCACATATATATTGAAATGGTAATTTTCAATATATTTCTTATTGCCAGAATATTATAAATTAAGAAGTCATCTTTAGTTATTCAGTTTCAAGTTATATACATAAAAATAGCTATGTTTTGTCAGTTAATTTTGCAAATCTTGTAAAAAATAATGTAGGCTTTATATTATAAAATACTCAGTAAAAACTTTATTGTTACTTTATAGGTAATACCTTATTGATTTTTTTTTTATTTTAGGAGCGCGAAACCTACAGGTTCCAAACAGTTCGCAAAGTGATGCGGGATCTTGTGGACTGGAGGAGACAACTCCTGACAGGGACCCTCACTCAGGACCAGATGCGGGAACTTAAACTGAAAATCACTGCCAAAATAGACTGGGGAAACAGGTAAGTCACATTTCATTTAATTAAAAAGAAAACTGCAAGAGTTTATACAGACATATTTGTAGTAATGAATTCATAATATAATAACTTTAATGATTATAAAACGGGAATACTAAAAAATCTCATAATTATTATGATCGTTCGTTTCCGTTCCTATGAGAAAAACTAGATATCTCCATTTAAATTGGGGTTACTCATCAGAAGGTGACAGTGGTGTAGCCACCTTTAGGTTACTAAGCTCTCTCCCATAAAATAAAATAACTATAAGTACAATGTTATTAGTGATATTTACTGAATTTTTATTTGCTAACTTCAGTAATTCAAAACAGCTTGTTAATTTTCTAAATGAACTAAATACAGTAGAATCTCTTTAATCCAGCACCTATGGGACCCAGTGGTTGCCGGAGAGAGGTTTCCGGACTATTGAGGTTCTTTTCTTAATTAATGCTTATTAAAAATTTGATGAAATTTTAAGTAAAAAAACACCAATATTATTATAAGAAAATAAAGCTAAAGTGTTGTAAATTTAAATTTGCATTTTAACACAGTACAAAGTTAAATAAAGTTATAAGGATAGAAGTATAAAAGATTTTGTATATAAAAGTAAATGTCAATACAGAAAATAGATTAATTACAATATATTGGTGTTATAACGTTTTATAATTCAGTGTTAATAAGGCCTACCAAATGTAATTTAAACATTTATTCCTCATGTATGGAATATATTAATTTATAAAAAATAAATATGTATATATATATATATATGTTTATTCAGGATCACATGTTAACGTTTATATTTACACATTTCATTTCCGTATTTTTTAAACTACAGAATTACGCAAATAGTTATAAAAATTAAACTAAATCTGAAATCAATTTTGGTTTTGGATTTAAAAAGATAAGTGCTTTGAACCGACAATGTGCAGTGTCCAGGAGCCAAGTTTCTTCAAGGGACCAAATTGTGCGTGATATGACCAAGCCATCAAGAATAGACATTTTTTCTTTTCAGCGCAGGAACTCCTTCAAAGACAGTTTCATGAAGCATGCAAATTTACATGGAGAGGTTTAGAGTAGAGGAAATCTAAGGAGTTGAGTGAAGGGGGAAGAATCAGGAAAATGATTTTACAAGAAGATGAATCACAATCAGAAATCTACAGATTATAATGCACCATGATTGGATGAGCCATATTTCCCTCCAAATTTACTATGTAAAGCATTTCTGTAAGAGTGATCTTCAGAGTTAATTGAGTTCCATGCAAACACTTCAACGTACTCTACCAAATCCAAGCAACTTGAAGAGGTAGGGATTATCAGAATCACTGAACAACTTGCCATACATAACAAATATGAGTTACATTTAAAGTGGGATGGGCTAAAGAGTGTAGTTAAAATGGAAATCTCAAGGTCTTGCAGTCATCTACTAACTGCAGTATGTTGACACCTGTGCCACGACCCCTGTAAATAGCATTAACAGTATTTTCAGCTGCAGATAAACTAATGTAACAACTTCAGAAACAAACTTTGACAAATATAGTTTGTTCTTCTAAATCAAATTAGAGAACTAACTGAAAAAAACTGAAATGCTAATGCTGTCAAAAAAAATATATAAATTGTGTGATGTAAAGCTTAAAGCTGATATTTACAATTATATCAGCTTGAATTTTAATGGCGTTTATAATGTTGTGCTAAAACGAATGTTGTAAATTTAGTATTGATAAAAAAAGAATCTTCAGTTGTAATATGTGCCAATATTATATTTTTGTAAATAAAACATGTTGAAAGTAAAAGACAATAAGGGTTTTATTCACCTGCTCCATATCTTGCTAATCGATTACGTAAAGTACAGTCAATTTTAGCAAGGGATTTTTTTAATTTTAATGGCCATTTTTGTGAGTTAATTTTGAAAATCTATTTATTTTGATAGTTAGGATGATGTCTGTTTCAATTAGTTCAATTTTCGATACAGTCCAGTTCATAGTTTGTTTTTATTGATTAATTAACAAGTATATTTCTAGTAACAAAGAATTATCACTGCAATACTGAATTATTATTAGTAAACCTACATAATAGATGATTTTTCTAATTTGTTGTCTGATTGATTCTTCTGTTTTTAAGTGTCATTGATGATATTGTATTGATTTTAAACTCTATTTAAAGATTAGTTGATATTGATACTGAGTTGTGCATTGTGTGTCATCCTCACCTCTTATGTTTGTACTTCTTACTTTTCTCGGGCTAATTATATATGAGGTGTGGCTAGACAAACACCAGACTGATGCTGAAAATAAAATTTACTTACAAATATTTACAATTTGATGTTATCTACTTCAATGTGTAGCCTTATTAAAGCTACTATTAATTTTTGATATGTTGAACAAACTTAAATGAGAGATTAAAATAAAACTTCTTCAATGATAAAATTTTTTTATTTATCTTCTTATAAATTACTTCAACAAATAAAAATAATGATAAAAACGAAAATAAAAATCTCTTCTTTTATTGACTCAATGGAACATAAATAAATTAAAACAACTCTTCCAAAATAATAAATTAAATATCTTCAGACCAGAAACTTTTTTATTTATTTAACTTTTTTAGTAAATTTCTTTAAACTTTTAAATCAAAAAATTCAAAATTCAAAATTGTAATAAATTTTCTAAATTCTTTAAAATTGTATAAATTGCTTTAAAATTCTTTAAAATTTAACATTGCCTCCGGGAGATCTGGAACCAAAAAAAATAACCAGCTTTTAGTGACTTGAAACATTTTTCCTTTTACTTTCAAAGTTTTAAACAGAAATCAAAACACTCTAAAAATTTGTCACTAGAAGAGTGACTTCATTCCAGAGACAAGTTTAACCGCGCATGCTTGGTGGATCTTACCCTATCTACTAAAACCCTACTGAAAATCTCTAACTAAAGAAAACTTGTAAAAATTACTTACGTAGCTGTCCTGGAGGTTTCAAAACCAAAAGTGACCACAACAAAGCTCGACCGGCATTCAACCAATCACTCACACTCGAACAAAAGAAAAATTGCCGCTATGGTAAAGAACACCGAAACGGTAAGTCGCCGTGTACTCGAAAGGATCGCACGTGGTCACACTCAGAAAGATATCGTAGCACTCCCCGAAGGGCCGCACGCTTCGACCCACGGACTTACCCCCTCTTTAACTCTAGAAGCTAAACCAACCAATAAGAACCCTCTAAACCAGGACATCTGAACAGGTAAGGCTCACCAAACATGTTGCCTTCAGAAAACATGTCGCAAGAAATTGACAGAAAATTAACAGACGTGAAAATACTGGTTATTTAACTATTTTATACGGGAAAAAACTACTTTTTTATTTGAAAGGGGAAGATTCTGAATTTTTCTCAAAACTTGGAGAATTTATATCGAAAACTTTTGGAAAACAAACCAAACTCCTAAACCTCTCAGTTCTTACAAAATTTAACTTTTTCTAAATACAAATTTCTAATTTAAATATAATGCAACAATTAACAATTGTTACAAATGTACTCCCTCGTTCTCAACCCTACTCCATGCGAGTTTTCCACTGGGTGTAGCACTGCTGGAGATCATTTTCTGTAAACCCGTTCATGACTTCTGTTGCTTTTTCTTTTATTGCTTCAACAGTATCAAATCTCATCCTTTCAATGCTGGATTGACTTTAGGAAACAAAAAAAGTGACAGGGGGCCAAATCAGGTGATTAGGGTGGATGGTCTAACATGGAAATGTTGTGGTTTGCCAAAAACGTCTTCACTGATAAAGCATTGTGAGCCGAGGCATTGTCTTGGTAGAAGATCCATGAATTGTTTTTCCACAAATCATTCTGCTTTCTCCGTACTCGCTCATGTAGGGTACTCAGGATGCTGATGTAGTAATTTTGGTTGACTGTTTGCCCCTCTGGTATCCAATCAATGTGCACAATGCCTTTGATATCAAAAAACACAATCATCATGGCCTTGAATTTTGATTTTGTCATATTTTTTTTGCCATGGAAAAGCAGGGGATTTGACATTAAAGCACTTGTTGTAACATTAAAAATGTTTCACTAGCAGATTTTCCAAGTTTGTAAAGAAATCAACATTTTTCCGATGCAGAGACAAAAGGTTTTATGCTTATAAATGATGCTACAGGCGGAATGAGTGCGGGAGAGACAAAACTCAAGCAGCAGGTGGAGGGGGAGTCACATTACCAGCCATATGATATTCAGCCTTATTGCTTTCATTCTGTGACTATGGCAATACTACTCCGGTTTCTTTTTAGCCAAACCTCGTACTTCAGAATATGTCATATGGACAACTTGGGTTGTTACAAAAATATTATGTGGATAGAAAATAGATATTAATAACAACATATTTTAAGCTGCTGTAGGAAAATTATTCAGATTTGAAACTTTTGGTTTGAAATAATATTATTAATGTCCCTATAACCACAATCTTTCCTGTGTTATAACCACTCTTGGGGCAAAGAAACACCATTCACAAACACGTGGTTTCACCTATTGAAAGTTTTTTTTTAGTTTGGTGTGTGTTTATTCATGGTTAGTCACTGTAGTGTCTTGGTTATCTCATATATATTAGCTACAACTTGTGGTAATTACCAAGGTGTTTATGGAAGTGTACAATATGGCTGACATGCATTAGAGCTCCATACCTCTCTATCTGTCTTAATATTTTTGCAATTAAGCCTAGATATTTTAGGCATATACTTACATCTTTGGTTTTAAAATGAATTTAATGTAAATTTATTTTAAATTCATACAAATCAGTTATTCCTTGAAATCACAGAGATAGAATCAAGAGAACAGCTTGACTGCAGACCATTCTGATTGATAAGCATCACTATGGTAATCAATGATAAGTGATTTCTGATAGGGTCCTATGTTAAGTGGAACTGCATATATTTATTAGTTATGAATATTTAACACTATTTTACTGTAGTGTTCCGCCCATATAGGAAGAGAGGAACAGACAACAGCTTCTGAAAAAATAAAATACATACTAGAAAGTGATATACGGTATAATACTTATTTCCTTTCACAACTAACTTATTGGACAACTGGTTACGGACTGTTTAGAAAGTGAATGCCTGCTGAGTGTGTGTATGAACAAATTAGCCTGAATAAAATTGAAATAGTTCCTCATTTTTATGGTTTAGAGGCCACAAAACAAGTATTGTGCAGGTGTGTACTTGCTGACTGTTTTTCTTGCTGCATCCCTATCATGCCCCCAGGCAGTTGTGAGGAACTGCTTACAACCTCCCCTTAACACATTCGCTGCTGCAGCGTATGGTGTCGCGTAACGTATGGTGCGGAGCTGCCTTGCCTGGTTCGGCACCATGGCCGCACGTTTACGTATTTAAACATTTTGACAAGTAAAATCGATTTATGTCAATTCATACAATAGTTTTAGTTAATATTTTGGTATTTACAATATTTAATCCCCTTCAACCCACAGTTCATTCCATTCCAGTCATTTATTCTTCAGAAGCTGTAATAGACAAATCTGAATCCCCCATTACCACTTAGAACTGTAAACTCACCGTTTTCAGACTCGCCAGAACTCATATTCTCTTCAAAAAGAACCTCTCGTGAGGGTCCAGCCATGTTATAAACATTATAAATAAGCTAAATATATACAGAAAACTAAAAGCTGCATATAGACTATGAACAACTTGTACAATAAAACACCACGCCTATACTACCAGAATTAAATGTTGTTTACACTTGTTTGACCACGCTAACATTACGTACACGCTCTCTTCGCCGATGCTTACCTCACACTGGCTAACAAAGGAACGTTGCATAGTATGTGACTATACTGACCAGGCGGGGGTCAGTGCTGCCTTGGGTGAGCACTGACCCAGCCGCAGGGTATGTGTTAAACCATTCATTTGCTTTGCCTAGCCATGTCATCTTTCACATTTTAATTAAGATTTAACTAAACAACTTAAGTTAAGAAATGTATCCATGGTGTTACATCGTTTGATTTTGTTTAAATTTTGTTGAACAAATATTTTGAAAAGTTATAAAATTTATTTGTTTGCCTGAACTATGAAATACTATAGCTACACAACAAGGCTAACAATTGTTGAATTTTAATGAATTATTGTTTAATCAAAACGGTGAACTAGGTGAATAAAGATGATAATCCAAACACAACCTTAAAAATGCAGTTATTTTGGGAAACTTATATGAAATATGAAAAAGTACATTATGTTTTATTGTTATGATAAAATTTTTCTATAGAGTTTACTATTGTCATGTTTTTCGTACTTGTTCAAGAATAATGTTCATTATAAACAAAGTAAGATCAATCACCTTACATTAAAAAATATAAGAAATTATTATGAATGAAAAATTATTTAATTTACGTAATTTTGAAGTAGGATCTTGCCTAGAACAAAACAATTTCTAATATTAAAACTCATCATTAATCACATAAAGATCTAGAAAAAATATGTTTGTATATTTGTTCAATTTAAAAAGACATGTGATTCCATTGACTGGAAATCTCTTCCAAATTTTAAAAGAAAAGGGTCTGAACCTCAACCCTCTATACAAAGGAATCACCAGGTGAAACTAAACCAAAAGTAAAATTTAAGGGTGAAATATCTGAATCAGTTGACATAAAAACTCTAGTTAGCTAAGTAGATGGTATTTCCCCCATTACTATTTTAACATTTTAAAAAAATCTAGGAATGGAAAGAACAAAAAATATTAGGTCTATGATTCTGACTTTCAACTTATAGCCTTATAAGTATTAAAGAAATATAAAGAATAGATTTTGACACAATAAAATGAAGACTAAAATTCTATGGACATATATCAGTAGGGTAGAACTAACAAGGTTCACAAGCAAAATGTAGAATTTTGGAGAATCAAAAATTAGGGCTAAAACAAAAACAAGTAAATGGGTTGCTCTAATAATAAATACTCAAGCAGCAGGTAAAATACAAACTAATATTTCTAACAGTAACACATTGAAGCAAAAGACTTTATTGTTAAGTTGGCCAGAAATGTACAGAAAAAAGAAGCAGAACAATCTGGTCTTGTAATATAAAGAGAGCTATTTCAGAAAGATTGAAAATATTTAGGTACAAAGAAAGGAAAATCCCTCAAAACCAAAACAGTGTTAACTACTTTGTGTGGTACCTGTAATTTTATGAGGGCATTTTTTTGTTTGTTTTTGTGTGAGCATATATGAGATTAATAATAGAATAAGCTTTTAAGTGTTTCAGTCAAGTGAACTGGTTGTGTTGAGTCAATAAATGTATTCATAAGTATGAATCATCAATGTGTAATGATTCACAATTAATGTACTCAAGTTACAGTAGTCAGACATGTGTTGGCCACAATTCAACATGATATTCAAATCACTATTGATTTACAAATGAATCAATGTGATATGGGAGCTATATATACTCTTATATCGTATGGTTTGTTGTTAGCTAACGTTTGTTAATTTAAAAAATCCGTGATATATTTTTTGGATAAAGATCCAAGTCATGATGTCATATTAATTGAATAAAAATGTGAAGTGATCTGCTGTCACAAAGCTAAGTCCAAGCCATTTAATACCTGTCTCACTGATTCTGTTTATGCTGGCTAATCCCTCCGTAAAAAAGCGGATTACAGGAAGCACTCTGTAAATATGTGATCCATTGTTTGGATAGACTTCCCGCAATCACATGACTGTTCTAGTATCAATCCCCATTTATACTTCCAGTAATTACATCTGCCCACACCAGTTTGGAACCGATTCAACAGTGTCCACTCCCTACGAGGGAGGTTCATCCCACCTACAGGGTTATGTTGATGCGTACACAGCAAATCTTTAAAGCTGTACACATCCCCTTGGTAGGTCTAAATGAGCAACAAATCTGGTAGCTGGACTGTCATGATATGTGATCTCCCAGCTACGGCAGCTACCAACAAAACATATGGTAGCTGAAAGAACGTTGTATTACTTGGAGACTTCTCTTATTAGTAGTACAAGTTCCCTTGGATAATAATTATGAAGGATTATTTTAAATTAACTTTTCATTTTGAGAGTCACCGTAATCATGATTTTTATAAGTAATTTTCATCCAACTTAACTTAGCTTGGGCAGTTTGCCTTCATGTATCTATTAGCTACATGCACAGAGCTTGTATAGTCTACAATGTAATAGCTATCCAAAAGAATCTGCAAGAAGAATATAGGTATATTTTCTATCAAACAAACTAGATAATTTAAAATTGTACAATATTCGTATATTGGAAAGATAGGACATCAGCAAACTTACCTTAGAAGACTAGTTCACTAACACCAGAGTAGAAGTAACATACACAAAATAATCACATAATCACACGAATTTTCAGTGCTACTGGGCACTTTCTTCAGGTGGGAAAGACAGAGAAAGACTGACATGGCTTCTACTATTGCTGGGTAGGTGGCAGTGGTGGGTGTTGTAAATCCATAGAGCAACACTCAGATATTGATGTAGTTTTTTTAAGTTGGTATATATATGAAGTTTACTGATTGGGAAGGAGTTGACGGGAAGTGGTCTATCTTATGTTCAGATTAGGTGGGTCACAGGGTTTTGTTATCCATTGGTGTGCTAATTCCATCCTTCAGATTTCGGAACTATTGGCATGGGAAGGAAGGGATCTGATTACTTTAGTGGTGTAACACTGATCAAAATTTTGGCTATGGAGAAGAGTATGGGCGGAGACAGGTTTTTTCAGGATTTTGGACTTTGCAATCATGTCTATGGCCATTCATGCGTTTTCGAAGGGTTTCAAAGAGATCTTTGGTATGGGGGGAAGCTTTTAAGATGTTGAAGCCATCTTTCAGGATTTGATTGAGTTTCTGTAGGCCATGATGGTAATTTGTGACAAGGGAACTAGGCGGAAATTAGCATTGGGAACTATTTTTGGTTTGGGGTTTGTTTTGGGACTGGGCTAAGCGGATTTGGTTTTTAATAAGGTTGGTAGGGTAACCTCTCTTTTGGAATGCACTGACAAGTTGGTTATTGTATTTATTTAGGTTTCTGGGAGAGGAAATTATACGTTTGGCACAGGTGGCTAGGCTATAGGGTAGGGAGCGTTTAGTGTTGTTGGGATGACAACTGGTATAGTGTTGTTTATTGGTAGGTTTGATGTGAATATCAGTTTGAAGGACACCGTCCTCCAATCGAATTTCAACATCAAGCATTAGCTCTTCTATCATGAATCTTCCTAAGTGTAAATAATTCAACTCCTTCCATTTAGCCAAATTATGCAGCCGTATTTCCTTTCTCTCATATTGTCTGGCCCTAGAAATTGTCCCCCTAGGCCTAACTTCTAAACCTGCCATATCTGCACAACAAAATCCTGGAAATATCTAATGGTCACTCCCTTCACATCCTTAAAACAATCCTTAATCTGTACAAAGAAGAACTAAATAAAACTGTTACTAGCCTATTTACCTGCTATGAACTGATCATATCCACCAATACCCATCTTCTCAATGAACTTTCCAATACTATTACCACTGCCAACAACCTGCTAACCAAACTCAACCAAACCAAACTAAAAAACTTTCCAAACTCTATTTACAAACCTTCCAAATAGCTGGATTCCTTCAACTTAGGCCTAACCTTGAATCCACCTATCCTCTTAAAGGCCCAAAACTTAACCTAGCCAACCTTCTTAATATACCCACACTCATTGGCCAACTCACTGTTCTTCCCAAAATACTGTGTATCAACTCCTCTACCAACTGTATTAACACTCCCCCCCCCCAAGTGTCAAACCTACGGAAACACTCAATCCTTCCAACCATTCCGTGTATAACCTCTCAAACCATACCCTCTCCGAACCTGAACTAAGCATGTTATCCAAAGGACTTACTTTCACTCCTACTTCTCTCTTAGACTAGTTCTCCTTAGTTTCTGATGTTATTTCTTTTGGCCGCAACCAGAAGTTGAAGATGTTTTTTTGAGAACAACACCTTCAACCCTAATTCTACGAACCTGCCTAAAACCTGCCAAACACACTTCAAATCTCCCTCCAGCTTTAACTCACCACCATTACCTCCTGACCATCCTATTGAACTTTACCTTAACTTCATCCTCAAAAAAGTATCAGATCCTCAGTTCTACTCACAACTCCCTAAAGATCAGAACCTTACCATTGCTGAACGTGGAGCCATAAAGTCCCTAAAATCCAATTACAACGTAATGATCTTTCCTGCCAATAAAGGTTCCTCCACTTTTATTCGTACAAAATCCGATTATATCAATGAAATTAATCTCCAGTTGTCCGATTCCTCCGCCCACTAAAAACTTGACTTCGACCCAATAGAAAAACAACCAAGAACTGAAAAATCTCCTCCTTCATCATGCTAAACACCAAAACCTAACCACCGCCAGCCAAATCCTGCTTATCAATGAACAGCCTATTCCACCCCAGTTTTATATCCTCCCCAAAATCCACAAAGGCACCACTCCTATTCACGGTAGGCCTGAATAGGCCAGCTATAATTCTGTTACCGAACGTATCTCTGCCTTTGTCGATGACAAACTCCAACCTCTAGTATTACAACTTCCTTAGTCTTCTTTCCATTCTTCCCCAACCTCTACCCCTTAACACCAAACTGGTCACCATTTATGCCACTTCACTGTACACCAATATACCCCTCGCTCATGGCTTAGCTGCTATTGAGTATTTCCTCCAAACACAAAACCTATCACCTCCTTCCTAGTTCAGCTGACTCAATTCATCCTTGAAAAAAAACACTGCCAAAGTTTCTGCATCAACTACCTCCAGATCAAGTGTACCGATATGGGTACCTGCATGGCCCCTTCCTATGCCAACCTGTTCATGGGGAAATTGGAGAAGACTTTCCTTCAAAAACAACCCGTCCAACCCCTCTGCTAGCTCCATTTCATCGATGATATTTTCATGATCTGGACTGACTCCGAAACCAATCTTGAAACCTTTCTTCAAAACCTACAAAACTTTTCAACCCTGAATTTTACCTGGCAATCCACATCAAACCTACCAATAAACAACAATACGTTCACTATACCAGCTGTTACCCCAACAACACTAAACGCTCCCTACCCTTATAGCCTAGCCACCCGTGTCCTCTCCCAGAAACCTAAACAAATACTACATTTCAGAGAAAACAAAAACCTCCGCCAAATCCTGGTCCATCCTAAGTTACCTGATCCCAACATCGTGACCTGTCCTAAAGACCAGCAACCACCCGGTTCTAATCCTTGTAACAAGAAAGCTTGCAAAACCTGCCCTATTCATATCCCAGCCACATCTTTTATCAGCTCCACTACCTCCTTAACCTACAAGATACCTGGAAACCACTCTTGTGATTCCACCCATTTAATTTATCAACTGTCCTGCCCAATATATCGGCCTTACCAGTGAAACCCTTTGAAAATGCATGAATGGCCATAGACATGATTGCAAAATCCAAAATCCTGAAGATCCTGTCTCTGCTCATACTCTTCTCCATAACAAAAATTTTGATCAGTGTTACACCACTAAAGTAATCAGATCCCTTCTTTCCCATGCCGATAGTTGGAAGATGGGTATTGGTGGATATGATCAGTTCATAGCAGGTAAATAGGCTAGTAACAGTTTTATTTAGTTCTTCTTTGTACAGATTAAGGATTGTTTTAAGGATGTGAAGGGAGTGACCATTAGATATTTCCAGGATTTTGTTGTGCAGATATGGCAGGTTTAGAAGTTAGGCCTAGGGGGACAATTTCTAGGGCCAGACAATATGAGAGAAAGGAAATATGGCTGGATAATTTGGCTAAATGGAAGGAGTTGAATTATTTACACTTAGGAAGATTCATGATAGAAGACCCAATGCTTGATGTTGAAATTCGATTGGAGGACGGTGTCCTTCAAACTGATATTCACATCAAACCTACCAATAAACAACACTATACCAGTTGTCATCCCAACAACACTAAACGCTCCCTACCCTATAGCCTAGCCACCTGTGCCAAACGTATAATTTTCTCTCCCAGAAACCTAAATAAATACAATAACCAACTTGTCAGTGCATTCCAAAAGAGAGGTTACCCTACCAACCTTATTAAAAACCAAATCCGCTTAGCCCAGTCCCAAAACAAACCCCAAACCAAAAATAGTTCCCAATGCTAATTTCCGCCTAGTTCCCTTGTCACAAATTACCACCATGGCCTACAGAAACTCAATTAAATTCTGAAAGATGGTTTCAACATCTTAAAAGCTTCCCCCCACACCAAAGATCTCCTTGAAACCCTTCGGAAACGCATGAATGGCCATAGACATGATTGCAAAGTCCAAAATCCTGAAAAAACCTGTCTCTGCCCATACTCTTCTTCATAACCCAAATTTTGATCAGTGTTACACCACTAAAGTAATCAGACCCCTTCCTTCCGAACTCTGAAGGATGGAATTAGCACACCAATGGATAACAAAACCCCATGACCCACCTAATCTGAAAATAAGATAGACCACTTCTCTTCAACCCCTTCCCCATCAGCAAACTTCTTATATATATACTAATTGAAACAGATCTACATCAATACCTGAGTGTTGCTCTATGGATATACAACACCCACCACTGCCACCTACCCAGCAATAGTGGAAGCCACGTCAGTATCTCTCTCTCTACTCACCTGAAGAAAGTGCCAAGTGGCACTGAAAATTCGTGTGATTACGTGATTATTTTGTGTATGTTATTACTACTCTGGTGTTAGTGAACTTGTCTTCTTATGTAAGTTTGCTGATGTCCTATATTCTAATTCCTGGCCTAGTGCCCTTTAACCTAACCTAAAATTATACAATATAAAATCTGAATGAAATTTGGAAGCATTAAAAAAAATCTTAAGCACTGCTAATATTTATTAATGATGAGAAATAGCCTATATTAGAAAAATTAATATGTGCTGACATAGATTGCTGTTTTACAAAAATGTAATAACAATAAAATGTATAAATATTGTACATTTAACTAAAACATTAAGACATCGCAATGTTACTTAAAGTCAATTGATTTTTAAAAAAAACGTGAAGTGGAATCTCCATAGTTTGACACTGGATACTTCGAAAGTCCTTACAATTTTGACTTCAGCCATAAGGACACAACAGTAAAATTATTGTCTGTAAAAAGCTGTGCATGGTTTAGCCTGATGCAAATTAATGATACAGTTTTAAATTAAATAACTACATACTGCAACTCCATACCAATTCATTAGAATATGTATAGTTTTACATATATACATGGTTTGTTTCAGTTTTTTTTTTTTTTTTTTTTAATTATTCATGAAGAAATTGCCTTACAAATTCCTTTTAGTAGTATTTTTTCTTCCTGTTTATGATACATTCCTTAAAGTTCAACATTTTCATACTTCGACAACCCCGTAATCCACTGTGGTCGAACTATCAAGGTTTTACTGTTATCACAATATGTGGTCTTACACAAAAACTGAATACACCAATGTTGTGCCTCTATTTTAGAATTATATATAAGTGTGTAAACACACTTGACCCTCCATACATAAATGGTATGCTGTATTCTTGTTGTGGGGATCAATTCTGAAGGGACATACTTGTTTTGAATCCTGAATATTTAGGTGAATAATATCAGGATATATTCTGACTTATAAAGCAAGCTCAACATTTTAACCTTTATGCTGGCTATGAATTTTCAATGTTTTCACATGTTGTACGCCAAAGAAGAAGAATATCATAATGTCGGGCTAATTTTTTAACTTGCTATTATTATGGTAACAATTCTTCATTTGTGGTTTTCTTTGGTTCATACAACCTCATCTAGTCGTAAATACCGTAGATTGGTAAACACTACGGTACTGGAATGTAAACTTGCAGTTGCCAAAATGAAAAGTATTACTGAATAAATAGCATTTCTGAACAGTTGTGGACACACGTTATACTTGCAGTTTGTTGGCACACATTATAATTGCACTTTGTTGGCAAATACCAAATGCAGTATCCTATTTATGGTGCTTTTTGTTTTAAGAATATGAAGGATTGTGAATTTCATGGTCAAGTAAAGTAGCTTATTACGCGAGTAAGAGAATTGACTTTATTTTAATTGTGGTTAACTTTAATTTTAATTTATGATTAACTACACTCATGCATGGTACATTCATTCTTTTTTACACCACTACCAGTACTCTTAATAATATTAGCCTATTGGAAATGAAAATTAATAAAATACTATATACATTTTTTTTTTTTCGGAAATATGTATTCCTCATCAAGTAAACAGTGTCATTTCATACTTAATGACTAATCAACTACTAATCACATGGTTAAATAAGTTAAAATATTATTTCATACTCTAGAAAAATGTATTAATTGTGTGACATCATTCTCTAACAGATATTTATCTGCGGTTTGGTTATATTCACTAGGCCCAGGTTAAAGTAACCCATATAGTCGGAGTTCGACTGTATTGCTGAAAAGATTAATTACGTCATCGTGCTAGGTGACCATTGGCGGGCAAGGAATGTGGAGGGAACTGGAATCTAAAACAGCTAGAACATGGCAGTCAAAACGCACAGCAATGATAGTTGACATATCGCACAATTATAATTACAAATTTAAAGTCAATTTCTACATCTTTAACCTACCAATATCTTGAAAACGGTACAACCCTTTTAAATAAACCATTTTTTTCAGGGTGAAAAGGCAATGTTATTAGACATGTTGCATGACTATCTTCTCGTTACAAATTTTAAGTCAACTTCTACATCTTTAACCTACTGATATCTTGGAAAGAGTACAGCCCTTTTGAATTTTAAATAGACCATTTTATCAGGGTGAAAAGGCAATGTTAAAAGACATGTCACATGATTGTCTTCTCCAAGTTATATCATCTACTACTTCAGGCCACACAGTTTCTCATATTGTCAATCCATCTACTTCTTGGTCTTCTTCCTATAGCTCATACCCTCTCATTTTACTTAGTATTCTGTCACCTTAAATCTCTTAACATTCCCATACCACCTATCTCTTAATATTTACACCTATCATAAAATATAAAAGTTTTTTCAATTGCTTGTTTTTTATCTATTACTGAATTCTGTAGAAGAGTTGGGTCAGTACCACTGTACGTGTATGGGTGGGCGAGTGGGTCAGTACCACACACACACACACACACCGCAGTTTCATTACTGAAGTGCTTTATTTGTTAAGTGAACTTATTTGTACACTTAACAAATACATGGCTGTTTTTGATCCTGAGATTTTTATCTTTAATCGTTAACTTTAATCTTTTCTGGTTTTTACGTTTGTTAACGGTTTGAGCGGATTGGAATTATCTCAATGACAGTAAGAAAAATCCAATTAAAAATATTCCTTTAAAAGTATTGTCCGATGAGTAGCTTCAAAGTTAAAGGGAAATTAATCTTAAAATTTGATTGCCATCTAGTTCGGAATTTTTCATATTACTTTCTCCACAATTGACAGTTTGATTGAGTTGTCAAATTACCAAAATATTAAAGCATTATAGTTTGGTAAGGCAGGATCTATATATTGTCAGTTCAGTATACTCATAATTTAAACTATTTAATATGTTATCTAACGAACTGAGCTTACTACGGTTGGATCTTTATTATTTACACTTATTTCCAAGTTTGCAACGATAAATTTCATTATTTTGGATAACTTGTCTAGTTCTTATTTCATCTTAGTTATTGTAAAAAACATTCAAATTCATCAATAAAAACCTTTCTCACACTACAGTTCTATTCTTTAATTTAAATAAATGAACCTTAAAAATAGTCTCTTCATTAATAAATGAAAGATAGAGATGTATAAAGTAGTGTAGATTATTATGTACTAAAACAAAAACACAAGGCCCCCTGTGACTTTAAAAAATCCATCAACTAGTGAAGCATATTTTTAAATTTATTAAAAAGCTCTTTTATGAAGACCAATATAATGTTTAGCTGCCAGTGTCCCACTTTTTCTCAATGCATTGATAGAAACGTACTCACCAGTTAATGTCAGATGGTCCCATTACATAATTTTCTAAATATAACAAGTATTTTAAATGAACAGAGTTTGTAATCCTGTTTTTTATTCGAACACCTGTTTTAACTGCACAATACGTAAGGTTTGTCTCATCATGGTTTGATAATTCATGATCAGACAATCAAGATATGATTTGTTGAAATGTGACTGTGGTCTTCGTGTGATGTTCTAAAGCCCATTTTAACGTCACCTAAGTATTGCCAACACATCCGTCATGTGCTATAAGTTTTGTTATGAAATAAAACTCTTAGTTTTTGTAAAAGTTTATTTATGCTTATAAATATAAATTATATAATATTCATAGTGAGTATAAAAATCTACTAAAATATATTATTTACTGAAAAATACTCTTCTTGAGCCTGTCGTTGTCTTTTCATAGATTTTATTCATAAGGAATGTGTAGATTGGTTATCACATTTATTTATAACAAAAAAACTATATTTCTAACTCAATATGTATATATATATATAATATTTCAATATTACACTTAACACAATAAAATAAAAAACTAAAAGTGAAAATGAACAAGTGCTTATCAGTCATTATCAGAATCAAAGCTAAAGCAGATCTCACATTTATTTAAATTGACTACTTAAATTTCTAGAAATAAAATTACGACTTAAACCCATAACAAATGCCTACCCTATGATCTTGCACTTTTGCTAACTGATATAAAATATACAATTTGCTTTAGGCTGAGTTTTACTAACTAATTATACACTTGTAAACAGTTCTTCAATGTTCCACTCTAGAGATCAAATCCTTTACATTTAATTATTACATTAAAATATCAAATCATATGTTTACATATCACCATAGTAAAGATATGTATGTATATGTTCATAGTTGGAGTACAATTTATGCTAAGTAAGACTATTCTTACTGTCTTAATTGATTTGATTTCATTCTTCGTGACGTGATAGAGTAGTTGAGATGTCAGGAATAAGCACTATCAGGCCTCCGTTTCTTTATGAAGGCGCAGCTTGTCTGTCGGATAGATTGGGGACAACTCTAGTGTAGAGGGGGCTGTTGGAATGTTGTTGCCCAGGTGCAGTTTGCGGCTTAACTCATCCAGTAACTCTCCAAACATCATCATGTTAAGGTTTTGTCCAATCAAATGTAGCAAGAGGAAATCACCAACCTGTTATAAATAAAATTAATTTTAAGGACAGTTTTGGGTAAATAAGTCTTTAATTGAAGGTCATGGAAGTTTAAAAGCCATATATAATTAGATGATAAATTAACCAATTCTGTTTAGTTAATTTGATTGCCTTTACCTTTACAAATAGATTAAAATTTAGATAAGATTTATTTTCATATTCTATTATTACATATATTTCATAAAGTGTTTTATTACAGTTCTTTTGAGTTTTCTTTCCTGTAGTATAATTTCATGTTGTTGTAGTATTGTTACAACAGGTTCCAAATAACTATTATTCTTAACTAGTAAAATTAAATTAAATAAATAGTGATCTTAGATCAAGCGGCCGGTGTCATAACTACAATCTGTATTTTCTGGTGACACCTGCATCAAGGTGTTATCTACACCATTTACAAGATAATCAGACGTTTCGCCCATGCAGTGATATGGCGTCCTCAGTGGTATCGCTAAGTTTCTCTCCCTCGATACCACTGAAGATAACACATCACAACATGGGCAAAACGTCTGGTTATCTTGTAAATAGTGTAGATAGCACCTTGATGTGGTTGTCACCGGAAAACATAGATTCTAGTTTTAAAAAATACTGCTTTTATTTTAGCAAATTATGAAATATAAAAAATGTTTTTGTACAAATCTTGTTTTAATTTGGTGATATTTGATAATCTAATAAATCGAATTGATTATGATCTGGCAACATAATATACAGAAAAAAACAGTGTAGTATACCAAACATACTCTGATGTTAGGGTTATTCTAGGAGCGGTATTAAGAATGAGGCAAATATATCTACTAAAGCCTTTTTCTCCATTCGTAATAATTGTTTTACTTTCCCTCAAATCTTGATCATAACATATTTATTTTAATGGCAGGATGACAACAGTCATATTTCCCTAATAAAATTGCAAGGAAAAGTCCAAACTACTTCATTCATTTAGCCGCATCATGTGCATGTAATAGGAAATAAATTCTTAAACATCATGTAGATTACTTTTGTTGGATCCTTTTCGCTGCACGTAAGATTTGCAATTTTTTAGATTACACTACTATACTGCAACACTAGTAATACAATAAAATGTTTTGTCAGTTGTCAAATAGGCAGGGTAAATGTAGTGTAGAACATGAATTAAGTCGATCCGATTACAACTTGTTTTAATTTGCCCACTAACAATTTAGAGTTTCAAATGCTAGTTATATTAAGAATTATATAAGTTGGCTTCTAATGATATGATTCAGTAATCTTCAGCCCAACCAAATACAAACGACTTTGGGATTTTCTAAATTTTAACTTTAGAACTATGCAATTCTAGAGATCACGATTTCATGAATTTAAGTACAGAGATAGTGCTAAATGTTTGTTGTTTTAACTCTTGTATTAAGTAAAATTCAAAATAAATTGATATGCAATATATGAGACATAATACGTAATGACCATCCACCCACACATATTCATACTGTATTAATGTCTTACCCACCCATACACGTTCTGTGATAATTATTGTGTTCTTCACTTATTAGTTCCCTCGATAAAACTAAAAGTAGCAAAATACTGGAATCAGGTTTCATTTGTGATTAGACCACATACCTGAGTTTTGCGAATCAATGCAGAGACTCCTGCGGGAGTGCCAAAGCGGAATCTGCGAATGAGAATAGTTTCTCGAATTGATGGTAAGAGCAGAACAGCAGCACTGTATACTAGGGCCAGTCCAGACATGATTCCCAGCAGGATAAACCAGAACCTTAACAAAGGGCAGAAAAAGTAATTTGTTTAAAAATTAATGTGCTTATAAACCTTGTCAACTACTATCATTCAAAGGTGCAGAAGTATTAAGTGAACACACAATTTTGTGATTTCATTGAACAGTACATAGTTTAGCAAAATTCAAAATAAGCAGGTCAGTACTGTGAAGTTACAGCTTACATAGACAGTGCATAAGTAAGTGGAAATATTTTTAGTTGCAGTGACAAAATTTAAGTTTTGTTTTCTTACATTCAAGCTAAATACTGTGACATTTCAATTTTATGTTACACATAAAATTATATTACAGTCAAGACTTTAAGGTAAAAAGTTATTATGTCTGAACGATCGATTTGTAAACAGATGATCAGCTGTTATTTATTTAACTTAATTTATTCATATGTATGTTTCTAACATTTGTTTTCTGTTCAACAATAAGTTATGTTTTGGAAATAAAACAGTTCAGTTTTTCAGTTCACACTAACATGTTGTGTTTTTAAATTTTGTGACGAGGATAAGTATTTTTTTGTTTTGTTTTTAGGTAGTTGTGTTTAGTTTAACAGTTTTCTTTTTGTTTTAAACTCCTGGCTAATCACAGGGAGAAATATTTATTTACACAGTTCATGGTATAGTGCTAGGAAGGAACTTTTACAAAGTCATAAGTACATCTAACACCTGCAGGAAAGTTTCCTTGTTGGAGTCCTGCCATTCTTAGGTCAATAAGGTGGCGCCCTATTCCCTGGCTACTATTGATGAACTTGGAAACATTTATTTGAGTCATAACTACTCAAAACTTTTCCCTTATACTTGGCCTGTCTCTTAGAAGAACCCCCCCCCTTCTCCCTGAGCTAGCAAAGTTTTATATGGACAGGCGTGACAATACAGCACAACTGCATTGGAATTTTCAGGATCAAAAATACGACAAAAGATCATGGTCAATGCACTGTATGCTACTACGAAAGTAGAATCAGTCAGGTGGTTAGATATAACAACAGTTTTCCAGAATCAGTTTAAAATATATTCCCTCATAAACAAATCATTAAAAAATTCTCGTATAGAAAGCATACATTAGTCTTAGACACCTAATGTGGTAAAATAATCTTTGCAAATGGCTTATCAAGTTACAAGAATATCTTTCGTTACAAAATGAATTACTTTCAACTGACTACAAAATAGCATAGGTAACAGAGAGAGCAGTTTGGCACAAGAACTTCATTGTATCTTCTTTTTGCAGATACTTATTGTGTTCAAAAGCTTTTCGCTTTAAATACGGCCTACTGGCCTCCATATTAAGCTGGACCAGTAAGGTTGTACTGTATTTTGAAATATTCTGTTTTTCTTTACAATTGAAATGAATTGTGTCAGGGGTTAGTTGAAACAAGAAATTTTTTAATTAAATTAATTTACGAATTTATGGTACATTCAATCAGTTGTGTAGGATTGTCTCAAAAGTAATGTAGGTGGTGGTTGTTAGTACATCTAGCAAATTAGCTCAAGGTGCATTAAATACATTTTGACCATTTACTTGAAATATTTTCCCAATAAGTGTAGTTCTAATCATGATAACTTACAATATATTCAAAAGCAATATAAATTTCTTAGATAGGTTTAAAAAAAATTATTACTAAATTTATATTTTGGAAATTAACATAATCTAAAATGTGAAAAGTAAGCAAAACCTTATATGACCTGCCCGCGAAAATATAAACATAAAATTGTGGAATTTGTAATTAAAATGAAACTAATTATTGGGTTTCTTTAATAATGTAATAACTAATAAAGACGACAATTTTTTTAGTATAAATTTATTTTCTGGAAATAGAAATTGTTGAAGCAAATTATCTCTTTGTTGGCTTACTGAATGATTGGACTAGTCTTTTGTAACCTGGGATGAGAAGTAATTGACCAATCCATTGTTGGTTTGTCTGGACATTGCAGTCAATCACAGTTCAAGGTTTAACTCCACCCTACCCAGGAAATTACTTTACTTCAACAATATACTTAGTACTTTAGCTAACTTCCCTAGAATTGATTAAACATGTAACAATATTTGTGGTTTTATTTATTATTTTAAAGACACAGGATGCCTCAGAGTTAAATTTTTATCCAATAGGAGTATTAGTACTTTTTAGGAAAAAGCTATGATTGTGTAGTCCTTGTAGAAGAATACATTTTGTCCCTCACTAGTGGATTCCTAGTCTTTGATAGCCTGTACTTTGTTCAAGTACCATGGCACTCATTACTGTGTTTAGCAACAACTTTATAAGTGTACAAGAACATATTATGTAAAGCTGATATATCTAGTCCTTTTATTAGTCTTGATTGATATATTGTAGCAGTAACATAAAATAAATTCGTGTTCATAATAGATAATCCAAATGTAATCTTTGTGGTGTATTTTTAATAAAATGACAATCAATACTACAACTTGGTAAAATTATAAAAAGGCCTAGAGTCATTTTTATGTGGGAAAACTTACGTGGGTAGACCAGAACTAAGAATAATTAAAATAAAGAGTTTTATCTATTCATTGACTTGAACAGTATTCATGTTCTTACTAGGGGGCACCCCTGCACGCTTTGCGTTCCAACCCCCTTGAGTTACTGCACACCTCGGTCTGTGACTTTGGACTACAAATTAGTAGGTTAACTGTATAACGTAAAATCATAGTAAACAATAAAATAACTGCATTTTAAAATTAATTTAATTTAATTATCATTGAAACATTAAAGTCCAGTAGGTCAGAGCCCTACTATCAAAATTGAATAAAACCATGCTCACAACCTCCCTGGTATATCATAATGAAAGATCTGGCTCCTCAATATTACAAACACGATTGTTTACATTTAACAGCGTTAAAACTTTCTGGAAATTATTTACATTTCATCAGCTGTTACTTTTCGATTAATTTAAATCCATGTTATTCTTTTGTCCGAAAAACGTACTTTGAGGGATTCCCATACCCTTGAGGGTGACAATATTGAAGAATTAAGACCTCATTTGCCCAACCAAGAACAGAGGCTAATTTTTTGACACCACAACCGTTAAAATTGGTCAAGAAATAAGGGAGGAGTTGCGTTGACAAAAAACAGCTTCACGTATTTTATATATATAAATATCTCTATTTATAAAAGAGAAAGCCCTCACTCACTCATCACTAACTCTCTCACTTCCCGTCATTGTACAGAGCTGAAATTTGGTACAAATATTTGTTGTAGGCTAAATAGGAAAATTAAAGTATTTTCATCGTGATAAAATACCCCTAAGGGGTAGAAACGGCCTCTCAAAATGTGTTCCATATGGATATCATTAGGTTGATTTTAGTAAATTAATAACAGCTGTTTTGTAAATAAATAAACATGTTTAAATTTATGTTTGACATTTTAACATATTGGTGCAATAATTACAGTTTACAATTAATAAAACTTTTCTATATATTTGTTCACTATATAGTTACGTGTAAAATCTATTTGGGTAATTTACAATATTGAGAACCATGTTGAAATTTCCCTAAAGAAGAGGACTTATAGTTTTCTAGGCCATACAACTTTGTTGTCTAGAAGAACGGCAGCAGGTTGAGCTTTTATATTGATGTGATGGTTTAGAGGGAACCAAAGGGAAGGGGTAAGAAGCGTAGAGTATAACCCCGTAGCAAAGCAAGGGCTGTCGGCTAGCTAATATAAACAATCCAAAAAAAAACAATCAAAAAATCTCCGAAACCACTGAACAGATTATGGTGCAATTTGGAGGGTAGTTAGTTTTAAATCATAAAGATCCACTTAGAAAGGATTTATCAAAATTCCATTCCTAAAGGTTAGAAACATCTCTTTAACTATTCCTTTTTTTGTTTAAGAATAACATTAACATTAATTTAGTAGTTTACTTCAAACACATGATACATACAATAAACATAAACTTGACACAAAAGCTTGGCTATTTTGGTTTTCATTGTGAAATGTTTAGGGTCACTTCTTCTAACTCTGATATAATTTCATTTTTTTGCATTCCTCTAAAGTTGACATATAGGGGTTTCTAGAATACAAAACTTTGTTATCAAGAAGACCATTAGCAGACTGAGTTTTTATGTTGATGTGAAATTAAAAAATGCCTTTATTTAAGATGCTGAGTTAGTACTAATAAGTCCTCTCAACCACTTAACTTCAATACTAACATAAAATAACAAAATACAAATAACAACATACCAACATCAAAACATGGTAATATTGACACTGGTCTACATTAACGAACCTGGTAACGTAGAAGACCATGAGTACAACACTACAGGAGAAGTACTTAGATCCAAATACCATACAATTGTTTTCATGCATGTAGAGGAAAAGGAAAATATGTTTTATCAAAATTAATACACTAATTCTTTGACAAAATATAATAAACTCTAAAAATTGTAACAAAAACCTGTTTTGAACAGCCACAATTTTCTTATTAATAAACACATCACTTTAAAGTAGTTTGCATAGTATAGATTGAAGAAAAAATGCCACCTAATATGGCACTCTTTTTTTTAAAAAACGGGACAAAAACATGAGAAAAATTGAAACAAAATAGTATCAATACTGTGGTCTAGAGACAACCACGGAGGGAAGAGTAAGCAAGCATAGAGAACCAACCCATAGAGAAGCAAGGACTGTAGGATAGTATTGTATACAACTTGCATTTTATGAGTTTTTTCTCGTTTGTGATTAATGCCCACTTGTAATATGCTAATTCAGAAAGATTATTTTGTATGTCTTCACTTTTCATTCCCGATCTGTATCTTAATATTCTGAAATGAGTCTAATCTCAATTTTTCACATGTTTTTGTCTTCTTTTTTACAAAAAAAGAGTGCCATATTGGGTGGCATTTTTTCTTCAATCTATACTGTGCAAACTACTTCAAAGAATGCGTTTATTAATAAGAAAATTGTGGCTGTTCAAAACGGGTTTTTGTTACAATTTTTAGAGTTTATTATATTTTGTCAAAGAAATTAGTGTATTAATTTTGATAAGACATATTTTCTGTTTCCTCTACATGCATGAAAACAATTGTATGGTATTTGGATCTAAGTACTTCTCCTGTAGTGTTGTACTCATGGTCTCCTACGTTACCACGTTCGTTAATGTAGACCAGTGTCAATATTACCATGTTTTGATGTTGGTATGTTGTTATTTATATTTTGTTTTGATTCATACTATTATAATTAAATAAATAGCAGGCAATTTTGCACCATGAAATAGTTGAGAGCTATAGTCTTACCACATGAAGATGTATATCTTTTCATTGAGGATGTTAAGAGCAAGAATGCACAAGGCATCATGACGCTGAATGGTTCCTGATGGACCAAATTTGTGGAACGTACATTTGGTGACTCGAGGAAACACCTCCACCATAGGATCAGACCTGTTCTCTTGGTCTTGTTGCGAGAATTTGATCACTTCTGTCCCATAAGTTAAGAAAGTACCCCCCAGGAAAGCATCAATGAAAAACATGTTGGCAATCTGAAACAAAAGAAAGAACAACATTAGGTTAGTTCATAACACTATTTACAGATAACTTTTGTTATTTGAAAAAAAGCACTTGCTCTATTGTTTCTAATTAATTGTTCAGCAGTGGTATTGACCCTCCCCCCAACCCATACACGTATTGACCTTCCCAAGTTAAAATACCAGCTACATAACTCAACTAAAGATATCACTTTTAGTCATGTAGTTAAATTGAAAATTTTAAAAATAAACTAGCTGATATCCACTAGCATTAGGAGCAATTTTCTAAGTTGAATAAATCATTGCTTATAATGTTGATAACGGTTGAACAGAGATTACAGATTGTTTTATTTTCAAAGGGAATATATAGATAAGCTACTTTTTTCAAAGCTTTAATTTGGGGTTTTTATCTCAAGTTTTGTGGGTTTTTTTAATCTTATTTATTACTGTCTTAAAATGCCTTATTGTGCATTTCCACTAGTGGATCTTTACCTTCCGATCTCTGGTCTCGTAATAATCATTCATGCTAAATATGATTGCTTGAACATAATTATAGGTACCTAAACTATTATAAGCAACTTGGTGAAACAAACTACTGGTAGATGAAGTGGGTTCAGGCATACTTTAACAAATGCTACTGGCATTGTTCAACTTGGACACAGATTTAAAGTAGCACAGGTTGGCAATCATATTCCAATACTTTTAAAGCTGATTTTTATCTATTACTTTTAATAGTCAAAGTACAAATATTTTTATTCATTTAAAAGCGCAGAACTACACATTTATTAGTGTCAATTTTAAAATTAGATTAAAAACTAAAACTGACAGTTTTAATGTCGGGTTTGACCGATTCTTCCAGTTAGTATATTGTGTTTTATGTTAGAAGCCTATATAATAAAATAGTCTCAAAACGCAAAACATCAATTTGGTTATATCAAGTTTCAAATAAGATACATTGTTAGATAGTAATAATAAATTCATTTATTTTTCTCTCAATTTGAGGAAATATTGTTACATTCATATAACATTAACCTGATGTATTAGACTTATAACAAAATAGCATGTATAGTAATAAATAAATATCAAAATAGTATGTATAGTAATAAATAAACAAACAGTAATAAATAAACACAGTTGTACATTTTTTTATACCTATCAACAATAGTATGTATATTAAAAAACCAAACAAATAAATACACAGTTATACATTTTTTTTTTTTTTACTGTTTATAATTTACATAAGAGAGAAAAATAATAGGGCCCCTAAGACTGATAAAGTCTGTTCAGGGGGTCCTTCATTCAAAAATATAAATATATTTGGTATATAGAGCTCAAAAGCAGAATAGTTTACTTTGTGTACACTGAATTGGACTACTTAGAATTATCTTTAAAAGTGTGCTTTTACCCATGTTTATAACTAAATAAATTTTTATTAAACGTTTCTGCAAATTAAACTATTTCTAACATAGATATATACAATACTATCAAAAACAAAACGAAAAAAAAAAATTGACATGACAAGAAACAAACAATACAATATATTGCTAACTTATAATTTGCAACATTTCCCCGATGTTTTGTTGCGACAATAGCCATTCACGTAAGTATTTTAAAAACCTATGAACATTGCTTTCATTTTTGATACTATATGGTAATTTATTATAGATACGTGGTGCTATAAAATTAAATGTTCGTGTGTAGTACGTTAAATTTGGTTTAGGTACAGAAATCAAATTAGCGTTTCTTAATCTAGTCCTACAAGGGTTATCATTATTCAAGAGCCTACCATTATTTTAATATACTTTTAGTACCTTATATATATAAAGAGTCCTTATGGGTAAAATCTTTAAAAGCACAAAACATGGGGAGGACGGTTCAAATTTGTTCTTCTTCTTAATTACTCTAACAAACATTTTCTGTAAGGTAACAAGCGGTTTTAAGTTTGTATTGTAAGTTCCTCCCCAGCATATTATCCCATATTCTAGCCTACTATTAATCAGCGCAAAATAAAGAGATCTTAGCACTACCAAGGGACAAACATCCTTCAAAAAATAAAACAAACGGATACTGATAATAATCTTACTTTTCAATCTCATGATTTGCGCTTTCCAGTTTAATTCACTATCTAAAATTATCCCCAAGTATTTTGTATTTGAAGTCTGCCGAATCTTGGAACATTGATTGCAAAAGGCTATTGAGTTAACTAAACACTCCATGCATTTGTAGTAGATATCCCCTTCGAATTGAATGCTCTTCCTTAGTGAAAAATTTATGTACATTGTCTTTTCTATACTCAAAACCAATTTATTATTTAAAAACCACCAATTGAGTAAATTTGAATCCTCATTCATATTGGAACAAACTGTTTCCCAATCAGGCTCAATATAACTTAGGGCGGTGTCATCAGCAAAAGCTGTAACGTTCCCCCTGAATTTGCCATTACACAAGTCATTTATAAAAATTAGAAAAAGAATTGCCCCCAACACTGATCCCTGAGGGACTCCACAGGATATTTCACCCATTTGACTAAGTTTACCATTTATATTTACACATTGCTGCCTCTTATTCAAATAACTTCTAAACCAATTTTGGGTTACACCTCTAAAACCACAATTATATAGCTTTTTCAGTAATATATCATGATTTACCGTATCAAAGGCTTTTTTGATATCAATAAATAATCCACTTACACAACTACCATTATTCATTCCTTCATTAATCTTATCCATAAATGTATACAATGCTTGCTCCGTATCCAAACCCAATCTAAATCCAAACTGATTTTCAGAGAAAAAATTTATTTTGTTTAAATATTTTAACATGTTTTCCTTCATGATTTTTTCATATACCTTTGCGAACGTAGAAATCAAAGATATAGGCCTGAAATTTGAAGATAAACTAGTCGATCCACTCTTGTAAATTGGTATTACCACTGCATTTTTTAGCTTTGTTGGAAAAATCCCAGTAGTAAAACTTAAATTAATTAGAAAAGACAAAACATCCAATATTGCAGGGGAAATACTCTTTAACATCACTGAATGGATGCCATCCAGTCCCGGTGATTTACCTTTTTTCAACGTTTTTATTACTTTAGCTACATTAAAAGAAGAAGTGTTCTTTACATATAAACACAAATGAACAGAAGTTTAAAATAAATTGTTAAGATTCAAAAATAAAAAATGTAAAATCAATAGAGGATTAGTCAGATACTTCTGCTAATTAGTACTGATTGTCATATTTGTGTATAATTACAAAAACATAAATTGTACAGAAAACTGGAAGTTATTTATTTAAAGATGTAAACATATTAATTCTGAAAACAATTTTTAAGAATTGTAAGAATCTCAAGCTAAATTAAACGTTGTTAATTTTCTAAGGCAAATTATTATCAGACTTTTTTTGTTGTGCTTTGGTTAATTAGGGTCAAAACACTATTAAAAATTGAAACTGACTGTTTCAAAGCCTCAATTTATTTTAAATTATTTTTTAATACAACACATTTCTTAACATTATTTTTACTTTAACAGGAAAACAACCATATTGATGGTCCACCTAATCAATTGTTTATATTAGTCCTGTTTAAGGTTTAGTGTGGTCTTATGGCTTGGGAGCAATCACTATATGGAGCGTTACTGTGATGGCCTTAGGGAATGAAAGGATCGTGGCACCGATGTCAAAACATAATGGAGTGCTAACCTTGAGTTCACTGTGCTCCTTGGCCTTTACCCTTGGTTTAGTTTTGTTTGATTCTTTTCCTTTAATAGCAACTTGCTCTTAGCTATTTCTTGGACATCAGACACAAATAGTTATGAAAAATACATGCCGTAAAGTCCATTAAATTTTCATTAAAAATATATATATATGTATATGGTTGTTTGTACTACCAATTTTTAATTGGCAGCTTGGATTTTTATTTCTCCTAAAAGAATATGAACTATTATCTCTGCTAACGCCTAAAATGATCTTTAATAAAGTTATTTGTAATTTTAACGAATTGATAATTTTACCATAATTGATGTGTAAAATATACTTTTGTCCTTTCATAAAAAAATATACTAATAATATCTACCACCATTACGTGTAAATAAGTGATCACTTATGTTAAATATGCTCTTCTTAGCACTTTTCCATAGAATTTTAAGCCCCCCACACAAGATCGAGCATGTTCAACCATCTGTGGGCTCCATCTCAACATGCTCAGCGGATTTGTTGGGTTGGGCGCTCGGCTCGACAGGACGGTCCAACTCGAGCCGTTCACCCAACATGTTGGGACGTGTGTGGTAAACCATTGAGCGGCTCGCCTGACATTTTTGGACAGAGTTTATTGAGCTCTACAGAGATCAGCGCCCGTTCTGGGACGTTAAAATCAAACACTAATACAATAAGCATATAAGAAAAGAGTGCTACAGTGTTCTTATCAAAAAAGCAAAGGAGGTGTTTCCTGATTGCAATGAAAAACTTGTAAAAATTTAAGTGTAGCAACAAGTAGTTCTTTAGCAGAAATATATTGTATCATTGGAATATATTCCTTTTCAATATGTTGTGTAACTCGTTCAAGTAGCTCTACAAAAGACTCCTCATTCATCTCCAAATAGTTCTTGAAGTCTTGAGGTTCGTTAGTGGCTAGCTCTGCCAATAAACTCATATAACTGATCTGATCTCTATTTCAAAGCCATATTTTGGTCCACACACGTTGTTGTTTTCTTTTCTTCTTTTTACTTAAACACATAACATCACCACACAATGCAACAGCTGAGTCAAAATCCATTGTACAACTGATGAAATGCCAGGATGCTCGATCCTAGACTCGACTGTGTTTGAACACCTCCCAACACCAACCTGACATCCAACTTGACTTCCAACCCAACATGCTCGACCATGTGTGGGGGGCTTTGGGGTCCATACTTTTGATTACCATAAGGTTTTTCATCTTGAAGATTCACTACCTCATCCCAGTTAAACAACAATTCCCACCAATAAAAGTATTCCTATTTAATGCTACACCAGTGAAAACTTAGTTGCCAATATAATAAAGAAATACCAGCTGTCACTCTGCATGAAGGTTCACCCCTGTCTACCTAAACAAACCTATTTGACAATGAAGCATATTTATTAATTAGTATAATCCCAGTTGGAATTACACCTGACAGATTACTGAGGTTTGGTCTATACTTTGCAACCCTCAAATGTGTGAAGTTTACTCATTGCCTTCATAATGGGACACTCCTTGAATATTTACTGTGAGAAAATGTATTTCCCTAAATTGCCTTATACATACAGTTCAGTTGATTTTGACTGTCACTACATTCTACATGATATTTTGACTGTCACTACATATTACATGATATTTTGACTGTCACTACATACTACATGATATTTTGACTGTCACTACATACTACATGATATTTTGCTGTTTTTTATTTCATTTAAGTTTTCATGAAGTTTCCACCTATGATCATTATGAAGCATTTCTCCTTTGCATCTTAGTTTTGTTTGAATTTGTAACAAAATAATAAATAGTTAACATGAGTTTTCTGCAAGCCCTAAGAAATAAATCAAGTAAAGAAAACACAATTTAAATTGAATATATTGGAATGGAAATATATCATTACCTATTCAATAAATATATTTAGGCTATGCTTAATATGTGAGGAAAGAATTTAAAAAATAATTTATTTCTTAACTGCCATATGGATGAGTCTTTTATTTTTTAAGAAGCCCCCTATTGGCAGTAATCATCATTGTATTCATGCATTCCCATGCCAGTAGATCCTATCAGACTAGGTACTGTCATATTGTGTGCCTATCAACATTTATACAATTTGTCAATCAAGCCTTCATAAATATTTCCTCAGAATTTCTTGTAATTTAATCTACATTTACTTTTACAACAATTATAAAAAGGCTAGATCATTTATAGACAATTAAAAGTGATAAATACACATTACTTTTAGCTTCTTCTTATTTGCGCCACTAATGTTCTGACCATGTTGACTGGAATTGAAAATCAAATGACTCATTAGTTTAGTTTTACAGTACAAGCAACTCTAGCCACGTATTTTACTTTTGATTCATACTAACACAATAATCTATATATATATAAAAGGCAAAGCCCTCACTCACTCACTCATCACTAATTCTCCAACTTCCCATGTAGGTAGAGAGCTGAAATTTTGTACACTGTTTCTTTAGAACTTAAATAGGACAACTAAAGTATTTTCATCTTGATAAAGTACTCCTAAGGGGTATAAAGCACCCTTAAAAGATTGGTCCATAAGGATAACATTGGGTTGATTTTAGTAAATTAATAACAGCTGTTTTGTAAATAAATAAACATGTCTATTTTGAATGTTTGACATTATACTATTTAATATTTTACTATGAGTTTAATCTTCAGCTGTTAAACAAAAATAAATGAAATGAACACTCTTGAAATAGGCTAAATAGGTGGCAAAGCAATTAGTGTGAGTGAGATACTGTAACTAAATTTAATATTGTGATTTTATGTTATATAGTTAATCTCCTATTTTTTGTATTGAATAGTTACATGCCGAGGCCGAAGGCCGAGGTGTATCAATTGCAACGAGCATCGGGGTTGGCATGCGAAGCGTGTAGGGGTGTCCTCTTGGCAGCTGTGTTTGAACAAATGTCAGGGATAGAGGTAAACATTGACTAAAGAAAATATAAATACTGTAAATTACAATAATTATTTACTGAGCAAAAGCTTGGTTCACCTGGTACTTGGGTGCAATCTATATATATAAAAGGCAAAGCCCTCACTGACTCACTCACTCATCACTAATTCTCCAACTTCCCATGTAGGTAGAGAGATGAAATTTTGTACACTGTTTCTTTAGACCTTAAATAGGACAACTAAAGTATTTTCATCTTGATAAAGTACTCCTAAGGGGTAGAAACCACCCTTAAAAGATATCTCCATAAGGATAACATTGAGTTGATTTTAGTAAATTAATAACAGCTGGTTTGTAAATAAATAAACATGTCTATTTTGAATGTTTGACATTATACTCAGTTACTCAAATG
This sequence comes from Stictocephala bisonia, assembly GCA_035578905.1. Lineage (NCBI taxonomy): Eukaryota > Metazoa > Arthropoda > Insecta > Hemiptera > Membracidae > Stictocephala > Stictocephala bisonia. The sequence continues at coordinate 2,059,641 of JAQJVL010000089.1, read as the reverse complement.
CTATTGATGCAATTTTAATATTTTACTATGAGTTTAATCTTCAGCTGTTAAATAAAAATAAATGTAATGAACATGGTTGAAATGGGCTAAATAGGGGGCAAAGCAATTAGTGTGAGTGAGATACTGTAACTAAATTTAATATTGTGATTTTACGTTATATAGTTAATCTCCTATTTTTTGCATTGAATAGTTACATGCCGAGGCCGAAGGCCGAGGTGTATCGATTGCAGCGAGCATCGGGGTTGGCATGCGAAGCATGCAGGGGTGTCCCCTAGTTGTAAATAAACACAGAGTGATCACTTTGGTGGGCACAGTATTTTATAAATGGTCAGGCTAATCTAGAATGAGATTGCGTCATTCAATGACCCCTTTTCATGTAAGGAACGTTCCTCCCGACATTAAAGGTTAGTCAATGACTGAGTCTCACACCAATTGACCCTGTGTTAACATGCACCAGCCTTGGCTAGTTTTACTGCTCAGATATTTCCATTGAGAATCCCTTCATTACTGTACATTGTTAGATATTTATGGAATATGAGATTTGAATTAATCAAATAATTTACTTATCATGTATGTACTTATGACACTGTCCTTCCTGTGGAGACTACTGCCACACTTCTCCATGTTTAATGAGATTAATCATGTACATAAATCTATCACTTTAGCAATAGTAAGAATAATAAAGCTGCCTAAATAGTATTCGCTTGAATCTCCCAAGTAGAATTTTAAAAGAGGTCATTGTACTGGAACTGTTGAGGTTTTGATTTAAAGAGGTTATAATATTCAACTAAATTCAAATTACATAGATCATTATTTATTTTTGTTTAGCATTGAAGAATGTTGAAAATTCAGCAGATCACTCACTACAGAAAGAAGGAATTATATTTAGACTAGTATCCTTAAAAATTTGTTTATTTTGGACTGTTTTATTGAGTTGAAAATGTTGCATGACAATGGCTGTCTTTAAACTTTACAATATCTCCCTGGACAGTAAAACATTTTTAAGTTCTCTCTTTATTGGTATATCTGTTCATGAAGTCAGATAATTTCTGTACCATACTAAAATTGACAAGGTTACTACAGTAAAAATGTAGTCTCTTCTCTTAGTTAGAGACAGGGTGGATGCAACATAGGCAGCAAGTGGAAAAAGGTTCACCATGTTCGTACTAGTTTGTTTATATCAATCCAATTTAATTGTAATGGCATTTTTAATATTACACAAAGCTGAAAATTTTAAAAGTCAGAATTTTACGAATTTAATATATATGTATAAAAATATCTTCAATCCTTCTAATTAAAGGTTTGTATATACATTTTTAATAACAGATTTGAATTTGTGAGGTTTGATTGTACATTTTGTATATCAGGCTGTGTAATTTTTCGTATTGTATGCATCTGATTTACTATTATTGAGCCCTATTTAATTAATTAACTAATTTATTAAAATAAATTATAATTTTTAGTTACTTTTGAACTATTTTAAGATAATCTTGGAAGAGTAAATTGGTTAGATAAGAATAAATCGAAGCTAGAACGGCCTCTTTTATTTAGTAAGCATTGATAATGACTTCATAGCTCTATATTAAATTAAAAGATATAACTAATATACTAAGGTATACAAGTAAAATTAAACATTAGTAATTGTTGATATCTTAATAAATTCTTTTGTAAGTTTTAATTGGCTAACATTCATTCATTTGCTTTTCTTAAGTCCAAAGATGGATTAAGATTCTGTGGTGAAATGTACATTATATAAGTCGTAGCAGCAAATGATGCCCTATCTCCTAATATACTAATTCTTGGCCTAGTGCTCTTTGACCTAATCTATTATTTTATAAGTGGGTAACCTTTTCTTTCTGTCTCTAATTAAATTGTTATAAAAAGAATTAATTTTTGTCAAGTCTGACCAAATAACCAGGAAATAATTTAAAAATTATAAAATTTTGTATTTAAAGATTTTGCTTATCCAGTTGTACACACACACACACACATAAAAAAGGTTAAATGGATATACTTGACAGTTCATAGAAGAATAAGGAACTAAGTAAATAATTGATTATAAAGTCTATGACAATACAATCACAACAACCAATATTCATAAGTAAACACACTACAAGGTTCACTAGACTGAGGATATGTGCCGAGTCAGGTGACATGAAAACTGCTAGTGATAAAGACTTTATTTTGTCTTCTATTGTTGAATTACTATGGAAACAATAAATATCAAAAAATGAACTGCGACAAATTTAATGCAAAAAACTCACAACAAAAAATTAAATGCAAAAAATTTGATGCGGAAAAATTTCCAGTGAAAAAATTACCCCCAATCGTTAAATCAGGATTAACTCATTCTGATCATAAATACAGTAAGCCCTTGATTTAACAGACGCCGATTTAACGAAGTTCGGATTTAACCAACAGCTTACAGCTGCGTTACAGTATCTAAAACTCTATATATCACGGAATTAGGGTTATTAAGGAATTGTTATAGAACAATTGTAGTTTATAAGGTTCCTTATTTATTTGTATATTTTATTGATCTTTGAGTTAACTATTAGCTGGCTGAATTTCAGTTAGTTTTGATTAAGGTGTGGAAATCTCATAACAGCTTGAGGTGAGTTCATCCTGATTTAACAATAGGGGGTAATTTTTTTGCTGTAAATTTTTCCGCATATAATTGTTTGCATTTAATTTTTTTTTTTTTTTGCATTAAATTTCAAATTCAATAACCCATTTCAAATGTTGGTTTAAACTCACCCAGACTTCTCATTCTCATAACTAAAATTCCAAGTTTTAAGTTTCCGAATTCCAAGTTTAAAATGTCAGTAGAAATTACTGGAAATACGCTAATCATTGAAGAGTTTCTTTATTACCATTCAAGATATGTTTGTAATAATTGACGGCATTGGTTATGTCGAAGGGAACTAGGAAGGAGTGTACAGCGCCCAAGGTGTTCTATGCCAACTGCCTTCAAGAGAAAATTTAGCTAAGTCTTTAAGAAGAGATGGCCGAAAAAATCTTCCTCCAAATCCTCAATCCCTCTATGATTTTGATGACCTCCCTCGTCTTTATCAAAGAGCCCTTGCTGATGAAACATTTTTAATATTTGATTCTGATAAATCCGAAGACAGTCGCGTTATAGTGTTTGCTACTCAACGGAATCTGGAGCTACTTAAAAAAAGTCGTGTTTGATGTCTAGATGGAACATTCAAGATTTTCCAGCGATTTTTACACAAATTTTTACCATCTTGGGAACTCGTGAAAGGCGACGTAATGTTGAAGATCAAGAAATCGTTCCACATCCTTTCGAGTATGCCCTCCTGTCATCCAAGGAGACATCAAAGTATGCATCTGTTTTGCGGGCGATCCAAACAGTATCTGAAGAGTACTGAACCAAGAAGAATAATGACAGATTATAAGTAAGGCATTATCAATGCAAGTGAAGAAGTTTTCCTGGGAGTTCCTATTTCTTGCTGTTTTTTTTCCATTTTTAGCAATCAGTGTATCGGAAAATTCAGGAAGTTGGCCTCCAAATTCAGTATAATGATGATCATGAAACTATTCATGTCCAGACTCATATAATAACAGCCTTGGCATTCGTTCCAGCAGATGAAGTTTCTCGTGTCTCTCGCCTGCTATAAGATGAAGTGGACGATTTATTGCTGGCAATAATCAAGTATTTTGGTGAAATGTATGTTATTGGTCGGCCTGGGTAGCGCAGGAGAAAAGGCGTTGCTATTCTATTCGCACCAGCTCTCTGGAATCACTACGACGCTGCAACTGGCCGACGAGCAAAAAACTAACAATCTGAGCTGTACGTGCAAAGAAGTTTGCAAAGAGTCGTGGAGGCATATGAAGAACACGTGGAAGATAGAACGGTACTGGAGTACCTTAAAAACCTTGCCCAGAATATTTATTTGTAAGAATTATAAAAATAAATTTGTAGCGTGTAAAAATTATAAAAATAAACACTCATTATTTTTAACTTTTTTTGCAAAACTTAGTCCTTGGGGAAAAATTTCCAGCAAAAAACTGGATGTGAAATAAGGTCCGTGTACCGATTTAATGGACATTCAGCTTTAACGGACTAGAGGCTGTCCCATATAGTTTGTTAAATCGAGGGTTTACTGTAATAGGAAAAGTGTAGTAGATTGTTTTGTGCAAAGGTAACTCCATTTTACTAGTTATATAATCCACTACATATATAAATTATGAGTGGGTGACAAATTACCAGCAACATCGATATCACATGGTTACATACTAGCGATAGATTCTTGATCCGTTCTAATAGGGTTACATTAAAGAGAGTGTGCTAAAAAGATTTAGTATTCGAGGAATACATAGACTGTGGAATGTTAAGAGGGAGATTTAGAAAGGTGTGGGATAAGAATAACAGCAAGCAAGTAACAGAATAAGTTGTTAAGGCTAAAGATGAAAAGAGGAACTGGCATTATTAGAAGAACTGAACATACTGAATGTTACAAATAGTGAGGAGGAAAGGGGAACTAGCATTATTAGAAGAACTGAACATATTGAATGTTACAAATAGTGAGGAGGAAAGGGGAACTGGCATTTTTAGAAGAACTGAACATAATAAATGTTACAAATAGTGAGGAGGAAAGGGGAACTGGCATTATTAGAAGAACTGAATATATTGAATGTTACAAATAGTGAGGAGGAAAGGGGAACTGGCATTATTAGAAAAACTGAACATACTGAATGTTACAAATAGTGAGGAGGAAAGGGGAACTGGCATTATTAGAAGAACTGAATATATTGAATGTTACAAATAGTGAGGAGGAAAGGGGAACTAGCATTATTAGAAGAACTGAACATATTGAATGTTACAAATAGTGAGGAGGAAAGGGGAACTGGCATTTTTAGAAGAACTGAACATAATAAATGTTACAAATAGTGAGGAGGAAAGGGAACAAATAATTAAAAGAACAACAATAGTTTAGGACAAGGCATATAGTTAGGACCTAAATAAGTAATCAATTAAACTCTTCATTAAATAGTGTAGCTTAGCACCTACAAATAATGAGCCATATTAGTTAATATTAGTTAGCTGATAACTTCAGTAAGAAGAACATTATAGTAGATATTTGATAGTGAGAAAAACTTGTTATAATATATAATATTTCTATTTTACTGACCACATTGAGGAAATTGAGAGCTTCACAGATGAAGTATCCACTGGCATATGTGTTGTGCATATGAAGGGTGTCAGTGAAATATTGCACCAGCCTGCTAAGTCTGTCTCGACGGTCTTCCTTTGGTCCCACGATGGCGCCTCTAATTCCATCAGTGATCATGCGGATTTTCCCCTCTTCCCAGCTCTTCCAAATCCAGTGTGGAACGTAGAATAAAATACCCTGCAAGTTGCGGCAGTAGTAAAAACTAACTATGGAGATTAGATGTGAATTAATCTTTTAAGATTAGTGTTTAGAAACATTATGTTTAGAATTAATTATGTTTAGAAACATTAGCAAACCTTTAAACAAAATAGTCCATTAAAAATGCAAACGTTCAGTTAAAACATTTAGTTAATTTCATTTAATTTAGTTACCATTTTGTTAGATAAATATTACCAATCAGTTTTTTAACCTACCTCTCTAGCTATCTCTAATTTAGAGGTATACTAATCTATTTATTCTGTGATTACTACACATTAATACGATTGATTTTTTCTATATACATTACAACTTGATTATCCGGACTTGCTTTATCTGGCTGTCTGTGTCATAGGGCTTGTTAATCAGGCAACAAATTAAATTATAAATATGTCGTTTAACTTTGCAACGCCTGCATCTTGAATATTGCAGGTGTTGTGCATAACTGGTTGTCATGAAAATGCACTCGAAGATCTGAACTGGCAATTTGTTTACTTCTGTAACAGAGCAGCTAGAAGAGTCCATTTCTCATTTGGGGAAATGGAAGAGTTCATTACATATAAACCCTTAGCATTGTCAGTCATTTGTGGCAGAGTGAAAACTGTTCTCGTTTATTTAAAGAATATAGTTCCTTTTAAATTCACTAAAATTATACTTTATAGCAAGTTTTTATTTATATACTATTCAGTAATTTAAAATATTTTGTTAGAATTTTAAATTAGTAAAATACAGCTGTTTTTTAAAACGTCCTGTCTTACTAGTTACATTGTTTTCACTATAGTCTAGTCAGTCTCATTCGTCTTGTCAAAATTTGCCAACCTTCTAGATTTTTGTTGCATGCAATTGTAAGCGCTCGTCTCATGCTTACCATCTGATATGAGTTATTGAATTTGGTTTTGTTAGAAAACCAAGTTTTGTTGTGTCTTCTACTTTATCCGGCTTGACCTGCTGACACGTTAGACTGGATATGGGTTGTACAGTACTGTAATTTTATTTTTGGTCCCTGTCACTACAAACATTTTTATTAGGTTTTATTTACAATTTTTTAGTTATATGTGTTTTATTAAAATTATTTTACAATGAAACATTTTGATGACATTTTACATGTTCTCAACTCGAATTGGCAGCTAAATAACATAAATCACTTAATAAATTTGCGAGATATATTTCTTATACCAATCCAATAAGTTAACAAGCCTTTTGAGTAGAAAGATACAAGGCAACACTGAGTCAGTGTATCACAATAAATTATGCAACATTATTAAAAAAAAAAAAAAACAGCATTTAAAAGATAATTGATTCATTGATTTGTTTTCAACATTTTTTATACGTGCATAAAAATATTTACCTGGAAGAATAGCATAAAAGGAACCCACTGATAGTACGAATGGTGACGAATCTCATCCTCTCCTAGTACAAAATCACCCACACCAGGGTGGGCTACATGTGAGCCTACAGGCTTTCCGTGTTGGTGGGGTAGTGTAAATGTGTGCATTATCCAGCAATAGGTGTTGATTACATGACCTGGGATAGCTCCGTCTGTGATACACGAAATAGGTTCTCCTGAAAATTGAACCAAGCATTTTTAAAAGAAGATTTCAAGCTAACCATTTTTCATTTGAGAGATGATAATCATATTGACCCTGGATTGAAAATAATATATAATTGAGAAAATATATACCTTGTTCAATCACTTTATTTCATATACACAAATGTGTATATGAAATAAAGTGATTGAACAAGGTATATATTTTCTCAATTATACATTTTTCATTTATTTAGAATCAAACCATAGAGGTTAAAATCTGAAGAAACACGTTTGATTATAAACTATATCACCTAAGGTATTTAAATTTGTGAGAATTACTGAACGGAAACAACAGCAATTAATGTTGACTATATTGGTTTTAATACGTACACTGGTAGTATAAATAAAAATATTGTCTTTCTTCTTAGCCTAGATTGTACAGAGAACAGTTTTTTAAAAGTTTGGAGTATTAACAGTCTCTGAAATGTTTATTTATAGCTGTCTCACTAATACCAAAGAAAACATAAATAACTATCGTCACAGTTCTTCAATACACCGCTATGACACTAGGAGAAAACAAGATATGAACTTGCCCTACTACAGACTAACTAAACTACAAATATATAGGCCTGGAACTTTTTAATAGTCTCCCTAAACACATCAATACCACAACAAACAACAAATTTAAAGTTACAATAGACAAATGGCTAAAGAAACATGCTTTTTGCTCCATATCAGAATACAAAGACCATTCAAAGTCAGGCTTAATTCTCTCTTTAAATAGTTCTTAACTTTCTATCCTGTTACCGTCTAATAAGTATTACTGTGTAGTTTCATATTTGTTAAGCTAAATAAGTGAGTAGGCTAGTCCAGTTTTTAATTATTTAAGTTACTGTTGTAATAGACTATTATAGCAACTCTTTAAGTAATGTTTTGTAATATATATTTTTTTCTTTTTTACCTCTACTGTAAATATTTAGTATAGCAATTAAAGTCTTGTAATATAGTGTGTAGACTTACTGACAGCGTATAAGATATCTTCATGGATAGGACAGCATATAAGATAGTTTCTCGGATAGGATAGCGTATAAGATAGTTTCGAAACCTATTGTACAGTATTGTATCCAATGGTGAATAAAGATTCTTTGCAACTAGTTACTCACAAACAACATTTTGATAAGTTGTCTTTCTTCATTTGTTTAATATATACTTTGCTATGATTTAGTTCTATTAGCTGAGGAAACATATATGTATTTCTGTTTCAATTCAAACGCTATTGATTCTTCTATCTGACTGGTATTCTATTCTTTTTCTACATCCACATGTTCATTCCTGATGTTGGTTGTGCAGTGTGCTCAAGTGAATATTGCTACTTTAAGCTATGCTGATTGTTTATTTATTTTCTATAATCCATTATTGTCTGATTGGAAGAATTACTTTTTAATATGCCTAACTCGGATAGATTCATTCATATAGCTGATGACAGTTCTTAATTTCTGTATTAAAAAATGCACCTTATAACCTGACAGAAGAATGACATGTTATAGTAAGAAATGGCTTGTTATGTAAACTTAATGGCTCATGTCAACATGATGCACTCAAACTTCTATTGTTCATTGCATCATATGACTGTCTTGGAAATTTTCTCTTCGGACATTACAGTGACAAAACAATTAATTACTCTCAGCTTATAGAATAGAGTGCTTAAATATATACCGAATATGTCAATTATGTTCAAATATCTTTGGTACATTGCTAATTTAAAAAACATAATTTCTCTAGTTAAAGTAAACTAGTTTATGCTATTATAAATAGTATATCTTGTACATATTTTTTGCCAAGCATATTGTATCTTCAAAAGCTTATTTATTTATAAATGTTGAGCTTAAAACTATCAGTAAGTTTATTTTAAATTAAAAAAGATTGTTATTTCGTGCAATTTATTGAAATGTGGTAGACCAAGAGTTTACCTTTATATAAAAAGTACATTTGGTAATCAGAATTGACCATATAACAAACTATCCTAGAGCAGAGCAGAATTGTCTTACCTATTAAATTATTAGCTGTGACCAGGACACAAGAGACAAATAGAATGGCACTGGTGACTCTGTAGTGAAGTCGGAACACCATGTTGTCAATGACAGCTTTATCCATCAGGTAGCGGACTTTGACGAAGCCCGCCACCGATGATGCCATCGCAAACACAGACATCTTGATTTATTTCTGCAATAATTCATATTTCATTTAGTAATTAATTGTAAAAATGGTAAAACAGGAATATATAAAAAAAAGTATAAATTTATTTATTTTTAAGAAGCCGATCATCAATACATGAGCAAATATTGATTTCAAATTTGTGTAATGAGTGTAGATGAGCGAATGTAGTCATTCTTACAAACTGAGGTTGACTATTCCTTAGAAAGTGTTATTAATTAATTATTCTATTAATAATTAAAAAAAGCCTGATGACAAAAGAACAGCTGTTGGTTAACAGCTGATTCCTTTCAACTTTCAAAATTGCCATGACTGTGATTGGGATTGAATTGAGAACCTTAGGTTCATGAAGCTAGACAAACCAATTACAATAATAGAGTTAACTAACTACCTTCCCAACACTCATTAAATTGTAGGCTGCTCCTCTCCCATTTGTACATTTCCCAATACTTACAAATGAGTTCATAAATTTATTCATAAAAACATATAATTATTTTTCATTCATATCTGGACACTTGTGACAATTACTCTCATACCTGTGACCACTCACACTTTGGCCTTGCCAGGACGGTGCCTGCAACTTGATGGCACTAAGTATGTAAGTGAGGTATATTCAAAAAACTGGAAGCAAAATAGATTTCTAAAACAAATTTTTGAATAACTTTTACATTCTAATATTTTTTCTCTTTGCATTGTCTCATGTTTCTGTCTAATAGATACTAGGCATAACATTTTTTATGTGCATACGTTACAATTCTGGTAGCATTTTAAGTTTATTAACATAATAATAACAGGAGCATGGTTCAGCATTATTATTTTTAAAACATAAATGCTGAAAGTATATTTTTTCATTGTAGAAAAAATATTACTGTTTTTAGATACTTTTCTGAAATTTATTATTGACAGTTTATAAATCTAAATCCATTACAACAGTAACTTACTAAAACACGGTAAAAAACTGACTATCCAAATGTATATAATAAATACACTGTTACTGGAGATGATTTGTTTGTTCTAGATGGTTTGTTTATCACTCTAGAATTGATAGATTATGAAGTGAACATTCCTGAAAATAATAAAAATTGTAGATTTATTAATAGCGTAAAACCAAATTAGCAATATTACATTTATAATGAAATAGTAAGGTTTCCAACAAAATACCAACTATGGAATAGGCAATTGCACTGATTGTGAAACATGTTACGATTCAATAAGTTAACCAAGTCCATTGAAGTATACAGTAAGTAGTAAACATACCAGTCCCGGTAATGAATTATGTGTGCGACGAGTTACTGTTGGCAGAACTGATTAACATTACGCACCTGACTAACGCTCCAGACTTCTCTACCACTGGGGTGAGAGTGAGAAGACAGGCCAGGTATGTCGGTGCCAGCCGGCTCGCTGTCCTTGGCAGCTGCAGTATTGGCCAGCCTGCATGAATCAGACCAGCCTGGCCAGGCCTGACAGAAGCCAAGACAAAGACTGCCACAGGTTATTGACTTGGCTCTCTCTCACTCCCCTAGCCTGGCTGGTCATCTTCCAACTGGTGATATCTCGACGACTACTCGCCACTTGACCTTTCGACAACTTGTCTTTCATATACCGTAACCTAACGTAGTATCGTTCTCTTGACAGTCTACGACACTTGTTACAGTTGCAGTGTACTTGCTACAAATCGCTCTCGCAGTATCGATGGTCTGCTATCACACGGGCTACAATCTGTCGCTGGCAGTTTGGTAGTTGTAGGTGACATTGACTTATATGGAGTAGCTAGAGCGACAGTATACTTCTCCATGTGGCTGCCACCTTAGCCTATGGTAGTTGTAGGTGACATTGACTTATATGGAGTAGCTAGAGCGACAGTATACTTCTCCATGTGGCTGCCACCTTAGCCTATGGTAGTTGTAGGTGACATTGACTTATATGGAGTAGCTAGAGCGGCAGTATACTTCTCCATGTGGCTGCCACCTTAGCCTATGGTAGTTGTATGTGACATTGACTTATATGGAGTAGCTAGAGCGACAGTATACTTCTCCATGTGGCTGCCACCTCAGCCTATATACCAATGCAACCTAATACGCCACATTTTACTACTTCCTGCCAGCGGTAGATTGTAGCCCTTGTGGCCGCAGCCTCACGTGTCGCACTAACGTTCACTTGGCTTATTACGAGTCGCACTAACGTTCACTTGACTGTTTACGAGTCGCAGTATTGTTCACTTGACTGTTTACGAGTCGCAGTATTGTTCACTTGACTGTTTACGAGGCGCATTATCGTTCACTTGACTGTTTACGAGTCGCAGTATTATTCACTTGACTGTTTACGAGGCGCAATATTGTTCACTTGACTGTTTACGAGGCGCATTATCGTTCACTTGACTGTTTACGAGTCGCAGTATCGTTCACTTGACTGTTTACGAGTCGCAGTATTGTTCACTTGACTGTTTACGAGGCGCATTATCGTTCACTTGACTGTTTACGAGTCGCAGTATTGTTCACTTGACTGTTTACGAGGCGCATTATCGTTCACTTGACTGTTTACGAGTCGCAGTATTGTTCACTTGACTGTTTACGAGTCGCAGTATTGTTCACTTGACTGTTTACGAGTCGCAGTATTGTTCACTTGACTGAATGCGAGCCACAGTAATGTTTCCTTGACTGAATTCGAGCCACAGTAATGTTTACTTGACTGTTTACGAGTCGCAGTATTGTTCACTTGACTGTTTACGAGGCGCATTATCGTTCACTTGACTGTTTACGAGTCGCAGTATTGTTCACTTGACTGTTTCGAGTCGCAGTATTGTTCACTTGACTGTTTACGAGTCGCAGTATTGTTCACTTGACTGAATGCGAGCCACAGTAATGTTTCCTTGACTGAATTCGAGCCACAGTAATGTTTACTTGACTGATTACGAGTCACAGTATCGTTCACTTGACTGTTTACGAGTCGCAGTATCGTTCACTTGACTGTTTACGAGTCACAGTATCGTTCACTTGACTGTTTACGAGTCACAGTAATGTTTACTTGACTGATTACGAGTCACAGTATTGTTCACTTGACTGAATGCGAGCCACAGTAATGTTTCCTTGACTGAATTCGAGCCACAGTAATGTTTACTTGACTGTTTACGAGTCGCAGTATTGTTCACTTGACTGTTTACGAGGCGCATTATCGTTCACTTGACTGTTTACGAGTCGCAGTATTGTTCACTTGACTGTTTACGAGTCGCAGTATTGTTCACTTGACTGTTTACGAGTCGCAGTATTGTTCACTTGACTGAATGCGAGCCACAGTAATGTTTCCTTGACTGAATTCGAGCCACAGTAATGTTTACTTGACTGATTACGAGTCACAGTATCGTTCACTTGACTATTTACGAGTCGCAGTATCGTTCACTTGACTGTTTACGAGTCACAGTATCGTTCACTTGACTGTTTACGAGCCACAGTAATGTTTACTTGACTGATTACGAGTCACAGTATCGTTCACTTGACTGTTTACGAGCCACAGTAATGTTTACTTGACTGAATTCGAGCCACAGTAATGTTTACTTGACTGATTACGAGTCACAGTATCGTTCATTTGACTGTTTAGGAGTCGCAGTATTGTTCACTTGACTGTTTACGAGGCGCATTATCGTTCACTTGACTGTTTACGAGTCGCAGTATTGTTCACTTGACTGAATGCGAGCCACAGTAATGTTTACTTGACTGAATTCGAGCCACAGTAATGTTTACTTGACTGATTACGAGTCACAGTATCGTTCACTTGACTGTTTACGAGTCGCAGTATTGTTCACTTGACTGAATGCGAGCCACAGTAATGTTTCCTTGACTGAATTCGAGCCACAGTAATGTTTACTTGACTGATTACGAGTCACAGTATCGTTCACTTGACTGTTTACGAGTCACAGTATCGTTCACTTGACTGTTTAGGAGTCGCAGTATTGTTCACTTGACTGTTTACGAGGCGCATTATCGTTCACTTGACTGTTTACGAGTCGCAGTATTGTTCACTTGACTGAATGCGAGCCACAGTAATGTTTACTTGTCTGAATTCGAGCCACAGTAATGTTTACTTGACTGATTACGAGTCACAGTATCGTTCACTTGACTGTTTACGAGTCACAGTATCGTTCACTTGACTGTTTACAAGTCACAGTATTGTTCACTTGACTGTTTACGAGTCACAGTAATGTTTACTTGACTGATTACGAGTCACAGTATCGTTCACTTGACTTGTTTCGATTATTAATATCATTCACTTGAGTTGTTAGGAGTATCAGAAGGCCTGTAATTGTGAATCGTTGAAATTGTCCTCAGCGAAACGTAATTTAGTTCTTCTCTGAACTTAGACAAGATAATAGTACAGTATTTTTATTTTTCATGATTCTGTTGCTCATAAAAATGTATCTGTGTAAAAATATGCGGATCCAATTAGTTTTTAGTTAAAATCTGTCTCACAATTGTTATAGGTTTCTCGTTGTATCATTTTTCTTTCGTAAGTTGTACAGTTTTGTTTTTGTTCGTTCCATTGTAACCCTTCTTCTTTGTACAACAATTACACCAATTTAACTTTCAAACTAGTAAATGATTGAATTGAGAATCATAATATCTGCCACTAAGTGAAACGTCCCAGTTCATTGAACAGGTTTTTGGCCACTAAAAAGTGCATAAGCTATAATCACATATGAAAATAAAAATAAAAGAACAAGTGGTCAGTATTTTACTCGTGATGGGACTTCAATTAGTGTATATTCAAATTCGATACTTTCTCGTTACACAATAAAGATTGTTTATTTTGTCTTTGTTTAAACTGAATGTTGTGAAATTTTAGATGATGCCATAAGGTGTGTCAGGGTCGTAAGGTGTATGTAGTAGGAAGTCTCAGTGAGGATCAGCCAAGTGGTGGAGCTTTAGGGAAAGTCGTTTGTTGTATTGCTGGGGGAAGATTTTCGTAATTGGTGGGATTATCATAAATGTATGTGGTTAACTCTGAACTAAAGATTGATTAAGCAATGTGGATTCAAGGATACTGAGAAAAAATGTTCTCTTATATACGAGTATAATAGTGGCCATCTCTGTCAATGTTGCCATTGAAGGTCGGTCACAATGAAGGTGTTGACGTGCACTTTTATCCCGTGACGTGCCTTTCGTTCTGGGCCTGCTCGGTCTTTGCCCATTGGGGAAGTAGGCCACTCCACAAGGTTCACTTTCAACAACGATGCCTGTTCATCCTTCGACAGTTTGAACGAGATGATTCTAATAGCAAATTTATCCATGTCCAAATATTATTGATTTTCCGTGCAATATATTAATTATAATAGTATTCTAATATTTTCGCGTAAGAGAGTATTTTGAGAGTGAGTTTGGATATTTTGACAAAAAATATCTACTAACTGTAGTTAAACAGTAATAGATTGTTGTAACTAACAAGTAATAGCTCGCTGGATAATTGTATCACTCGACATCTTTTCAGCTATATTTGTGACATGATTAAGTCTGATCATCCCATGATGATCATTTATCCAAGAACTTAAACGGTTTAAACCTTTGAACTGGGGAATTTATAGTTTGTACAATTTTCGTGGAAGGGGTGTGTAAAATTTGATAAAGAGTCAGTAGAATTATCATTTAACCAATAAAGTTGTTTACCAACGTGTTGTCATGTAATTCTTCACAGAATGAGGACAAATGTAGATAAATTAACACTCAGTGGTCATGTGTTATTTCTTGCAAACATTTGTTTTGTAACTGTGGTTCGAACACAAGTTATGTCTTGTGCTTCTAGCCAATTTTAAGTATAATATAATTTTACTAGTTATAAATCTCTAGAAAGGAACAGTCAAAGTAAACTTCTACGAATATTATCAATAACATAATACGCCCTGGATCAATGTGTTATTTGATCTTTCCGGTTCCGTCATTGTTCTTACACAGAAACAACTTTGACAGGTGTCAGGTTTCGCAATCGCTCCATATTGCAAAAACAGCATTTCCTGTTCAGTGCCTTGTTACTCGCTAAAAGGAATGTCCTCAATGTCAATTAATGTTATTTTACAGATTTACTAGGCTTTCTCGACATGTCCTTTTCGTTATATAAAGTATTGATATGTAGGATACCTAAAGACTATAAACGTTATAGTAGTGACTTTGTCTGTGTTCAACACGTGCCTTTTGATGGCTCTCCTTAAACGTGTCTAGTTCGGCGTGTTAGTGGAGAAAGTGGCGACACCCGACCACAGCAGCCTCCGTGTCTCTGTCTGTGTTCAACACGTGCCTTTTGATGGCTCTCCTTAAACGTGTCTAGTTCGGCGTGTTAGTGGAGAAAGTGGCGACCCCCGACCACAGCAGCCTCCGTGCCTCTGTCTGTGTTCAACACGTGCCTTTTGATGGCTCTCCTTAAACGTGTCTAGTTCGGCGTGTTAGTGGAGAAAGTGGCGACCCCCGACCACAGCAGCCTCCGTGTCTTTGTCTGTGTTCAACACGCGCCCTTTGATGGCTCTCCTTAAACGTGTCTAGTTCGGCGTGTTAGTGGAGAAAGTGGCGACCCCCGACCACAGCAGTCTCCGTGTCTCTGTCTGTGTTCAACACGCGCCCTTTGATGGCTCTCCTTAAACGTGTCTAGTTCGGCGTGTTAATGGAGAAAGTGGCGACCCCCGACCACAGCAGCCTCCGTGACTTTGTCTGTGTTCAACACGCGCTCTTTGATGGCTCTCCTTAAACGTGTCTAGTTCGGCGTGTTAGTGGAGAAAGTGGCGACCCCCGACCACAGCAGCCTCCGTGACTTTGTCATTGATTATTCTCTCTCAGGTGTATTAGCGTTTTCCTGTTTAGTGGAACTCTTGACGGAATGGCCATACCCTAATTACAGAGATATCAACAATTAAGTGGACAAACATATATTGTAGGGTATAGGAATAGGTCTACCTGATAATATTTAAAATGTCGAGGATAAAATGGCTATATATACGGAGTTTGTTGTTATTGTTGTGTAAAAAAGCAAAGTTTAAAAGTTGAAAATGTGTTTGCAATCAAATACTGTATATTTTAGAAATCAATAATTGTTTGTAACTTTTCAATCATATAGTTTTTTTTTATTGATTGTCTTCAATGTATTAGAAGAGGATACTAAGATATTATCATCGAGTGATGTGTTTAGATTTTACAATGGTATTAATTTGACTGTACTCAAAAATATAATATTCATTGGCGAAGTTGCGATTTCATCATGCTATTAATGTACATACAAGTCCTATAAAAAGAAATATGATATTTAAAGTTTTGAAACTAGCGTACACTTAGTGTTTTAACCTGAACTGAAGTGTTACCAAACATAATTTGACCTAGACACGTGACCTTACAAGGGAAATTACCTGCATAAATATATCGTTGTTGAAAAACCCATTTTTGGGGGTTACGTCTAAAAAATCATCCTTTTTTTAAATAAAATTACATATAACACGCACTTCATCTCATTGCTTTTTTTCTGCCAAAGATAGGCAGTAAAACGTATCTTCACGATCTTTATCCAATCAAATGTAGTCTTGTGTAAATGATGGAATAGTTAATAGAGGTTTTGTCTTTGTTATTTATATCTTAACTATAGTAACTCAGCCATATGGCACTTTGTTGAAATTTTGAAGCTAAGTGGATGCCTCATGTGCAAAGTTCAATCTTTAGTATTTCAATTACCGTGGACATTTGAGATGACCATACTTCTTATTCCTCGGCAGTGCCGTGACAGGCATAACCACCTATGACACTGAACTGTTGAAATACCTCTGTTTGACTTGTTCAGTCAAACATCAATCTTGGACGTAAAGAGGAGACTTTGTTTGGGATAAGCCTTCCTACTTCTACAGGCTTAGGCCTACACTTTAGGTATAAGCCTTTATATACCTCATCACGCTTACTCTGTATTTTTGGTGTACGCATTTTTACCTCATCACGCTTACATTGTAGTTTTGGGATAATCCTCTCTACTCCCTCAGACTTACACTGTAGTTTTGGTATAAACCTTTTTACCTCACCGCCCTTACACTGTAGTTTTGGTATAAGCCTTTATACCTCCTCACGTTTACATTGTAGTTTTGGGATAATCCTCTCTACTCCCTCAGACTTACACTGTAGTTTTGGGATAATCCTTCTACTCCCTCATACTTACACTGTAGTTTTTGTATAAGCCTTTATACCTCCTCACGTTTACATTGTAGTTTTGGGATAATCCTCTCTACTCCCTCATACTTACACTGTAGTTTTGGTATACACCTCCTCATGTTTACATTGTAGTTTTGGGATAATCCTTTCTACTCCCTCATACTTACTCTGTAGTTTTTGTATAAGCCTTTATACCTCCTCACGTTTACATTGTAGTTTTGGGATAATCCTCTCTACTCCCTCAGACTTACACTGTAGTTTTGGGTTAATCCTCTCTCTCCCTCATACTTACACCGTAGTTTTGGTATAAGCCTTTATACCTCCTCACGTTTACATTGTAGTTTTTGGATAATCCTCTCTACTCCCTCAGACTTACACTGTAGTTTTGCTATAAGCCTTCATACCTTCTCACGTTTACATTGTAGTTTTTGGATAATCCTCTCTACTCCCTCATACTTACACTGTAGTTTTGGTATAAGCCTTTATACCTCCTCATTTTTGCATTATAGTTTCGGGATAATCCTTTCTACTCCCTCAGATTTACACTGTAGTTTTGGGTTAATCCTCTCTCTCCCTCATACTTACACTGTAGTTTTAGTATAAGCCTTTATACCTCCTTACGTTTACATTGTAGTTTTGGGATAATCCTCTCTACTCCCTCATACTTACACTGTAGTTTTGGTATAAGCCTTTATACCTCCTCATGTTTACATTGTAGTTTTGGGATAATCCTCTCTACTCCCTCAGACTTACTGTAGTTTTCGTTTTGCTTGAGGCCTATTGGGTAGTCTCAGAAGTGGACCATACAGAGAAGGAGTTATTTCCGAATGAGTTTGTATAAGTTGATTTTTCATTATTCATTACAAAGGTGTGGTGTTTTAAATATGTAAACAGTAAAAATTACATTATTAATTACTAAAGACATTTAGTATTGGCAACTAATAGCACGGTGTATATTGCTCCATAGTTTAACCAAAAAGTAATTTTTATAAAATAGCCACTGCAGTAAGTACTCGCACTATATTCACGCACGACTTCCGCATACCACCAAAACACGGCTCGTATTGTATTTGACTGTTCAGCAATATAGTTACCAAAGAGATGAACTGCACTAAATCAATTTAAATTAGTTATTTTTGTTTTATAAATATTTTTTTTCTTTGAATATAGTCAATGTCGCAACATTTGTTTCATTAATCATTACATATGTAACAGTGCCTTACAACCAACCTCTGCCATCAAACGGGCTTACTTACAGTGTTAATAAGTAGGCTAATATTGTACAACTTAGTGACAGTTAATTGTATGTCTACTTTCATTATGGAATCAGTAAACAGTGTAACATGAGTCAAATATATGCTATTGATTTTGTAGCTTCAATTACTTGTAATTGTATTCTTGAATGTTTTTACCCTAGCAATCCAACTCGATTCCAAGATCGATTATTGAGCTATCGATTTCAGTCCCATAGGAAGGCCAATTTTATGAGTAACATATACTAACTCCATCCAACGGATTACGCTGAGCTGTGGTAAAAAACAAAACTAGTAGGCCCTACTATTTTACTACGTAGTTAAGTACAGTTAAATATATAATTAAATATTGTCCATTAGTTTTGTAAAGAATTTTAAAATATTTTTCCAGAAATATGACAGTAAACGTGTATTACATACAATATATAAACTAGGTTACTTCAAATTCAACAGATAATGTAGTGTACACGATCGTATAACCTGGACGACCATGCAGTGTCGGGTGTCGACCATGTCGCCTAAGGCTTCAGCAGGACTCTCAAGTAGGTCGCGGCTTGCGAAACCGTCACCGACAGACCACAAGTGTCCTGACTATAGTGTAGTGTACACGATCGTATAACCTGGACGACCATGCAGTGTCGAGTGTCGACCATGTCGCCTAAGGCTTCAGCAGGACTCTCAAGTAGGTCGCGGCTTGCGAAACCGTCACCGACAGACCACAAGTGTCCTGACTATAGTGTAGTGTACACGATCGTATAACCTGGACGACCATGCAGTGTCGAGTGACGACCATGTCGCCTAAGGCTTCAGCAGGACTCGCAAGTAGGTCGCGGCTTGCGAAACCGTCACCGACAGACCACAAGTGTCCTGACTATAATGTAGTGTACACGATCGTATAACCTGGACGACCATGCAGTATCGAGTGACGACCATGTCGCCTAAGGCTTCAGCAGGACTCGCAAGTAGGTCGCGGCTTGCGAAACCGTCACCGACAGACCACAAGTGTCCTGACTATAGTGTAGTGTACACGATCGTATAACCTGGACGACCATGCAGTGTCGAGTGTCGACCATGTCGCCTAAGGCTTCAGCAGGACTCGCAAGTAGGTCGCGGCTTGCGAAACCGTCACCGACAGACCACAAGAATCAAAAGTAATTTAGTGCCAGTGTCCTGACTATAGTGTAGTGTACGTGGTGATTTAGGCTTCCTTCACCGAGGTGACTAGGCATGCTCGGTCAATATACTAAATTGTTTATTCAGGAACTCTGTT
This sequence comes from Stictocephala bisonia, assembly GCA_035578905.1. Lineage (NCBI taxonomy): Eukaryota > Metazoa > Arthropoda > Insecta > Hemiptera > Membracidae > Stictocephala > Stictocephala bisonia. The sequence continues at coordinate 2,039,824 of JAQJVL010000089.1, read as the reverse complement.
CAAACACACACGCTGATTTCATTAACTATTCGATTATTGGTTAATGATTGATTGTGACTATAGTATTATCTGACTTCTTTCTGTTCTGTTCCTTTTGGAAAGAGTAAATAAACTTCGCCAACTGATTTTAGTATTTCATAGTAGCATATTCCAGCGAAGGTTTATAATTAATTTGCAAACTATAAAAATAAGATTGTTTTTCAGTGAAACATTAGACACGGATGTAATTTGCTGTGAAGAGTATAAATTATCTAAATAATTTATAATTGAGATATTTGGCCTAAGTGTTGGTAGTCATTTCACACTAGTGGAACGTCATGCACACAACATTCATCTCAATATATAAAATCCAAAAAAACATGTTTTTGTTGTAATTTGGAAGGACGTTGGCTGTTGTATCAAATTCCTGCTAGGGGTAGTAGAAATAGCCCCTCGACGTTTACTTTTTCCCATAAGTGTAACATTGGCATTATATAATTTAATAATTTATATCTAACAGCTGATATATAAAACATAAACATGACACAAAAGCTCGGCTAATAATTTAGTTCTCTGACATTATTTCACTACTTTGTTATCTAGAAGAACGGCGGCGGGTTGAGGTTTTATATATGGTGGAAAACACTTTGGAAACGCTTTCACAACTTTTGTATGATTTCACTTGTAACAGTGAAATCTTGTACATCATCGTGGCTACAAAGAACCTACTTTTTGACGTCATTAGCACTATTTCATCTTTTCAGGGTAACGGCCCACGAGGAGTTTAACGAAAATCTTCACTGTAAGCCTAGGTTGAATATGGTATCAAATGAAAGGTCTATTCAAGATAAATTAATTGCCGCAAACCGATCTTCAAAAGGTTTACCCTTTCCAGAGTAGCCGTCATTAGAATTTCAAAATAACTAATTTGAACAGTATTATTTATCCGCAATTTAAAGGTTTCAAGTAAATTATTCTGATAAAAAATTACATTTTGTAGAGCACTAGTATTCAAAAAATTTTAACTATTAAATTATCTATGGAAAAAATAACCATTTTACAAGTGAAGTCATACAGAAGTTTGTTGTGAAAGCGTTTCCATATTTTTATTCTACCGTATAGACTTAATTGTTTTGAGAGAACCACGGAGTGAAGAGTAAGCGAGCGTAGAGAACCGATCCGTAGCGAAGCAAGGGATGTCGGCTTGTACAGTATACGAGAATAATAATAATAAATGGCGTTATTGTAAAAAGTTTGTTACACAGGGCGACCATATGAGAGAGAGAAGCCCTCCGTTACAATAAATGGTGTTATTGTAAAAATATTGTTACACAGGGCGACCATATGACAGAGAAAAGCCCTCAGTTACAATAAATGGTGTTATTGTAAAAATATTGTTACACAGGGTGACCATATGACTGAGAGAGAAGCCCTCTGTTACAATAAATGGTGTTATTGTAAAAAGGCTGTTACACAGGGCGACAATATGACTGAGAGAGAAGCCCTCCAGTACAATAAATGGCGTTATTGTAATACTATTTTTACACAGGAAGACCATATGACTGAAAAGCCCTTCGGTACAATAAATGCTGCACTTTATGGTAATTAATATTGTTACACAGGGCGGCCATATGACTGAGATGCCCTCCGGTACAATAAATGATGCACTTTATGGTAATTAATATTGTTACACAGGGCGGCCATATGACTGATATGCCCTCCGGTACAATAAATGATGCACTATATGGTAATTAATATTGTTACACAGGGCGGCCATATGACTGATATGCCCTCCGGTACAATAAATGATGCACTTTATGGTAATTAATGTTGTTACACAGGGCGGCCATATGACTGATATGCCCTCCGGTACAATAAATGATGCACTTTATGGTAATTAATGTTGTTACACAGGGCGGCCATATGACTGATATGCCCTCCGGTACAATAAATGATGCACTTTATGGTAATTAATGTTGTTACACAGGGCGGCCATATGACTGATATGCCCTCCGGTACAATAAATGATGCACTTTATGGTAATTAATGTTGTTACACAGGGCGGCCATATGACTGATATGCCCTCCGGTACAATAAATGATGCACTTTATCGTAATTAATGTTGTTACACAGGGCGGCCATATGACTGATATGCCCTCCGGTACAATAAATGATGCACTTTATCGTAATTAATGTTGTTACACAGGGCGGCCATATGACTGATATGCCCTCCGGTACAATAAATGATGCACTTTATGGTAATTAATGTTGTTACACAGGGCGGCCATATGACTGAGATGCCCTCCGGTACAATAAATGATGCACTTTATGGTAATTAATGTTGTTACACAGGGCGGCCATATGACTGAGATGCCCTCCGGTACAATAAATGATGCACTTTATGGTAATTAATGTTGTTACACAGGGCGGCCATATGACTGATATACCCTCCGGTACAATAAATGATGCACTTTATGGTAATTAATGTTGTTACACAGGGCGGCCATATGACTGATATACCCTCCGGTACAATAAATGATGCACTTTATGGTAATTAATGTTGTTACACAGGGCGGCCATATGACTGAGATGCCCTCCGGTACAATAAATGATGCACTTTATGGTAATTAATGTTGTTACACAGGGCGGCCATATGACTGAGATGCCCTCCGGTACAATAAATGATGCACTTTATGGTAATTAATATTGTTACACAGGGCGGCCATATGACTGATATGCCCTCCGGTACAATAAATGATGCACTTTATGGTAATTAATATTGTTACACAGGGCGGCCATATGACTGAGATGCCCTCCGGTACAATAAATGATGCACTTTATGGTAATTAATATTGTTACACAGGGCGGCCATATGACTGAGATGCCCTCCGGTACAATAAATGATGCACTTTATGGTAATTAATATTGTTACACAGGGCGGCCATATGACTGAGATGCCCTCCGGTACAATAAATGATGCACTTTATGGTAATTAATATTGTTACACAGGGCGGCCATATGACTGAGATGCCCTCCGGTACAATAAATGATGCACTTTATGGTAATTAATATTGTTACACAGGGCGGCCATATGACTGAGATGCCCTCCGGTACAATAAATGATGCACTTTATGGTAATTAATATTGTTACACAGGGCGGCCATATGACTGATATGCCCTCCGGTACAATAAATGATGCACTTTATGGTAATTAATATTGTTACACAGGGCGGCCATATGACTGATATGCCCTCCGGTACAATAAATGATGCACTTTATGGTAATTAATATTGTTACACAGGGCGGCCATATGACTGATATGCCCTCCGGTACAATAAATGATGCACTTTATGGTAATTAATATTGTTACACAGGGCGGCCATATGACTGATATGCCCTCCGGTACAATAAATGATGCACTTTATGGTAATTAATATTGTTACACAGGGCGGCCATATGACTGAGATGCCCTCCGGTACAATAAATGATGCACTTTATGTTAATTAATATTGTTACACAGGGCGGCCATATGACTGAGATGCCCTCCGGTACAATAAATGATGCACTTTATGGTAATTAATATTGTTACACAGGGCGGCCATATGACTGAGATGCCCTCCGGTACAATAAATGATGCACTTTATGGTAATTAATATTGTTACACAGGGCGGCCATATGACTGAGATGCCCTCCGGTACAATAAATGATGCACTTTATGGTAATTAATATTGTTACACAGGGCGGCCATATGACTGAGATGCCCTCCGGTACAATAAATGATGCACTTTATGGTAATTAATATTGTTACACAGGGCGGCCATATGACTGATATGCCCTCCGGTACAATAAATGATGCACTTTATGGTAATTAATATTGTTACACAGGGCGGCCATATGACTGATATGCCCTCCGGTACAATAAATGATGCACTTTATGGTAATTAATATTGTTACACAGGGCGGCCATATGACTGATATGCCCTCCGGTACAATAAATGATGCACTTTATGGTAATTAATATTGTTACACAGGGCGGCCATATGACTGATATGCCCTCCGGTACAATAAATGATGCACTTTATGGTAATTAATATTGTTACACAGGGCGGCCATATGACTGATATGCCCTCCGGTACAATAAATGATGCACTTTATGGTAATTAATATTGTTACACAGGGCGGCCATATGACTGAGATGCCCTCCGGTACAATAAATGATGCACTTTATGGTAATTAATATTGTTACACAGGGCGGCCATATGACTGATATGCCCTCCGGTACAATAAATGATGCACTTTATGGTAATTAATATTGTTACACAGGGCGGCCATATGACTGAGATGCCCTCCGGTACAATAAATGATGCACTTTATGGTAATTAATATTGTTACACAGGGCGGCCATATGACTGAGATGCCCTCCGGTACAATAAATGATGCACTTTATGGTAATTAATATTGTTACACAGGGCGGCCATATGACTGAGATGCCCTCCGGTACAATAAATGATGCACTTTATGGTAATTAATATTGTTACACAGGGCGGCCATATGACTGATATGCCCTCCGGTACAATAAATGATGCACTTTATGGTAATTAATGTTGTTACACAGGGCGGCCATATGACTGATATACCCTCCGGTACAATAAATGATGCACTTTATGGTAATTAATGTTGTTACACAGGGCGGCCATATGACTGAGATGCCCTCCGGTACAATAAATGATGCACTTTATGGTAATTAATGTTGTAAACTACGTTTACTATCTTAAATTAAAGGGCTTTACAAACAAATCACAGTTATTTTGTCTAATTTTTGTTGGTGAAAAAAATGTCTTTTGAATGAATCCCCTTAGGCTGAGTATAGCGAAGATAAATCAAAGAAAGCGACCACTAACATAAATAGCATATTAAAATTATCTTGTACTTATATTAAACATAAAGTGTGTAACATATTAAGTGTTTGTAAATTAATTTCAATATATACATTCAGTGTTTTGTGATATTTTACGTTAGTTTTAGATCCTTCCAAAAAAATTGTGCTACTTGAGTAGTTAATTTTGAGTAGGAGATTAAAAATGTCTGAAGTATATCAGTTCAGTGCGTCATATATAATCTAGGGGGAATTCATCACATCGGATGAGTTTTTATTGCTATCGGGAGTCTATGAATGGCAATGCGAGTCTCATCTCGTCCCTTTATTTCGTAGACCGCTTAACTTATTACAGCATTAGTAAGCAGCAGTCAAAGACATGTGGATTGCTTGGAACACTTTTCCGCCTCAATATAATTTTTGAAGTTATACTTCTTTGCGCCCGTTAGACACTTTGGGATGGGATGTTGGTCGAGAAACCGCGTCACGCTGAAAAGTAAGAACAAATTTTTAAGAACTATCGATTAATCGATTGTTAATCGAAGAAATTACTGATAATGATAATATAGGTGTATAATATAATAATGAAGTCACGTATAATATATTGAAGATAAATATATTGAATAATATTGAAAAATGTCTTATATTTCATTTATATATCCTGTCTGTGTGCGTGAGTGGGTGTATTAGAATGGCCAAAGAAGTATAACTTCCACCGTGTGGTCCGACGCACACCCAATTTTTTTTTTAACTTTGTTCTTTTACGGTACTCTTACACGAGTGTTTATGTTTTGTAAAAATTTAGATTCGAACGTGTGTGGATTTACCTTATTATATAAACAACTAGCTGTACCCGCCCGCTTCGCCGGTCATAATATTGAGTTTTGATTGTATCATTGAAATGTGCAGCAACCTTTCAGTTTACATAGTATCCAATTTACAACAGCTGATGTTTTGTGTAGTTTACTACTGTACTCAATTATTTTTAATTTTGAAAGTTTTGCCTGCCACAATTTTATTATATTTGTATTTATTTAACAGCTGTTAATCAAATAAATCAATCAATTAATATTGCTTCACAAGAAATCAAAACATAAAAATATAAACAGTATAATTTTGACATATTTAAAACCCACAGCTGATATTCTTTTTATATTTGACTTATTATACCTTCATGCATCCTGCTATTTGATTAACATCGAAACTTTAGAAGTCCAAGGGATGGAGCCCTGAGGGATTAAAGAAACGGGAATAGGACAGAAACCTTCCCTGGGGTATATAGAACAACTTCCCCAAGTTTCATGGCGATCGGCTGGACGGTTTGATAGCGCATAAAGGATAGACAAACAAACATACATTGGATTTTATATATATAGATTAAACATTCATGTACAATATTTTAACTTTATGTTGCTGATAATTCATTCCCGAACTTGTAAATCAGATCCCTGCCTTTAAATGGAACAAATATTACGTAAATAGACACAATATAAATTAAATGATTAAAGTTATATAGGTCAAGGCTTTAGGTTCTCACCATGAAACTCTTTTATAATAAATATATCACCTTTAGTATATATGTATCTCGTGATTTACGAGAGTACCCGATCTGCTTGTTAACATGTGCTGGAATGTGTAAGATGGTCAGGAGAACAGTAATGTGTTGTTTGTTACTCATGTCATGTAGATAGTGTAAAAAGCCATTTTGTGACGGGACATCGTAGGGTTATAACCCTCCTTATCGATACGCAAAAATATCATGTATCAGCTGATACCAGGGTCATCTACATCAATAATAACAAGCTACTGAGCTTGATGAATTATTCAAAGGCCCGAGCGTTTGTTTGCCGGAACTGATGCTCTCTTTACTTGTGAGACTCCCCGCCTTTCTGTAACGAATATGTCAACTTTATAACTTAATTACTATAGGCTTAACTTTTTTATAGCCTAACTTTTTTATAGGTGTAACTTTTTTTTAAATATATTTTTATCATTTTAATAGTAAACAAAGAACGGAATTTAAAGTTGTTTTAAAGTAATTTTAAAGCGTACAAGTCACAATAAAAATTAAGTTGGCCTTCCTTCACTTATATTATTCGTAAAAACAAGGAGACCGATAATATGAGCTTTGGTTTGTAAGGGGCGACGCTTGTGATTTATATTTGACAGTTAGAGCACGTGATTCAATACACAATACACACAGGTGCTCCTGGCCAGATTGTGAAATAACTAGGGTTGCCATGCGTTCGTATTTTATACGGACGGTTTGTATTTTACATTAAATATCCGTGTCCGAACCGTACAAAGGAAAACCTAGTAGATGTACGTATTTTTCGTTCTTTTAGTATTAAAAATATATTTTAAATATTTAATATAGTAAAAAAGACAAACATGTATTAGGCCTACTATTACTTTGCGCAGTCTACAATCGTGAGAGGTTTTGTGTTGTATGATGCACTATTAGTCTATCACATACTTCCCTCCCTTAAAAAAAAGAATTTTTTAAACTCTTGAACTTAATTTAAGTGTGAAAATTTTGTAAGAGTATCCGAGTTTGCTCTTTCTCTACCCGGTGCCAGTTAAACAAGTTTTTTCACTAATGAAAAATATCTGGACACTCGATCGGAATAGGTTGTCTGTGGAGAAGGTCAGAACTATTCTGAGCATCAAAGTTAACAGAGTCATGTCATGTACTGAACTTAGAACCATTACAAACAATGGTTCTTTACGTAAAACGTAATCTCTTTAGAAAAATATGACTGGTTTCAGCCTTCAGCCAGTACAACTATTACAAGTGATGCAATAAACACCTTTAAGGCCAACTAACTTTATTACCTACATTTGTAAAGTATACAAAAATGTTTGTTAATATTGTATTATCAGGAATCTTAAAATAAAATATAGTTATAATATTAATATTTAATATCACAATGCCGTTAATATAATTTTCCAGTTTAACAGCTCACATAGTATATTATAAAATTCATAAAAGACAGTTTTCTTTTAACGACATTTTCTTCACAGCTATTACTGTTATAAGTAGGTGGTTTCCATTTCACTATCACTCAGTTTTTATCAATCTACTGTTTTATAAAATGTTCCTCTCATATACCTCGCCCCCTGTTCTTGACCACACTCGTCATGCGTTCATCTTATCGCCCAGGTAACGGCACTCCGTACATGGTATGTGGGCGGCGAGGAAGGCAGGTGGCTAGCGTGGGTGGCCTCCGAATGAGCCGTCGGGCTGGAATGTCAAGTGGCCCGTGTGAGAAATTCCCCCAGGACTTCCCGTGGATTATGTGTTCCCTTCGCGGATTGACAATGAAAATATTTATTATGCAGCAACAAGGCGTGTGTCCAACAGTTATGCCCAGAACATATGGCTGCATGTTAGCCATGCAGCCAACTGGGAAGGCTATGGGCCTCACAAAGATATGAAGTACGGTATCCAAGTTTAGGGTACACCTGGTCTAATATGGTTTGACCAAATATTGTGCTGGTCATAATCTTGGTCTTACTATCACTAAAATTCTGAGTTGGGCTGATTACATTATTGAAACTTGTAAGAAAGGGGGTTTGCGGGTATTCTTAGCCTTAACAGATTTTATATTTATTTGCCTATCAATATTATTAAACTCTATTGCTAGTAAAGACTTTGACTGTGTATTTTTTTCTGCTGTATATGCTTGATGGAATTGTTTTGGTTGTAAATTAATTAATTTGATTGTGTAGTCACTTCAATTATTGCAACTTTATTCTAAATTACATGACGTTTGAGCATTTGGACAGACTACAACATCATTTTATTCCCTTTATTTTAGGCGGCATAATCATATTAAACCTTTGTCAAACCGTTACATCCCCTAAAATTGAAAGAACTTCTTTAATTCTATATCCGTACTACATTACATTCATTTGCATATAACAATGAATCTCCTTCCTTTTATTTCTGCGAGCAGCAGTTGGAACGTTCGGCGCGGAACTTCACTGCTGTTAATTACCTGTTCATAGATCTTCATATAACAGTGAGTCTCCTTCCTTTTATTTCTGCGAGCAGCAGTTGGAACGTTCGGCGCGGAACTTCACTGCTGTTAATTACCTGTTCATAGATCTTCATATAACAGTGAGTCTCCTTCCTTTTATTTCTGCGAGCAGCAGTTTGGAACGTTCGGCGCGGAACTTCACTGCTGTTAATTACCTGTTTATAGATCTTCATATAACAATGAGTCTCCTTCCTTTTATTTCTGCGAGCAGCAGTTGGAACGTTCGGCGTGGAACTTCACTGCTGTTAATTACCTGTTCATAGATCTTCATATAACAATGAGTCTCCTTCCTTTTATTTCTGCGAGCAGCAGTTGGAACGTTCGGCGCGGAACTTCACTGCTGTTAATTACCTGTTCATAGATCTTCCTATTTTCATTTAATCTTTTATAGTTCCTATCTTCGGCTTCGGAATAATGTAATAGATACATCATATAAAGGTTGGCGAGCGTGAGCTGCGGTCAATAATCGCCTGTTTCGAGCGATCACTGTTGATGGACTCCGCAATTGGGAGTGCATGAACATGAGTTAAACTCCGTAAATGTTATTCTTTATATATGTATTACTAATTGATGTACAGAATATTATTTGTTATTTTTAGTTAATATTAATGTTTTCAATTTCTTATAATACTGTTGTATTTATATAGTGTATGTTCCAGTATATTATAATGATTATTATGTCTACTGTTTTTAATTTTTGGGGTTGGTTGTGAGAGAGGGCTCAATGGTCCTTACCTTGCCATTTATAAAAATTTTAGTGAAATCGCACTAGTAATGTGACGATATATTATCATTTCTCATTTAATTTTTAACCATCGTGGTTAAATTGTGGTGAAATCGCACTTGTCATGTGTCGAAGAGAGTTGATGTAGCATAATTTGGTTATTTTAAAATGAACTTAGTATTCACGACTGAATTGAAATTTTTTTAAATTTACAACACGACATTAGGTAAACTAGTACTATTGCCTGTTACAGTATGTACACCAACGTTCCACATCATGCGTTATATATCCTCTCAATTGCCGGTTTCAATCCCGTACCAAGATTACAGATTGCCATCCATATATGCCAAGAATAAGTTTACCGTTCCAAGATTACAAATTGCCATCTTCATATACCAAGAATAAGTTTCCCGTTCTAAGATTACATATTGCCATCCTCATATACCAAGAATAAGTTTCCCGTTCCAAGATTACATATTGCCATCTTCATATACCAAGAATAAGTTTCCCGTTCCAAGATTACATATTGCCATCTTCATATACCAAGAATAAGTTTCCCGTTCTAAGATTACATATTGCCATCTTCATATACCAAGAATAAGTTTCCCGTTCTAAGATTACATATTGCCATCCTCATATACTAAGAATAAGTTTCCCGTTCCAAGATTACATATTGCCATCCTCATATACCAAGAATAAGTTTCCCGTTCTAAGATTACATATTGCCATCCTCATATACCAAGAATAAGTTTCCCGTTCTAAGATTACATATTGCCATCCTCATATACTAAGAATAAGTTTACCGTTCTAAGATTACATATTGCCATGCTCATATACCAAGAATAAGTTTCCCGTTCTAAGATTACATATTGCCATCCTCATATACTAAGAATAAGTTTCTCGTTCCAAGATTACATATTGCCATCCTCATATACTAAGAATAAGTTTACCGTTCCAAGATTACATATTGCCATCCTCATATACTAAGAATAAGTTTACCGTTCCAAGATTACATATTGCCATCCTCATATACTAAGAATAAGTTTCCCGTTCCAAGATTACATATTGCCATCCTCATATACTAAGAATAAGTTTACCGTTCTAAGATTACATATTGCCATGCTCATATACCAAGAATAAGTATCCCGTTCTAAGATTACATATTGCCATCCTCATATACTAAGAATAAGTTTCCCGTTCCAAGATTACATATTGCCATCCTCATATACTAAGAATAAGTTTACCGTTCTAAGATTACATATTGCCATGCTCATATACCAAGAATAAGTTTCCCGTTCTAATATTACATATTGCCATGCTCATATACCAAGAATAAGTTTCCCGTTCCAAGATTACATATTGCCATCCTCATATACTAAGAATAAGTTTCCCGTTCCAAGATTACATATTGCCATCTTCATATACCAAGAATAAGTTTCCCGTTCTAAGATTACATATTGCCATCCTCATATACCAAGAATAAGTTTCCCGTTCTAAGATTACATATTGCCATCCTCATATACTAAGAATAAGTTTACCGTTCTAAGATTACATATTGCCATGCTCATATACCAAGAATAAGATTCCCGTTCTAAGATTACATATTGCCATGCTCATATACCAAGAATAAGTTTCCCGTTCTAAGATTACATATTGCCATCCTCATATACCAAGAATAAGTTTCCCGTTCTAAGATTACATATTGCCATCCTCATATACTAAGAATAAGTTTACCGTTCTAAGATTACATATTGCCATCTTCATATACCAAGAATAAGTTTCCCGTTCTAAGATTACATATTGCCATGCTCATATACCAAGAATAAGTTTCCCGTTCTAAGATTACATATTGCCATCCTCATATACCAAGAATAAGTTTCCCGTTCTAAGATTACATATTGCCATGCTCATATACCAAGAATAAGTTTCCTGTTCTAAGATTACATATTGCCATCTTCATATACCAAGAATAAGTTTCCCGTTCTAAGATTACATATTGCCATGCTCATATACCAATAATAAGTTTCCCGTTCTAAGATTACATATTGCCATCCTCATATACCAAGAATAAGTTTCCCGTTCTAAGATTACATATTGCCATCCTCATATACCAAGAATAAGTTTCCCGTTCCAAGATTACATATTGCCATCTTCATATACCAAGAATAAGTTTCCCGTTCTAAGATTACATATTGCCATCCTCATATACCAAGAATAAGTTTCCCGTTCCAAGATTCCACATTGCCATCCTCATATACTAAGAATAAGTTTACCGTTCCAAGATTACAAATTGCCATCTTCATATACCAAGAATAAGTTTCCCGTTCTAAGATTACATATTGCCATGCTCATATACCAAGAATAAGTTTCCCGTTCCAAGATTACATATTGCCATCCTCATATACCAAGAATAAGTTTCCCGTTCCAAGATTACAAATTGCCATCTTCATATACCAAGAATAAGTTTCCCGTTCCAAGATTACAAATTGCCATCTTCATACACCAAGAATAAGTTTTCCGTTCCAAGATTACATATTGCCATCTTCATATACCAAAAATAAGTTTCCTGTTGTTCATAACGAACCGTTTAAAAATAATACAAGACATTCATTATGTAGATAAAACATTACACATATATTTATAATGTAAAACATAGAAAGAATACGATAACGCTTACCGAACCACCGACATGGTGTTCAGATATTCTTTACCGAACCACCGACACGGTGTTCAGATATTCTTTACCGAACCACCGACACGATGTTCAGGTATTCTTTACCGAACCACCGACAAGGTGTTCAGATATTCCTTACCGAACCACCGACACGGTGTTCAGATATTCCTTACCGAACCACCGACACGGTGTTCAGGTATTTTTTACCGAACCACCGACACGGTGTTCAGATATTCTTTACCGAACCACCGACACGGTGTTCAGATATTCCTTACCGAACCACCGACACGGTGTTCAGATATTCCTTACCGAACCACCGACACGGTGTTCAGATATCCCTTACCGAACCACCGACACGGTGTTCAGACATTCCTTACCGAACCACCGACACGGTGTTCAGATATTCCTTACCGAACCACCGACACGGTGTTCAGATATTCCTTACCGAACCACCGACATGGTGTTCAGATATTCCTTACCGAACCACCGACACGGTGTTCAGATATTCCTTACCGAACCACTGACATGGTGTTCAGATATTCCTTACCGAACCACCGACACGGTGTTCAGATATTCCTTACCGAACCACCGACACGGTGTTCAGATATTCCTTACCGAACCACCGACACGGTGTTCAGATATTCCTTACCGAACCACCGACACGGTGTTCAGATATTCCTTACCGAACCACTGACATGGTGTTCAGATATTCCTTACCGAACCACCGACACGGTGTTCAGATATTCCTTACCGAACCACCGACATGGTGTTCAGATATTCCTTACCGAACCACCGACACGGTGTTCAGATATTCCTTACCGAACCACCGACATGGTGTTCAGATATTCTATGCAAGGGGTTGTATAATATGCTTGTAAATATTGATTATTACGAACGCTGTTTGTCTCAAGTCACATTAAAGCTAGCTGTTCTTTTTAATGTCCACATAAAAAAGTCTTAAATTTATCTCATGTTCATAGATGATTTAAGTGCACGCCTTTAAAATTACAGCATTTGGCCGGACTTTTTATATTTGCAATATAATATGTCAGATTTCTTAGTTTATTAAGTTTGCGTTGAACACAATTGTGTTTAGTAGATAGGAAATACGTAGACTGCTTTCATTTTACTAATTCGCAATCATTTATGTAATACGTGTCCGTAGAAAGATGATTCAGATATTCATCTCTCTGGTTGTGCTTGGTTTACACAAACAAAGCACCAGGTGATGTGCAAGACCGGTGCACTTTCCATCTGATACGGTTGGCAGTATTTGAACCTGCTCGATCAGCCGCTTGACTGCGAGTCAAGCACTACCTTGACTGGATGCCGCACCGCCAGCTACAGTCTGACCACACGACGATAATTATTGGCTGGTCCTTCCGTTGTTTCTACTGTGAGATATTAGCAACTTGAGGTTGAACTGATAAATGACGAGTGTTGAGGCCGCTTTACTCCATTGTGTAATGCTGGTAATAAAACCAGTCTGGCTGGAAAGGAAATAATTAGTCTCAGGTTGTCGAGTGTTCCCGAAGATTTATTGGTGGCTACGCTATGGTGTGTAGCAGGACCGAGGGCCAGTAGAAACATGTATCACCGACTACTCAATCGGTTATATTACCCGTTAGTCGATTATTTTAATCTAATGAATACCTATTAACTTCTAACTAATGTTAATATTTGTGATGCTAGTACAATATATTAGGCATACTTGTCTGAGACCATACACTATTCAGCAGGAGTTGAGTGAAGCTCCGCCTAGACCTAGACTGTCCTGTCTCAAGGGCGCTGGCCAATAAGAAAAACGCGTAGAATACACGTGGACCCTTGATTTACAATAAAACTAATTTATTGGTATCCTCATTCCCCAGTCAGTCAGTCAGACTCTGGCAATCAGTCAGACTCATGCGTTCTGCGTTGTATCGTGAAAATATGAACGCTAGTGAATTGGCCTAGCACCTACGTCACACCAGCAGTAGGTGGAGCTTCACTCTCAACTCTCGCTGAATCTATATTTATAAAAGAGGATGTATGTATATGTATATATATATATATATATATATATATATATATATATATATATATATATATATATATATATATATATATGTTTGAAGTTTATGCGCTGCCAAACCATCCAACCAATCGCCATGAAACTTTAGGATGTTGTCCTGTATACTCCCGAGATGGTTTCTGTGAAGTTTGATGCAGATCCGTCCACAGGGTCCCGCCCCACGGGCTCCTAAAGATCCCATGTTATTCAAATGGAGAATCTGAATTGTTAACAAAAAAACATATGACTGTGTGGTTTAATGTAGTTTCACATGTCATAAGCAGATTGAAGTTCTCACAACAACAGTACTGTATATGTTTTGATTTATTGTAGTTCTACATTTCACCTTGAGAGTGTAGCACACACTACAAAAAACCTTTACATTTATACACCAAATAAGAAGACCAAAAATATTTTTTACCCTCTTGCACTCATTTAATAAATAATGGTTTTTTTTCTATAATTCTTTTTATTGCTTTATTTTAGTATGTCAATGAAAAATGAAAGGCGAGACGACGTCCGCCGGGTTCAGCTAGTAGTGTATAATATTGTATACTACTAAAGTAAAATAGAACTTCAACCTATTAAATGAATGAAAACTAGGTTTTACAATCAGGAGCTGTCAGCAATCAAAACTGTTTTTTGTACTTTGTGAAATATATAAAGACAATAGTTTTTTATTTTTATTTTAGTATCCCTAACTTTAAACTTAGAAACAAAATTAAAACAGCTGATTAAATTTGGTAAAGTTCACGAGTATCGTTCCTGAATACTTGGTTTATGTAGTTACCAGTTAGTTGTTGCAATTGCAATTCCCCTATGTTTTATTTATCCTTGATTATATCACCTACAATCGTGTGTGTATAAAATCAATGGTTTTAATAATAATAAAAATAGAAGCTCAATAGAGCCATTATTTAATTGGTAGACTTGCTCAGTCAGAGTGGAGAGATAATTGAAAATTTAAACAGTGAAAACAATCGATTGAATAGGTCAACAAGCGAAACATTCGATTACTTATTGTGTTTTCTGCCGCATCATTATTATTTAGCCAGCCTCCGCCTGTCTCCTCTCGCGCATGCCATGGCTCTCGCTACAGCTGTGATCTGCAAGGCATTGCGAATTGGCTGTCAGATAAAGTAATGTCACATTTTGCCAAGACCTGACTCACACATGCTCGGTGTAGTTAAGGCATGCAGATGGTGATAACGAAGTGCTTATCATTTCTGTCATGAAGAAAACTTGTAGTACGCAATATTGCATCTTGTATGGCGTATTATATTCATTATTCACAAATAGCTGCCACAAGGTCACGAAACAAAGACGGAAGGATTGCTCAATGAGAGTCACTGTAACATTGGATATTTTTTTGTTTTTCTTATTTCGTAGGCTTAGGCGGCCGGTGTCATTACTAATAACTAAGTTTCTGGTAACGACCGTGTCAAGGTGTGTGCTAACGTGGGCATGGGCGAAACGTTTGGTGATGTAAATAACACCTTGACGTGGTCGTTACCGGAAGACTTAGTTATTAGTAATTTTCTTGTTTAAACAATTTCACTAACTCCACGTCAGTCGGTGCCCGCAGGACAGATGATTGTCAATATTTTATTGCAGGAGGCTTAATTCCGATACTATTTAATGCACATAAGTCTAGGTGAGTCTGTAATAGAACAAACAGGGATATCTTAAGTCGACAAAGGGAGAGACAATGAGGCTATCTCAATGATGACAATAGCCTGTCATTGATCTTTGAGTCTGTAGTAGTCATCGGACCTTTATTTCATTTGTTATCAATATACTGTCTCAGTGCCTTTTTAACATTCGTCGAGTCCGAAGTTTGAACATGAGAAATGGTTGAAATTCGGCTTCACTCTAAAATTGTAGTTTACAATAAAAAAACAGATTTTCCTTCTATTCTCAGGTGCTTTTTTTAGATGGCAAAATAAACGGACCTTTATAATTGCGTCTAGCGTAATAGGCTTTGATTCAATCCAGGCCAGTGAGGCTGGCTTTAAATTCATGTATATATATTTTAGCAAAATTCATCAGCATCAATTTTATAGAAGTCTACTATATGGAAGTTACTGTTGTATCAATAAAAATTAACGCTTATTTATATTTAATGCTATATATTATTTTCAAATTAAATTGTTTGTTCGTTAGCTTCAGTGATACTATAATCCACTATTTGGAAAGTTGGAGTAAAAACAGTATAGTGAGCGCTCAGTACAGATTATCATTCACACAGTATTTGGTGTAATGTAACATTCTTTGTCAAAATACAGTTGGCCTACTTTAACTTGTCGTTGTTGATCGTTCCCTCGTAGATTATTGTAAACTATCACTGCTTGATTCTTAATGTCTATAAATATAAAAGCCAAATACCATTGACCTGCTGACTGACTGGTCACAGTTTATTAATAACAATATGGCTCTAGACCATGACACTTGGCGCAAATATACTTTATATGCTCTACAAGCGTACTAAGAAGGGTCAAAGAGATAAACATCCTGATACAAGCCAGTCAGAGCCATTCACCATACGAATGGAGGAGATCGTAGGACGGTGCATTTTGACACAAGTGGTTATTTTGTAACAATGAAAATATGCAATGTGGAGAAATGTAGCTAAATTACACGAGCGAAGTGAGACGAGCGTATCTAGTGACGAGGTTGGCACATGAAGCGTGCAGTGGTGAACCCTAGTTGAGTATATTTATGAATTTTTTTTAGTATAAATCTACTCTAGCTGCGACTAAGTTGCCGCACGAATTGGTCCTGTAACATATGTTTCACATTCAAATTTACAACCGCGATCAAGTTTTTTATTAAGTAGTAGTTTGGCCCTTGTTTATTTTAAAGTTTATCTCTAATTGCATTTCCGTTTCGTTCAAACATTTGTCAAATATTTATTTATTTGTCTGCATTTCTCTGATTCAATATCAAGTTTTTTTTAGCGCCCATAACAAAATGTATTGTTTCTATATTCAATTAATTAAACTTTATTCATATTTCCAATTACGGTACCTGTTAAAAAATGTCATTATGTAGCCTACAATAGAACTGAATTGTTTTGCTTTTTTCGACGTTTTTTCTGTAAAACTAAAGTGAAACAAAATAACAGTAATTTCATGTCCAGTGTTGACGAATACATCGACTCATAATTCCAAAATGAAAATATTTATTGATGCGCCTCTATGATATAACAGTTGGCAATACTGGTACGTTTCATATGTAACCAGCCGCAACAACGGATGAGAATCTTGGACAATGACGCACACGAGCGCCAGTGGCTCCAAGGAGAGCTAACAAGCCGCGTGCCGCACTTCCTCCCAGCATCATTCCCACTCGACCCAGTCCACTCAACCCACACGCAATCGGTTCAATTAAATTGCAAATAAATCTCATCATTATCTGTTAATTGACTGTTGAATATTGTTGTGTTGGTGATGAACTACTGTATTTTTAAAACTTGATTTCTTCAACGGACTTGTCAAATGTATACTCTCGTTTTTTTCCTATGTTCAAAGTTAAGGCCCTACATTTACTCGAGTGTTGTCCTATGTTCAAAGTTAAGGCCCTACATTTACTCGACTGTTGTCCTACGTTCAAAGTTAAGGCCCTACCTTTACTCGAGTGTTGTCCTATGTTCAAAGTTAAGGCCCTACATTTACTCGAGTGTTGTCCTATGATCAAAGTTAAGGCCCTACATTTACTCGAGTGTTGTTCTATGTTCAAAGTTAAGCCCTATTTTTTACTCGAGTGTTGTCCTATGTTCAAAGTTAAGGCTCTACATTTACTCGAGTGTTGTCCTATGTTCAAAGTTAAGGCCCTACATTTACTCGAGTGTTGTCCTATGTTCAAAGTTAAGCCCTATTTTTTACTCGAGTGTTGTCCTATGTTCAAAGTTAAGGCCCTACATTTACTCGAGTGTTGTCCTATGTTCAAAGTTAAGGCCCTACATTTACTCGAGTGTTGTCCTATGTTCAAAGTTAAGGCCCTACATTTACTCGAGTGTTGTCCTATGTTCAAAGTTAAGGCCCTACATTTACTCGAGTGTTGTACCGATCCAAATTGTTGCACTCCAAACATAGCGTCTGATAAATCACCTCTGACTAGGATAGATAGGACCTCTAAAGGCTTGGCGTCACTTAGACAGTATGACAACGACTGTCAAAAACCCCAATACATGTTGTTCCAAAACCGAGCTCTAGCAACATCCTACCATGATTGTACCTAAATACTCTTATAATAAAGAATAAATGCCATATGATTAGAATAATAAGTAGTTTATGTGTAATATTGTTACTAGCTCAGCTTGGGTGATGCAAAGGAAGATCTATAAATAGATGAAAGGTTAGGGAACCCCCTAATTCAGGTTCTTGTCAAGACACCAATCCACCCAACCTCATGATAGGACCTTCCACTGTCATGTAAGACGTAAAGAGCGCTTGTCCTATGAAACATGGACTCTTCAGTTCTCCTACATTTTGAACCCACGAATACCTAAAGGTCCCCCTCTTCATGTAGTAGGCCTACAACATAATATATTTACTAGTGTTTTCACAATGAACATACAGTTGTTACAATAACTTAGAATATGAATTTATGTCACTTAACGTAGTATGAGCCTGTAGTTTTATTGTAATTGGAACGTTGCGAGTATATTTTATCCTTTACGAGAGAGCTTAACTCTTCGTTATTCTATTTCATATTGATACTGTCCATTGAGTGGACGTTAATCAATGTGATAATACAAATTTGTTCTCTAATAAGTGCGGAAATTTGGCCGTTGAAATTATATTAGCACTCTCGTATTGTCGGTAGTGTCCAGAAAGTGAGTCTCTCGAGATGTTGTTTGGGAAATGCATGTTGATGACTTGCCCAAGGACGCTCAGGCGACGGGGGCGGGGCGTCCTTCCAGACAGCGATCTGACCACGTGGCTCAAGTTACGGCTACGATGGATGTGGCAAGACCTCTTGTATTGCCAAGGCTTCTCGTGCAGAGTTGCAAGTTTAAAATGTGAGGGAATAGCTATTCAAATGTCCCGAAGTTTCAGAACTTCTTTTTATTCAGACGACTTACGACGCCCTCGGCTGTATTGTGGAATACAAAGTGCATTTCCGTTGACACGCACCGGTCTAAGGAAAGTCGCGCCAACAGTCTTACCCTTAACCGATGCGATCGACATTATGTACGTTGTTTTACAATATAAATGCAACATGTTCAGAAACACGACCGAATTTAAAAGATCTATTATTTTAAAGATGATACGAACAATAAAAATGTTAGTCATTTTAACATCTAAATTATCATTAATGCTATCACTCACTCCACCATCTTCAACGCCCAAACACATTCTTTGTCACTTGGATTCCTAGACTTACGGATACTGAACATTACACATAGACAGAGTTAACAAAGCTATAAGAGCAATATAACATAAACAGCCGTGTCCTTCAGCATCGACACCGACAATGTTCTGTTTTACTAAATATCCTATTCATAATAAAACTTTTCACTGATTCGGTAAAAAAATTACTTTTGAGTATTTTTATAAAAATTGTGGTACAGTACTACAGTATGATGGGTTAAGTTACCAACTTGTTGCGGTTGCGACTCTACTCGAAAGCACGAAATTGTCTAGTTTAAAACTATTAGAGTCGGTACATTAGTTGTTATTTATTTTCACCTTTGTTTAACCGCCCCTAAGAGTTCTGGAAAGAGTATATGTGTGCAATATCGGCGAGTTTAAAGGATGGCCTCTCGATCAAATGCGCAACTTCGGTGCGCCCTGCAAGTAAACGTGGTTTGCAAAAATCGATCGTATGATATTAATATCCTTTTATGGAATTTGTTTGTTTTCTTGCAGGTTTAAGGCTGTTGCAGCCTCCAGCACCTGTTGGTTGCGCCACAGCTGAGCGGTAATTAGGATGTACCAGCCCCACGCGGCTATTGTTGGACACTCGCCAACACGCCACGTACACGCCAGTCCGATAAACGTGTTTACAACACCGTCAATAAAATGTATTATTGAGTCCATTGGGCATTAATAATACATCTATTTAAAACCATGCATGGTAGGCATTATCTAAAACTGACAAAATACAACAGTTAATAGAACAATTACTCTCAGATTTAAGGATTGCATTTTTGATTAAACATTAACTTGTCATAGGAAAAGAACAATCAAAATAGAATTATAATAAGCACAATGATGCGTGGATTCCAAAACAAAGCTGCTGTTGTTAAAATGTATTCTTAGAACTTGGAAATTGACATTGATGGAGATGTTTTCAGCAGTATATGTTTAGGTAATGTCTGCAATCAGTAATCTAGCCATAAACGATGTGGATCCAATCTGTGACCTTGGGTGCTAGCGACGACCACCATTCCTCAGGAATCCGGAATGATGTGGGTGGGGAGTGTCACTCACTGACATTCATGTTTAACCAATTCGGAGTGTACTACAGTTTTAAAATTTTGACTAACGGTAGATTGAACTATATAGACCCTACAAAATTCTAACATGTTCACATATTTACAATATATATATGAGTTGATTTTTTAAGGATTGAAAATAGAAGTGTTTTCAAAACAATCGAAGAACTCGGCCGTACAGAATATGTTTCGTTTCGACTGTCGTTTTACTCGTTTAAGCAATGAAACTAATTTTAAAGTACCTTACACATATGGCGTACAGTTTTTTACAGAAATAAACGAGTATTGTACGATATCAAGTTATTACATCGAGGTTGCAATCAACAATTGAAATAATCTTTTATAAAGAAACTCCTGTTTAATCATTTTATACACCTCTTTTCCGTAGCAGAGTTCGATTGGTATTGGACAGACCAGTTAGCATATGAAGATGGAAATAACTGGTGTAATTGTTTTCAAACTTAGATTATTTTGATGATATTCAAAGTTAGAAAGGCAGTAAACAATAGGACAGTTAAACTAACGATTTGGAATTAAAAGTCATAAATCCCAGTGATTTTTCTCAAATAGAAGACAAATATTTATAATTTTATAAACATTGTAGGCTACGTCATACAAACTACTTGGATCAGTAGGATTATAGGTAGATGATTTGTTATCTGGGAAATCTATTTAGTTTTAGCTCGAGTCAAAGATAGTTTAACAAAACGTTGCATATTATTGGACTACTGTGGAGTAGTCTTACACCCACACAGAATGTCAATATTGAACTACAATAACATTATAAGTGGAGTAGTAGTAACCTCGACGTTGTGCAGAGCTCTTATCACTCCAATCCCCTTATCACTTACACCCAACCTCACAATGAGCCTGTATATGACTTAGCTGTAATCTCGCCACCTCAGCAATAATGAACTGTTACAGGACAGATCTGAGTAATTTCCTTATTATGACGTCAGTAGACCTATGCAAGTCAGTTCTCTCTATGAAGATGGTTACATTAATTGTAGGCCTAACTGAGCCATACAATATTTAGTTATAAGCACCGATGAACAGTATCGCTAACAACCAAGTTCCGCATCGCATAACGTCGATCACAATGGTGAATACTAACTATAGGAGAGCATGAACGATGATGACGGCTCACAGGTGTTGTGGGATGGGGAGGGGGACCTGACAAGACAATAAAAAAAAAAAAAATAAATAAATAAACAAACAAAAATAAGCCTATTGTAAGGTTATAAACGAACATCAGTTTTAAGAGTCCTCGAGCTAGTGTAACGGGGCTGTGCCGGGGCTTGTGTAACAAAACCGGTCAGTTGCGTGGCTCAACCACCACTTCACCCAAGAATGCAACACCAACGATGGTAGTAGATATTATATAGGGTGGAAACTTGAACGGAGGTTGTATTTTTAAATTTAACTTAATTCTTACTTACAATTTGATCATTAAGTAAGAATTTGGTAAATTTAAAAATGATCGTGTTAAAGAACAGTGTTTATTACTATACGAGTATAAATTTAATTTTGAATGTGAAATAATAGATTTCTCAGCTTGTCCTTCGTTTGCCTTTAGACAAATTATTGGTCTTAAAAAAATAAATAAACATAAACTTCTTTTCCAACCAACTTCAGTTTTTTATTGTACCAGAAAGAAATTTAGCGTTTGTTTTAAAACTAATTCATACTTTCGAAGTTGTTATGTTCAGAGGAATCACACAAAAATTACTGTCGACTTATCACTGTCTCAGAAGGCCTATTTAGATTATTGTCGACTTATCACTGTCTCAGAAGGCCTATTTAGATTATTGTCGACTTATCACTGTCTCAGAAGGCCTATTTACATTATTGTCGACTTATCACTGTCTCAGAAGGCCTATTTAGATATTTGATTTGAAACGAGACACAAATTTGAGATATTCTAAACTGCAAGCAACGCTCTAAAATACTACTGCCTAATCTAATCTTAGCAGTATTGTTCTCGTGTACACATTACCACATCATTTTAAATACGATAAGGATTATGCATTGGACCTTAGCATTTAAAAAATCGATTCTAATAAGAAAATGATTTTAAATAAGTAAAATTTTAAGGCAAAATACATATCGTGTACAGGTTTTGATTTTGTCAGTTAAAATGTCAAAATTATATACATTCGACTTGCTGACCTAAGATCAGATTGAAAATAAATAACGTGGACAAGTTAAAATTATGTGCTAGAACAAAGGAAGTAATCGGGAGATGAACGGATGTATGAATGGATTTATTTCACATTTTCGCTACAGACCTTTTTCAGAATGTAGAAACGTATGTGATATTCCCACTGGACACAGAACACTAAAACATACAGGCCACTTAACTACACGAAGCAAGGTTAGTGCGGCCGACGACACACACGCTCACTGGTCGTCCACTGAGAGACGGAGTGGAGTGACTGCGATCGTTTCTCTGAAGCTGAACAAAACTTATGAGGAGGGGGAATAGAATCCATGACATTTCTTTTCAGGCTTGTCCTTTCTCTCTAGACTAAGGGGTTTCCACAGGAACTTCTAAGTGATGTAAATTACCATGTGTCATGCTCATTCTCCAGAACTACTACGCTAAATATTTTTTCTCTTAAAATACTAATTTCTAAACAATAAGGAAACAAACAAGGAAAATAACGCTTTATGAGATCAAAGTGGTACAACCATCAGAACGAGATTTCGAACAGTTAAGACTAAACCATTTTGATTTCATAATTTGCAAATAGGAGGCAACTAGGTAACTATCCAAAGCCCTCCAGATGAATATTATCAGCTCTGGCTCTATGGAAATGGTCTTTTAGCAGGTAAAAGACACCACAGTCTAACAATGTAGGCAACAATTAATTGGAAGTACTAGGCCTATAGTCGAATCTTAGAAGCATTAGGCCTATAGTAAAAGGAACGTTCACAAGATCGAGATGACGTAAGAAATGTTTCACAGAGTTGTAAACATTTGACAACAATAAATGTTTGGTTTTAGCCTATCGTGGGTAACATTGTATCCGTGGTATCTCTGTTGATGTGCGTGAGAGGACATTTTGTATGTCAAGGTGTTGGGATGATGAAAACGGTGTTCTTTGTCGTCTTTCCGCGTTGAAAATTTATGAAAACCAACATGACTGTCAGTTTTACTGTTTTCTAGTGTCACTGGAAATAAATGTTTTCTTTTACACTGGCTGGATTCTAAAAGATTACATGTCCCCATTAAGAACTCTTTGACGAATTCGCTTCACAAGTGAAGGTTAATTGTCTCTGGGGTTTTGTAAACACGGCAATGGAGCTTTGTCATTCGGGACTCCCCCCCTTCCCCGATATTTAACCAGTTTATTCTTAGTATGTAGGCCTACTCAGTTTATAGCAATTCACCTGAGAATGATTACAGACTTTAGCCAAGATTATTGTACATATCAGTGGCGTTGCCACATTTGGGTTACCTAAGTCTGTAGAGACTGTCGGACATGCTGGTTTTAATCTCTAAGAACAATGTTATTTGCGAATCCATATTTGTTCGTCATTTATTGACCAAAACTTGTGGTGTCATGTTAAACTTTATCGTATTGTTCATTTTGTTTGATTTTGATGTTTTGAATATATACGCCTAATTTTAAAAAAATAGGTGAACATAAAAACTTCAAACTAAATAATTTTTATAATTTTTTTTAACTAATCAGAAATTCTCAAAACAATTCCAACGTGCAATTTCATTCTTGATCAAATACAATTTGTTTGGAAAAATCCGTTTAAAAATACCTGTTTAATTTGAATACCCGTGATCGTATGTCCGGTTCGAAAATAACATTGTTCTTATGGGATTAAAACCAACATGGCCGACAATCTCTGCAGACTCATTCAGCTTGCTCATTCATCTGTTTTTGAAGGGACAATTCATTTACATAACATCCATTTAGGATTCCACTTTGTTTTTATCAACTGTAAGTATTTAGAAGTTACCACATTCTCTACTTGTACCTAAATAATAGGCCTGTAATTAAATATCACAATAATTATAAGTTTTGGAAACCTATTATGTATATTTTATGAATACATACGGCATTCAGTACTTAAAAGTATAAAAATAGTATGGTTTTTGTTATTGCTTTGAAATCTGGATTTTGTAAAGTGGCCAACTTTGACGGTTCATCCTCTCTCTCCTCCCTGCCCCGCCCCACAAATTGTTCAAAACTACATAACTCCCTCATTTATAGTAAAAGTCTAACAAATACATAAGTTTTTATTTATTATTAATTTTATTTATAGTTAATTAATTTAGCCAAAGATAATTGTACAGATTAGAACTTAAAAATATAACAGATTTATAGAAAAATGATTGGATACTATAAAGATTCGATTGGCTACTCTTAAGAAGAAAGACCGGTAAGAACCTTTTGTCCACTATATTTACAAAATTTTACTAAAAATATATCGCACGGTTTCGTAATTAAAATTGTAGTTATGTACATAGAAAGCCAAATTAGCCGCTTAGTCATTACTCCACAAAGATTTGTTTTGAAAATTTCCCCTTAAAATATTTATTACTCTTATGAAGAAGAATACTTTTGTTCAACAAAGTTTCAAAAACAATTGTTGATCGTCACCACGAAACTATAAAATCATACCAATCACCTGGCCGTGGACTTACTGGACATCTCTACTTCTCTGCAGACTACGAGTCCTAATATCTTGGACTTTCAGTATACAGTAGATTTGTGTAATAGTTTGTTGTACTAACAATGGGTACCATCTAATTCAAAGTGCAATCATAACTTACAAATTAATTAATTTAGGAGGATGCATGTTTTTATTTCATTTTAGCGGTCATAAACATAGATGATTTAATTTACATTTTATGTTTAATTGAGAAATTCATTTTGCTAATGTCTCTGAGTAAAAATTGCCAACCTGTATAAATATTGTAAGATGTTTATTTATTACCTTGTGTCTAGTCTGTTTGGAAAAATCTATTTAAAAATAAGTGTTAGTTTAGGATACGCGTCATTGTAAAAATCCGTTTAAAAATAATTGTTTGATTTGATTCAGATACGCGTGATCGTATGTCTCGTTCGAAAATAGCATTGTTGTTATGGGATTAATACCAACATGGCAATATATATTTGTTTGTCCTCCAATAACGAAATGCTTGTTATTTCCCACCCCACATTACAATGTGGATAATGCATGGTTTCAGGATCGTTTCCTCTGAATTCCAGCTACCTCAATAATTGTGGGCTTCTCTAACAAGTTCAAAGTGTTTTATTTCACATGAACACTTGTGAAATGACTACTAATGACAAAAAACAAATGACTTTGTTGCTGCCATTCAACACAAATGTCAATGTGTCTCGGTTATTTTTCGTTAGATTATAATTTTTTGATACCGACAGATTGGTAATAAATTTGTCTTAAAAACTTGATCTTGGCAATATTTTTTTATTTTTTGCAGTATTCCATTCAAATATTTAAAATAGCCGCCATTTTGAAATTAAAAATTGTATCAAGTTGATTATTTTTTCTAGAATATGTCTTTATTATTTAAACATGCTAACACATGGTTATCTTAGTGTTCTGTTACTTATGAACTGTTATACATAACAACTCATATAGAGGGTGTTCAGTAAAACTGTTTCAATAATTTGGGATGTTATTGTACACATGAAAATGAGAAAAAAAACTTCACATGAAGGTATGTCCTAAAACCTTTAGTTTTCCGTCTATCTATATTAATAGTATAAATAAACAGCTATTCATATTAAATAGCAGATTGACATGAAGCTATTTTTTGCTATTAGCTGTTCAAAGTACACGCATATTTAAACCCGCATTAGTCTTTCGTTAATGCTGTAAATCATTGTTTTACAGTTTGAAGCATAACTCAGCTGTTTTTTTATCAGTTTTTGTTGAAACAAACACTGTGAATATTATAATAAGCTTTAGTAAAAAACATTATTCTTGCATTTTTTTAAATTAGTCAGTTTTTAGATATTTCAGTTAGAACAAATTAAACGTCCGCCATTTTGAAACGGGTGAAGATTAATTTTTTATAAAAAAAAAAAAATATCTTCACAGGTACTACCTTATAGAACTACCTTGATCAGTACTACCTTGATTGTACTACCTTATAGAACTACTATAAGGTAGTACAATCAAGAAGTTTCACAATTATACCTTCAGTAGATACAAATTTATGAATTTTTATGTAAAAAACACGTACAGATAGACGGAAAACTAAAGGTTTTAGGACATACTTTCATGTGAAGTTTTTTTCTCAATTTTATCTGTACAATAACAACCCAAATTATTAAAACAGTTTTACTGAACACCCTGTATCAACAATTCTTAGGCTATGATTTAGTTTATAAGATTAATCAAATTTAAAAATGCATATGTCATAACGGATAACTAAACGAGGAAAACATTGTCGTTTCCTAGTTAGTTGGAAACTTACAAAGGAATCTCCTATATCTGCACTGGCTGGAAAATTCTGTGAATTAATTCTCAGAGCACCCTGTTTCGGCTACTTCCTCATGGATTTGAACCAGATTAATAATTCAAAATAAATGGTACCAGATAACTGGCATAAACTTCTCCCTTTCTCTTTTAATTCTTATGTCAGATTGTTTAAATAAAACTTGAAAGAATGGAAATATTTAACGTTTTTGCCCGTAAAAATGTTATAACTCACCAACTATTAAAGTTAGAGACATGCAATTTTCACTAAAATATTTTAAATTGTAATTCACATCATTCCTGAAATTGCAATCAAAATCGTTAGAGCTGTTTTTGAGACAGTTCCATTTTTATTTGTTTTTTGTACATAAAAATAAAAAACCTAACATTTCAAAAAGTGAAAAAAGTTTGTAAGAGATATTGACTAAATACACCTACATAATAAATTTCATAAAAAATTGATCCATCAGTTTAGTCTCCAGCGAAGTGTACAGACACACATACGGACAGACACCAAACATGAATTTTTAGACGAACTTGTAAACAATGTTTTTTTTACGATCACAATACTTAATCTATGCTAACGCATACTGAAGTCTTGTTCGCACTAGGCTAGAAATTTAGTCGAGTAGAGAGTACTTTAGTAGCTAAAATGCTCGCTACTGCCCAAAAATCGTTCGCACTAGGCTAGTAATTTAGTCGAGTAGAGAGCACTTTAGTAGCTAAAATGCTCGCTACTGCCCAAAACTCGTTCGCACTAGGCTAGTAGTTTAGTCGAGTAGAACTAGGCTAGAAATTTAGTCGAGTAGAGAGTACTTTAGTAGCTAAAATGCTCGCTACTGCCCAAAAATCGTTCGCACTAGGCTAGTAATTTAGTCGAGTAGAGAGCACTTTAGTAGCTAAAATGCTCGCTACTGCCCAAAACTCGTTCGCACTAGGCTAGTAGTTTAGTCGAGTAGAGAGTACTTTAGTAGCTAAAATGCTCGCTACTGCCCAAAACTCGTTCGCACTAGGCTAGTAATTTAGTCGAGTAGAGAGTACTTTAGTAGCTAAAATGCTCGCTACTGCCCAAAACTCGTTCGCACTAGGCTAGTAATAGAGTACTTTAGTAGCTAAAATGCTCGCTACTGCCCAAAACTCGTTCGCACTAGGCTAGTAATTTAATTTAGTCGCGCAGAGAGTACTTTAGTAGCTAAAATGCTCGCTACTGCCCAAAAATCGTTCGCACTAGCAGTCGAGTATAGTACACAAGTAGCGAGTTGTGCATTATACACGATGAACGCTCTCTGACGTAACAAAATAAACAAACTGATAAACCTTATATCACTTGGTATTTTAGAATAGGTGGAGGAAGATATTTGTGTGATAAATAGAAAGAAACAAATTTTTTTTTATAAAATAAATGTTATTTTTATATTTATATATTTTTATTTTATAAAAATTAAAAAAAAAAACATTGCTCCATTTGTTTGTTTTTGTAAGTTGATGACTTAATATTCCACATACATTCATGTTAAATATAATTATTTATTAACAAATTTTAAAGTTATTTCCTTGATCTACTAAAAACGCCATTGTTGTAGTAACTAATGAACTCGGCTAAAACCAGCTGTTCGGACTGTTTAGAAGATGAGCCAGTAGTTGGTGGGGGAAGCTACTCGAACATCGAGAATAGAATAAAATGGATTGCCTCAACTAAATAATTCACTAAACAGCTGTACCAAATTTGTTGTGTTCAAACATGTTTAATTTCTAAACTACTAGCCTAGTGCGAACAGGGCTATGTAGATTAGTGGTTACCAGCGGACTCCACCTCACTGTTGCCTCTCGTCCGTCATGACTGATTGTACGTGGACTGAACAGTGATTTACGTTCATGCATTGCTTATCTAAGATAAGTTTAAGTAAACATAATACTTTTGTAGGCCTACTTTATTTTATTCAATACAAGTAAACG
Source organism: Stictocephala bisonia (assembly GCA_035578905.1). Taxonomy (NCBI): domain Eukaryota; kingdom Metazoa; phylum Arthropoda; class Insecta; order Hemiptera; family Membracidae; genus Stictocephala; species Stictocephala bisonia. The sequence goes on along the minus strand of JAQJVL010000089.1, from coordinate 2,010,606 downwards.
TCTCACAGCACACATTTATTACAATATAAGCACAAAATGCACAAATATATTACAATACAAGTACAAAATGCACAAATATTATGGTGAACGATTTCGGTGACCACGCTCACCTTCCTCAGACCAGATGGATTCACAAAAGAATGGAAAATGGTGTTCAACAACTCAATTTATAGGACTGATAAATCGATCACCATAATATGTGTGCATTTTGTGCTTATATTGTAATACATTTGTGTTGTGTGACGTTTACTTGTACTGTATAACCAACACGTATTGTGCTAATTAAAAAACTATGTATTTTATTGACGATAAATTACCATCATACAAAATATTGGTTTTAATAATTTACTATCATTATTAACTATGCTTGTACCACAAATAAAATGATTACAAGTATTTTTTCATCGTTTTGGATTATTTTCTTGATAGTGTTTGTGTTTTTTTTGTTTTTTTTTTTTTTTTTTTTAGATTATGATTTTCTAATTTTCTGTTCAGTGAAGTCTGTTAGGTACGTTTATGATAATTATTTATAGTTTAAGATACTTTAAACAATTTTTATTTGTTCAAAGGCATTTATGTAACAGTTATTGCAAACTCGTGTTCCGTGCATAAATTACTGTATTATGATATGTCAAAAAATTTATTCTGACGTGAATCGTTGTTGGTAAACAATATTTTAATTATATTAAATTTACTTAACTGTTTTAAGTACATAAGTTATTATTCCTTAACCCCCCATCCGTAACGACAACAATGCAGAGCTTAAGTTGCCATTCTTACTACATTTGTGTTTCCCCTACGACAAATTGACTATCGAAATAAAAAAAAAAAAAATGAAAATTGTAGTTTTAGCAATGAATACAAATCCCCCTTTTTATTCTGCTTATTTTGTGCTTTTAGTGAAAGAGTGTGGGGGGGGTGCCATTTGATCAGCATCTCGAAAGTCCGAATATAATAAATTGGCTTTTAGTCATTTTGTGTACTAAACTTCTTATCATGTTTCTTCCTTAGGTTCTTGCTGGAACTTTGATGTTTTTAAAGCAAACTTATTCAATAATTATGAGGACACAAATTTTTTAACGAATTTTCACCTGTTTACGGCTTCATCAGATTATTTAACAAAATGCTCATAATCCTTAGCTCATATAAGGCTTATCGTGTATTATATGTTTGTTTGCATGATGACAACTCGTTCAAAAAAGCCTGATAGAGCTAAATATTCTGTACCATTACATCAGTGGTGAGTTTGAGTAAATCTGTGAATTTCATTGACAGCAGCCGTAATTTTACAATCCAAACTGCAATAAAAAAAAAAAAACAAAAAAAAACGTTCATTTCTGCTCGTCTATATAAGAAGTGAATCTATTGTACTGCGGGTTTTATAAACTATTAAATCGGGTTTCACTTTTATTCCCCCCCCCAACAAAATAGTTGCACTGATGGGTGCTATGCCCCTCCCAACAAAATAGTTGCACTGTTGGGTGCTATGCCCCCCCCCCAACAAAATAGTTGCACTGATGGGCGCTATGCCCCTCCCAACAAAATAGTTACACTGTTTGGGTGCTATGCCCCCTCCCAACAAACTAGTTGCACTGTTGGGTGATATGCCCCTCCCAACAAACTAGTTGCACTGTTGGGTGCTATGCCCCCTCCCAACAAACTAGTTGCACTGTTGGGCGCTATGCCCCTCCCAACAAACTAGTTGCACTGTTTGGGTGCTATCCCTCCCCCCTAACAAACTAGTTGCACTGTTGGGTGCTATGCCCCTCCCAACAAAATAGTTGCACTGTTGGGTGCTATGCCCCCCCCCCCAACAAAATAGTTGCACTGATGGGCGCTATGCCCCTCCCAACAAAATAGTTACACTGTTTGGATGCTATGCCCCTCCCAACAAAATAGTTGCACTGTTGGGTGCTATGCCCCCCCCCCCAACAAAATAGTTGCACTGATGGGCGCTATGCCCCTCCCAACAAAATAGTTACACTGTTTGGGTGCTATGCCCCTCCCAACAAAATAGTTGCACTGTTGGGTGCTATGCCCCCCCCCCAACAAAATAGTTGCACTGTTGGGTGCTATGCCCTACCCCCAACAAACTAGTTGCACTGTTTGGTGCTATGCCCCACCCCCAACAAACTAGTTGCACTGTTTGGTGCTATGACCCCTCCAACAAACTAGTTGCACTGTTTGGTGCTATGCCCCACCCCCAACAAACTAGTTGCACTGTTTGGTGCTATGACCCCTCCAACAAACTAGTTGCACTGTTGGGTGCTATGCCCCTACCCCAACAAACTAGTTGCACTGTTTGGTGCTATGCCCCACCCCCAACAAACTAGTTGCACTGTTTGGTGCTATGACCCCCCCAACAAACTAGTTGCACTGTTGGGTGCTATGCCCCACCCCCAACAAACTAGTTGCACTGTTGGGTGCTATGCCCCACCCCCAACAAACTAGTTGCACTGTTGGGTGCTATGCCCCCTCCCAACAAACTAGTTGCATCGTTGGGTGCTATGCCCCCCAACAAACTAGTTGCACTGTTTGGTGCTATGCCCCCCCCCAACAAACTAGTTGCACTGTTTGGTGCTATGCACCACCCCCAACAAACTAGTTGCACTGTTGGGTGCTATGCCCCCCCCCACAAACTAGTTGCACTGTTGGGTGCTATGCCCCCTCCCAACAAACTAGTTGCACTGTTGGGTGCTATGCCCCCCAACAAACTAGTTGCACTGTTGGGTGCTATGCCCCCCCACAAACTAGTTGCACTGTTTGGTGCTATGCCCCCCTCCTAGTAGATCAACGTCGTAATATCTCTTATGAGAGAAAATATTTTAAAATCCTTTCTTAGCAAGTACCTAGAGACTATAAAGAATACTTGTATAAAGAAGTTTTACGGTGTTTTTGAGAAACATGATCACTCAATCGGTATTTGACTTGTATACTTGTAGATAGATAATAAATTAACAAATTATTCGGCCTAGTGATTTTCATAGGGTAGTATACTTAAACAGTGCTTTTTGAAAACAATTATAAAGCCATATTCCGGCATCTGATGATGATCAATAAAAGTAATGAAGAACGACGAATCTTTTCCTGGAATCTTTTTAGACCCGTTGTTCATAAAAATCAAATTAAGCGTTTAAATCTCAGCTTTATAGTTTATAGAACGTTTATTTAAACTATATTTCTGTACGATAGCCTATTGTGTCTATTTTGTTTTACCTCTATATCATAATTAAATAAAGGAGCTGATAGCAGATCTAATTCCAAAAACCTTTTTCCTAATTTTAAGACGAGCCAGCCTGTATTTGACAGCTCCCTAAGATTTTTCAAATAAATATATTTTTAATGCTTGTAAACGTGACGCCTTGCTACTGAACTACTGTACACTTCTAACAAAGCGACAAAAACTCCAGTCCAGAGGTGACACCTATTTAACTCGTTATTATTTAAGCCACACAATTAGATTTATTTTATTTCAGTCACAACCAAGCGACGAGTAAGTATTTAGCAATCGGTCGTCCGCGGGCAATACGTCGTAGCACCTCTGGTGGGGTAACGTGTGGAGTGAGGACTTGGCTCTGCCGTGCATCGTGCATTGTCAGCAGGCAACATACTAGAACTGGTTCCTGAATGCCCCCGCCTACTGGCCTTTCTAAAAACGTCCAGCCAATTATTATAACTAATGTCTGTACTACCAGAGGCAAAACTGTTAGTTCATGATTGTCTTTTAATTGGCACCTGTAAATCCCGTGGAGGTCAAACACGTTTAGAGTCAAGAACAAGAAATGGCGAACTCTTTGGTTTAACTTTCTTGTTTACTGAACGTCTGTTTACATGGACATTTTAACGATCCCTGGTTCACATGTTCTTTAAAAACCACATGTTACCAGATGAATGCAAACCACTGATTTGACCTAAATAGTTACTCTAAACTCTAAATGGTTCTTATCAAACAGATACACATCACATACTAGCCTCAGTGGGAGGAGCACTTATAACGCAGATAAACTGATATAACAAACAGATACATATCTTATACTAGCCTCAGCGGGAGGAGCACTTATAACACTGATCAACTGATATAACAAACAGATACACATCACTTTCTATCTCTCAGTGGGAGGAGCACTTATAACGCAGATAAACTGATATAACAAACAGATACATATTTTATACTGGCCTCAGTGGGAGGAGCACTTATAACACTGATCAACTGATATAACAAACAGATACACATCACGTACTAGCCTCAGTGGGAGGAGCACTTATAACACTGATCAACTGATATAACAAACAGATACACATCACGTACTAGCCTCAGTGGGAGGAGCACTTATAACACTGATCAACTGATATAACAAACAGATACACATCACGTACTAGCCTCAGTGGGAGGAGCACTTATAACACTGAGCAACTGATATAACAAACAGATACACATCACGTACTACCCTGAGTGGGAGGAGCACTTATAACACTGATCAACTGTAATAACAAACAGATACACATCACGTACTAGCCTCAGTGGGAGGAGCACTTATAACACTGATCAACTGATATAACAAACAGATACACATCACGTACTAGCCTCAGTGGGGGGAGCACTTATAATGCAGATAAACTGATATAACAAACAGATACATATCTTATACTAGCCTCAGTGGGAGGAGCACTTATAACACTGATCAACTGATATATCAAACAGATACACATCACGTACTAGCCTCAGTGGGAGGAGCACTTATAACAGTGATCAACTGATATAACAAACAGGTACACATCACATACTAGCCTCAGTGGGAGGAGCACTTATAATGCAGATAAACTGATATAACAAACAGATGCATATCTTATACTAGCCTCAGTGGGAGCAGCACTTATAACACTGATCAACTGATGTAACAAACAGATACACATCACGTACTAGCCTCAGTGGGAGGAGCACTTATAACACTGATCAACTGATATAACAAACAGATACACTTCACGTACTAGCCTCAGTGGGAGAAGCACTTATAACACTGATCAACTGATATAACAAACAGATACACATCATGTACCATCCTCAGTGAGAGGAACACATATAACACTGATCAATTGATATAACAAACATTGGATTGCTCTACCATAACGTTGTTATTGTAATTTCCTTGAAAATTAAACAAGAATCAGCTAATTTGTTAATATTATTCCATAGTTGATTGCAACTTCACAAGAAGTTAAAGGCACATTTTATACTTTTGAGTGTTGAATTTCCAAATCATTATTCCTGTAAGAAAAAAGAATGTCTAAATGACCATCTAGATTACATTATAGTTTTATATATATATATATATATATATATATATATATATATATATATATATATATATATATATATATATATATAAGTTATATATATATATATGTATAAAAAGAACCACACTTAGCAATCTTTTCTTGATGTTTTTAATGTTTAAAATCGATTTCGGTCTCGAAAGACCATCATCAGTTTAACATCTTTCGAGACCGAAATCGATTTTAAACATTAAAAACATCAAGAAAAGATTGCTAAGTGTGGTTCTTTATATATATATATATATATATATATTTATTTATATATAAATATTAAGCAATCAAATAGCTAAAAATGTCAAAAAATTATAGTTTTGTTGTAAGAATAGAAACAAATTTTTGTCTACAAATAAAATAAGTCTTATATTTAAGCCCCAGTCAAAGTAAACTTTATCTTTATTTTCAATTCATTCAATAAGAGAAAATTGATTGTTTTTTTTTTTTTTTTTTAATTCGCTATATACGTACCTATGTTCCAGAAAGCTCGGGTTGGACCTGGTTCCAAGATGTGGGGCCGAGATGGTGGATCCCAGTTCAATGAGCATTGTGCAGCTCTACCAAGTTGTAAGTACTGACACTTCTTATTTTTCATCTCCGGGCTTAATTTTGTTGTCCTTGAAATAGTCTGTTGGCTTACTTTTGTCAACCTAACTGAAACACGTCACAGAATCAGTTATTTCCAGAACTCATTCTTGTAAGTTATCCCTTTTCGCAATAAATAATTAATTTAGATAACACGGGAAAACTAATTGATTGCTTAGTTTTGCTCGAGCAACTTCAAGGATTATAAAAATAAAAACTGACTGTAAATAAATTGAAGAACAAAGCACACACTAAAATTCATACTTGTATTCCATCTTCTTCTTCTCATAAGCCCATAAAGCCATGTAACAGTTACACATAGATGATTTCAACGAACCCTTTGTTGTAAGTGAGGGACATTTCTCTTGAGGTAGTAGGAATCCTATACAATTGTCCATTTTGGTTGAGTATATGAACATAGGTGTGAAGAATAGTTTGTCTCCTGTCATCTAGTGCTGAGACTGTTGTACAGGAAAAAATCCTCCGCACCCTAAGACACTCACAGCTGTTCACCAACCATCATCACTCGACAAATTATCTGTACTACAGCTCAATACCAAGACTAAAAAGAAATGGGTATGCACAATGTAAGGAGGTGGACTTCTTTGAGTCATCCTTATCTGCATTCTAAAGGAACGCTGCATCGGCTGGTCTGTGAGATCTATCAATTTGTTGTAATTGATTGTAATTGTACAATCTCTAACCAGTTATAAAATTTTTAATTTATTTTTCTCAAACTGCATGTTTCTTCAAACATTGTTAGTTGCATCACATGTTCTTTCATATATTCGATTTTAGATAGTATATTATTATTGATATTACTATTATTATATACTATTTAATTATTATACTATTCAAGGTATCAAGAACACACATTGTAATTAGTTATAAAAATGTGTATTGGCCTATAAACAAATACCTTAAAAGTCTGCAGACTCTGTTGCATGTTGTTTTTAATCCCATGAGAACAATGTTATTTATTTTCGAATCCATATTTTTCCCTTATTTATTGAACAAAAGTTGTGTATGAGTTGTCATTTTAAATGTTATCATATTGCACATTGGATTTGCTTTTGATATTTTGAATACATATGCCTAGTTTTGAAAAATAGTTGAAAATAAAAACTTCAAACTGTATATTTTTTTTCTATAAAACTAATAATAATTCGCAAAGCAATTCCAATGCATGATTTCATTCTTGATCAAATGCAATTTTTTTGGAAAAAATCTGTTAAAAAATGATTGTTTAGTATGGATTTGGGTGATTGTATGTGCGGTTCAAAAATAACATTGTTCTTATGGAATTAAAACCAACATGGCCGACAGCCTCTGCAGACTACTAATATGGGGTTTAGTCTTCACCATTCATTTTATACCTTTCAAAGCTTTTGAGAAGTTACCAATTGAGTCAAACTTTCCAAATATAGCACAGTAAGTCTAATTGGAATATAAAAGATTTAATGCTTTTTTCTTTTATTTTGGCCTGAGTTTTTGACTTGTGTGACAGTTGTCATTCACTTTGTAGTGACAGACAGTTTGGCCACTGACTTCACATCCATGGGTTGGTTAATACTTTAGAACAGATGTAACTAATATAATGTTTAGCCCTTTTATTTTGGCCTTAGTTTTTGACTTGTGTGGCAGTTGTCATTTACTTTGTAGTGACAGACAGTTTGGCCACTGACTTCACATCCATGGGTTGGTTAATACTTTAGAACAGATGTAACTAATATAATGTTTAGCCCTTTTATTTTGGCCTTAGTTTTTGACTTGTGTGGCAGTTGTCATTCACTTTGTAGTGACAGACAGTTTGGCCACTGACTTCACATCCATGGGTTGGTTAATACTTTAGAACAGATGTAACTAATATAATGTTTAGCCCTTTTATTTTGGCCTGAGTTTTTGACTTGTGTGGCAGTTGTCATTCACTTTGTAGTGACAGACAGTTTGGCCACTGACTTCACATCCATGGGTTGGTTAATACTTTAGAACAGATGTAACTAATATTATGTTTAGCCCTTTTATTTTGGCCTGAGTTTTTGACTTGTGTGACAGTTGTCATTCACTTTGTAGTGACAGACAGTTTGGCCACTGACTTCACATCCATGGGTTGGTTAATACTTTAGAACAGATGTAACTAATATAATGTTTAGCCCTTTTATTTTGGCCTGAGTTTTTGACTTGTGTGACAGTTGTCATTCACTTTGTAGTGACAGACAGTTTGGCCACTGACTTCACATCCATGGGTTGGTTAATACTTTAGAACAGATGTAACTAATATAATGTTTAGCCCTTTTATTTTGGCCTTAGTTTTTGACTTGTGTGGCAGTTGTCGTTTACTTTGTAGTGACAAACAGTTTGGCCACTGACTTCACATCCATGGGTTGGTTAATACTTTAGAACAGATGTAACTAATATAATGTTTAGCCCTTTTAAAAAAATTGTGGTTTTTCATTGGCGTTTGATTGTTTACAAAAGTTGTAAAATTAAGTTTTGATTTAGAAAAATATCAACTTTATTAATAAATTTATTTCAATTTTTATCTTTAACAAATAAAAAACTGAATATTTTAAGAAAAATATAATTTTTTCCAAAATAAGTTAAAATTAAATTAACATTAACAACTTATACCTCGTTATTTGTTATATAACATGACATATAACACTTGGTTTCTACAAGTTCATTTATTTTTTGTAGAAAATATATTATTTAGTTAAAATAACATTTTATAAACAACAATAAATATGCTATGTTATTGCGTTAACACATAAATACAGTATGTATAGTTAGTATAGTATGTACTATGTACAGTATGTATGTATAGTAAATACAGTACAGAACTTAGTATAGTTATAACATATATTTGTTTTTAGATTATAGGGAGTTTTATAATTTTATCACCTAGCAGGAAAACGGAAGTGCAGCTACAGTATGTTGAAATATGCGAATAATATTTTTTTTCCATTTTTAATCCTTCTTGGTATCTCGCTATATTTATACTTTTTACGTGTTTGAACTTAACAACTTTTTTACTTCTTTACCACAAGAATTAGCTCTATTCTTTAATACTACCACACAATAGAATCTAGATAAGGTTTCTTTTCTATTATTCAGATGTTATGTGTTAACAAGTCTCCTTTGTTTTAGCATATGCAGACATCAGAAAATTCAAGCGGGATTTCTGTAAGTAGGGTACAATATTATTCAGTTAGATTAATAAAAGGTATGTAAAAATTTGACAAAATTAAAAAAATATTATTTTTATCCAAAACTGTTAGATAATTACTTAAACCATTGATTATAGAAAAAAGAAGACTGCACACTCTTAAGGGTCTCATGAAGCCAGTATTCTGTTTGGTAAAATTAGTTTTGTTAGGTGTTTCACAGTTAGCGTAAGCAATCTCCCTCTCTCTTCTCTCTCCAACACACCTGAAGTGACTAATAACTGAGCTAACAGTATGCCAAGTAGTTGTCCAAGCACTTAGTTGAAACAAATCAACTTTAGATAGTAGCCACATGTGCGTGTCTGCAGCAAATGCATTGGCTTGGGCAGTCTTTCTTTCTATAATCAATGCTTATACATTGTTAAAAGATATCATCGTTGTGTTTACATTTTAATTTGACAATGTTGAGAAGAAAATATATGTGTACAAAAATAATATTTCTCTCTTAGTTCTTTAGTTTTTCTGTTCACATTCTCTATCTTAATTATTATCTCTTGGTTCCTTATTTGCTTGCAAATAATACATGAAGATTCAACAACTTTTTCTAAAATGAAGATACTGAGCAAAGAAATTTCAGTTCCAAATAACTATTAATGTAATATTCTTAAGAACGTGTAATAGTGCAGTTACATTGATTGAGATTCAAAGATCTCTTTACTGTGATTGATTATGGCATGAACAAAAAAACTTTGCTACACTGTGGTTTCAGAGAATGGCTAAGAAATCTAGCTAAGGATTGTTTTCGGAATAGTTATTTATTTGACTTGTCATGGTAAAAACTGAGTGTAAATAATAATATCTGTATTTGGCTCAAAGTATGTAATAGTACATCAGTAGGAAATAATCTGTAGAAGAGCATTCAAGGGATTGGATATTGAAAAAAAAAAAAAAATAATAATAATAATAAATAGTATTAACATTACCTTTGTATTTCAGTGCAACTGTATTACAATTGCTATGCACATTAAATAGGTTAGTTTTTATTTCAGACTTGCTGTGGATATTTTCGTATGGAGACTTCCACGGTCGATATTCAATCCAAGGTCGATATTCAAGCTATTTACACAATCGTAATCCGGGTTGGACCGTGTCTGGTTATTATGTACACAATATACAAATTGCCGACATTTCGAGCACATTGCAGCACTCATCTTCAGGGCGACATACTCTGCTACTCGATCCACAGAGTATATGAAATCAGACTCTGCTGCTAACTCTATTTATGTTGTCGGGGCCTCAAATAGAGTCGGGGCCTCAAACAGGTGGGTCTGGAATGTCCGGGAGGCAGGCTTAGGTACGCAAAGGTCATTGTCTGTGTCCGGGTGACTTGAAGTTATGCCATATGTTGTCTTTCCAACTGATTTAAAACTATTCTTACATTTAGGTAATTTGTTTATTATGGGCAGCCAAGAATCATGAATTTTAATTCCATCATCAAGATTTATATTATTAGTTTAATATAAATCTTGATGATTTATATTAATACGTACAGTGGTATTGACCCACCCATATACGTACAGTGGTATTGACCTACCCATATACGTACAGTGGTATTGACCCACCCATAAACGTACAGTGGTATTGACCCACCCCCCCACCCATATACGTACAGTGGTATTGACCCACCCGCCCACCCATACACGTACAGTGGTATTGATCCACCCGCCCACCCATACACATACAGTGGTATTGACCTACCCGCCCACCCATACACTTACAGTGGTATTGATCCACCACCCACCCATACACATACAGTGGTATTGATGTATATGGGTACATTACAGGGGTATTGACCCATACCCATACATATTATACAGAAAATATATTACTGTAGTTGTATGGGTGGGTGGGTCAATACCACTGTATGTGTATGGGTGAGTGGGTGGGTCAATATCATTGTACGTGTATGGGTGGGCGAGTGGGTCAATATCACTGCACGTGTATGGGTGAGTGGGTTGGTCAATACCGCTATACGTGTATGGGTGGGCGAGTGGGTCAATATCACTGTACTTGAATGGGTGGGCGAGTGGGTGTGTCAACATCACTGTACGTGTAAGGGCGAGTGGGTGTGTCAGCATCACCATACGTATTTGGGTGAGTGGATGCGTCAACACCACCGTATATGTAAGGGTGAGTGGGTGCGTTAACACAACGGTACGTTTATGGGCGAAAAGGTGTGTCATCATCACCATACATGTTTGGGTGAGTAGGTGCGTCAATACCACCGTACGTGTATGGGCGAGTGGGTGCATCAATACCACCATCCGTGTATGGGCGAGTGGGTGCATCAATACCACCGTACGCGTATGGGCGAATGAGTGTGTCAATACCGCTGCGGTAAAGGTGGGCCATGCGCATACACACATGTAAATATTGATCAAATATTAATTTCTATTGCCTCTCTGATTTTTCTTTTAAAATTATCTTGTATGGGAGCCAGAACAGTGGTTTCGTCAAATAAAATCAAATGTTTATTTTCAGTGGAGTGCTTTGCTACAGCTGATATCTCTGTATCTAATTTCTTGGTGCAACGAATGTGTTCTTTAATTCTTGTAGAAATTAAACGGCGGCTTTCACCCACATAACACTGACCTCAACTACACTGTATATGGTACACTCCGGGAGTTTGAAGTTTAATCTTGTCTTTTACACTGCGTAGATAGTCTTTAATTTTCCTATGTGGCTTGAAGAATGTTTTTACATTGTATTTCCATAAAGTTTTAGCTAATTTATCTGTAGTACCCTTGATGTATGGAAGTACAACAGTTTTAATCCTATCTGGAAGCTGGGTTTCTTCTCCTGTATTATGAATGTGATTAACTTTTTGTTCTTGTTTTCTAAATACTTTTTTAATATAAGCTGTCGAATATCCATTTTGTTGAAGTGTTTTAAACAGATGTAATTTTTCTGATTTAAAGCTGTTTTTATCTGAAAAAGATATTGCACGGTTTATTAGTGTATTAAGTACGGATTGTTTTTGTGCCGGATAATGGTGTGATTTGGCATCTAGGTATCTATCTGTGTGTGCTGGTTTTCTATAAACGGAATGGCCAATAGAACCACCTTTCTACCAAAACATCTAAGAACGGCAACTTTCTATCTTCTTCTAATTCCATAGTAAACTGAATGTTTTTATGTATAGAATTTAAGTGTCTTAAGAAGTTATCTAGAGAGTCCCGGCCATGTGGTCATATCATAAAGGTGTCATCTACGTAGCGAAGGAAACAACGAGGTTTGAGTGGAGCTGAAAGCAGTGCCTGATTTTCAAACTTTTCCATATAAAAGTTAGCAATGACTGGGGAAAGTGGATAACCCATCGCTGTACCTTCAGTTTGTTCGTAGTACTTTCCATCAAAGTAAAAATATGTTGACCTAAGGCACTCTGTAGCCAATTCAGTAAGATCTGGCGAAAGAATGCTGTGGATATGTCATTTTGAAGAGGAAATGAGGATGAACTTATTGAAGACCAGTAATTTAAGTCATTTTCAGCTTTCTGAGTATTTGAATTACAATTTCACTACAATTTTGAAGTCCTGTTATGATTAAAAATCGGCCTGTACAACATTTTTGACTAATTTATAAAGTAAACACCATAGATCATGACTGCTGAAACCTGAAGCAAGATAATGTAAAATTAAGATTTTGAAAGCCTATTCATGAAGTAGTCTCAATCTGTTCTCAAGGCCACCGAAATATATTGAAAACTATAATTTATTAGGAGGTGCTCACAGTTTCAGCCTTCATCACTAATACAGTCAGCATGAGGTAACTAACGTCCTTTGTTTGCCATAGGCCCGTGGCACCATGAGGAAGAAGGAGACCAGTAAAGTTCTCACTCACCACCTGTACCTGTGTATGAGGGACTATGGCCAGCACATGGGCGAAGACATCGAAATCTACTTCTCACTCTATGATTCTCTAAAAAATAAATACATTAGGTAAATTTTAGTTTAGGTTAGTGCTGCTTATCTTTCATATGGTGCAGTAGTCTGGTGTCATGAAAATACAAGAACAAAATTTGTTTTTAAATCACAAAAGAAAGCAGCAAGAATTGTTTTCAATAAGCCTCGATCAGCTTCTTGCAAACTCTTCTTTAAATTGCTCAACAGTTTAACATTCCATTCTATTTACATTTTCAATATATTGCTCTTTGTCCAAAAGATTCCCACCTTAACAAAGTAGGGCGTGTCAATCAGCATTACAGGCTATGTAACAAAAATAATTTTCAAGTACCAGCACACAAGAAAAAATTTCTTGAAAAGCACGTTTTCTAATGGAGCAAGACTATTCAACGCACTGCCTTAGTACCTGAAGGTATGATGTTAATGCCTGTGGAACAAGGTTAAAAGAGTTGTTGGTATCACGCTACTACAGTGTCAGGGATTTCGTTTCTGATGATTTTTTTAAATGTATGATTTTTAAAACTGTTAAAACAAATCTCAATTATATTTATAGCAGTAACATATCTAGTTTTATGACACATTTATGCAGTATTATATACTGTTACTAATTAAGAATTTTGGTTAGAGAGAACATGGCATGCATTTATTTCAATAAAAGAGATAAAATATTAAAATTTACTGACATACGAAAACATGCTTAAGTCTCTTGAAGTCTTTCTTTGATTGTGGCATTCCACCATTTCCTTCTGACCATTTTATCAAACTGTACCTAAAACTATACCTGAAATTTATCCTTCAGTAAGTGCCATAGTATGGTTTGTATCTTCACTTCACCTACCTGCGTTAGTGAACTCAGCCATAACATACCTTAAGAAATAGCTGGTGGCCAAGCGGTCTAAGGCGTTATAACTTTAACCCTGAGTTAGTGATAGTACGAGTTCGAATCCTGGCCTTGACTGGAAGTTTTTATCAGTAATTTTCACCTTGAATTATACTGGTACTCCCCCTTACCCTGTCAAAATAAGTTCCCCAAAAAGATAAGTAGTCTGTGATGAATGGTCAGAGTAAAGTTAAAAAGAGATTGACTACTCTTTAAAAAAATCCAATGGTGATATCAACATTCTTCTTGCCAATAAAAGCCAACCACTGACAACCTAAATAAACTTACACCAGTGAAGTTAATATCCAGTTCTCTGATTCTTCAACCCACCAAAGTTTTGAATTAAATCCATTATTAATAGATTAAGAGGACTTAAATTAACTTTTTTTACATCTTGCCAAAAAGCAAAATATCATTACTGCTTTCCAAAGCCTGTTATTAAAAAGGTTTGAAGTACATCCTAGTTCTATATCCTATGGAAGATTAATAAACCATACTCTCCCCTCTTGGTAGACTTATCATTACACTCCCTGCAACAACAGGTCCCTTGTCACATCTATTTCAATGTTTGAAGTAAATCTAATGCCCCTCCTGTACACCAACATCCTCGCACTCACATTCTAACCAACAGTCAGCACTTCTACAAATAACCCCTCAGTTCAAAACTCATCTCTTTATATTCAACTTCTCAGTTCATCCTTGAGAAGAAAATAATTTCTGAAATTTATCAACTAACCTTAGAATATATGAGTGCTCAAGTAGTTCCTTATATGTTTTATGATAAAATGAGAGAATGTTGTTGAGTTAACATTGTTATGTTGTCTTGATGTCAGGTGATTTTTCTGTTGAATTTGGTTATTTTTACTAAAATATTTTATCTTGTAGTAAATTGATAGGACTTTCTGAACATTTTCTTATGGAAACAATGTTTTGATCCTTTAAACCTTGGTTTGATATTTTTTAAATTAACATTTTTGTAAGCATAGTATGTAATAATAATAAAAACAATAATTCAATTATGTAAAGTCTCTTTATATCAAATCAACAATCTTGAAAAGAATTGATAATTGTAATATTGTGCTACTTTCATAGATAGGTCCTCTTGGATTGGAGAACAGTCAAAATGGATGTAATGATGGAAGCAAACGTTTATAAAACAGGATGCTTGTTGATTTATTTCTGTTGTTATTAGTATATTAGAGAGATAGGACATCAGCAAACTCACCTTAGAAAACTTACCTCTGGCCTAGTGCCCTTTAACCTAACCTTTCTTCTTGTTATAAGATCGATATTATACTTTTTTAACTTTATATGGAGACATATCAACTTTATAGGACTTTTTTTATCAATCCCTGTCCTAAGCTCTAGTCCATAATATTTTTTTTTTAAACTGTACAGAGCTCTAATTTCCTGCTTTTTATTTCTTGCCTCATATTAAATCCTCGATTTCATAATTTAGCTTATGTGAACATTTTAGTTTCAGTTGTTTTTCATAGTTTGTTCAGTGGTATTCCCTTCATAAATGGAGTATTATTTTGAAAAGTTAATATTTTCTCCTGTCTAAGGTTGTAAAACTCAGGTATTTAAAAAATTTAATATAACATTTAGTTCCATAATATACTTACTAATTATATGATTTTCTATTTCAGTGAAAGGTTTTTAGTAAAAATTTCCAAAGAAGGTTTCGCAAACTATGTGGAAAAACTTAGCAGTAATTGTACAATATTCACAGTAAGTAATTATGCATGTATATTTGTTATTATAAAGTTTATTTGCTTTATGGTTTAAATTCCTAAGTTTGTTTTATTTTCTCTTTAATTTGTTAATTTAGATTTCAATGTCAACATCATTTCAAGACAGCAACATTTAAATATTATATATTGAATATTTAGAGTCCTAGACGAAATTTACAATTCACGCAGTTTAATATATGAGCAAAAATTTTGGTTCAGTAAAATTATTTGCTAATAATTTAGTATATAATATATTTGCTCAGTAACCAAACCTTAGTGATGTGCCAATGGAGAAAGTGCTCAATTTTCTTTATATATTTTTTAGTTAGATTATTGTTAATTATTTTTATCCTGCATATAACTATCTGAAATCAATAAGTTGTAGCAATGACTGAGGAAAATAATTGCGTTGATTTAATTGTAAAATTAAAGAAAAAATCTTGTACTTAATTTTCTTTTGATTTTAAGCTGGCAATGACAAATAACGTCCATCCTTGTCCACCACATAAAAAATTTACTTGTAAGGTAACTGAAAAATCTTGAACTTACAATAGGCATTGTAAATAATTTTAAATCTTCCAATAAAGAACTCAAAGAAGAAATTACAATAGGCATTTTACTATTTCTAATTATGAGTGTCATAACTGGATGTGTGGTACTGTTGTGAGAGTTTGTCAACATTATTTTGTTGGCATTGACTTTAGTTTTCAAAACCTTGAAACAAAAATGTTTAGGTTGTAACTGGCTTTTGTAATATGAGTGGATTTGCAAAATCGGCTTAAAGACATGAAAAAACTGAAAGTGTAAAATTTTGCCAAACAAAGAGTTGATAAAGGCTCGAACAAAACTTTAAAAATTAATGACTCTTAATGTAACCAAAAAGTACAAAAAATGTGAGATTTTAAAGCTGTTGATCAATATTACATACATCCGACTAACTTTTTCATCTCGTTAATTAATGATTAATTGAAAATTGTAACTTTAATCAACTATATTAAGTAAAGAACAAACTAAATGTTAATTTTAACACTACTTTTAGCATCTTTAAACAACCAACTTTTCCTGTATTAATTGTTAAAATTGCATGTCAATGTTAGAATGTTAATTGTAAGTTTTATTGAGAAGTGGGCCCAGCAGGTATCTCCAGTTTGGAGTGCTGCTTGCTGTTTCTATCTGAACCAAAAATGGCAGTGTTATCAGCAGTCTGCAATGCTAATTATGTGTGTATGCTCTTCTATCTTTTTTCTGAATTTGTTGATGACCCACTTTCACTCTGTGACAGAGATGACTAAACAAATACTATTATTTCAAGAAAAATATATTTTCATAAAATGTGAAATACAGGGTCCGGCAGAAAAACCTCCCCTATTAGGGAAGCAAATGAAAACAAAACGAAATAAGGTAGGAAGATTTTATTTTCATTAACTTAAAGTACAGATTGTGCCATTTAAGAATATGTACCATTTCTTTACTTTTCAAACAATACATCTCTCTAATGGTTTACCCCACTGTTGACACACTGGTTGAGTCGTTCTCTGAAACTCTCCATTACTTTACAAGTCATGTCAGGTGGAATGGCTTCAACTTCTCGTGTTATCAATTCTTTGAGAGTTTGAGGACGATTTTCGTAAACCTTGGATTTTAAATGGCCCTAGAAAAAAAATCACAGGGCGTTAAGTTCGGCGAACGTGGTGGCCAGCCTATGTCATCACGCAAAGAGATTACTTGTCCAGGAAACATTTCCTTCAACAGTGCCAGTGACTGCCGCGCTATGTGGGCTGTAGCGCTATCTTGCTGGAACCACCGTCATCAATGTCATCAAAAAACTCTCTTAGTTTAGGCTGAAGGAACTCGTGGAGTATTACATAATACTGTTCACTGTTTACGGTAATCCCACCATTTCCTTCAAAAAGGTACGACCAATCACTCCAGAATTAAAAAGAGCACATCATACTGTTACTTTGGGGCTATGCAACGGTCGTAATGGAGTTCTTGGGGGTTGTGTTCAGACCAGTACCTGCAATTTTGGTTGTTCACTGTTCCGGAAAGGTGAAAGTGTGCCTCGTCAGAAAAAAAATCACAACATCTTCTGGGCAAATGTTCCGAAGAATGTTACACGGACACCACAGTCTCTTTCACTCAGTTCCTGAACAACAACAATTTTGTAAGGATTCATTTTTAAATCTCGATGCAAGATCCTTGTCACACTTCAATCAGATAATCGTAATGCTGCCGCATATTTTTTAGCGGATAGTTGAGTTGATGCTCTAACTGCATCAACATTTTCTGGCCCTGTTGCAGTCCGTGGTCGACTGGGTGGCTTCCGTTTTAATGCGGAACCTGTCTCACGAAAGTTAGAAACCCAACAATAAAGTGTTTTCATATCGGGAACAGGTTCCCATCGTCCGAGCGGAAGGCACATTGAGTATTAATAGGTGATCCGCCATTTTGAAGAAACTGTTCCACAGCAAACGCACGATGTTCACCCGTCCATGCCATGGTGTACACTGAAAACGGCATGTATGCAGCTACTCAAGGACACGTCCCCCACTGCTCTGATCCATCTCTTGTCTGCTTAATGTTGCTTTCTAATCAGGGAGTTATTTCTGCCGGACCCTGTATATAAATTAAACTGCTTTGAGTCGTACTTCCAAAAAAAAAAAACCTATATTTTGTATTGGAAGTCAAAATAAAGAAATAAGTGTATAACACATACATTATAACTTACACAATACTATATTAGTAACAATTATTACCATTCAAATATAAATTATTAGAAAATGTCATACAGAACTATAAATCTCCAGTTCTAATTCTCTAACTTGTTATAACAATTCCTGTTGTCACTCTGCCATCTACAATATCTTATCGACTGTCAGTAAGTGCTTTGTAATGTGCAGTCAAACTGAAAACAATAAATATTTGTGCTTTGCTGTAACGTTTCATACGATAAAGAGTTTCTCTTTTGCAGTTTTCCTCTTTTCATTAATTCCTTTTTTGAATGGAAGGAAGAAAACTCAGTTTGGGGATTCTAGTTCAGCACTCTGCATCTATTTAAAAAGATTCTTGTATTAAAATGGGGTTTTATACCATAGAAAACAATTAGAAGTCATGAATAGTTCTGTAAAATAAAACATTTTATAAATAGAAATAAAACATTTAATGTTTCCTAAAATCAATCTTAGAACGACAACTCCATTTTCCACGCAGTTGTACTGCTTGTTAGGTTAGGGTTATTCTATTGAACCTTTCTTACAATGTATGGAGTTATGTAAAATAAGGTCTATTTAGAATGAAATTTTTAAAAATTGGTAGGATGAAATGTACCATCGATGGTAGATGCATATTAAATTACCCGGTAACTAACGTAGAATTCTTATACACTCAAAACTTTTGTTAGTAGATATGAAATATACCAACAGTTTTTTGCGGCCATGTCTGGGGGGTTGCTGCGGCTCTTCGAAGGATATCCTCAGACTGCCAATTTAAGAACACAGATAGCCGCTGTAGGCCAACACAAGAGTTAACATTCAAATTGTTTTACTATCAGACAAAGAGGAAACAGTTACTTTTGTCTTCAAACCACTGGGTCTTCAGTTTAATTTAATATAATTAAAATGAATGTAATTGTAATAAATGAATTTGTTCAGTAAACTTTAGATTTGCTGAATCGAAGTTTCACAGTACTTTATATAAGTATCAATGCAGAACTGTATAACTTTTACATATGTATTCTATGTTTGATTACATATGTAAGTAAATAAAACCCTTGATTTTATTATTACTTACAAATAGATATCTTAAGTAATGGAGATATTTGTACCAGTAATTTGGTTAGTTAGTTAGTGAGGTCTGCTGCCACAGCTGGTTTAAACTGCATTACATTTACATGGGACTACACTAGCACTCCACAATGGACCACAAAACAGCTGATAATTTGAGACACAGTACTTAACAAAGGATGAAAAATCTATCTTTGTGCCTATAAAATCCTTGATAAAACCTATTCAATTCAAAGAAGACATTTTGAATATATTGTAGATTTTATTGAATTTGTATGTTGCTGTATGAAAGTATTATCATTTGAAACATTTGTTTTAGGATCTCGGTAATGGGGATCTTACAAAAAATGTATATGTAATAGCACATATTCTGAGGATAGGCAAAATGCTGTATTCAGATTCCAGTAAAAAAGGTGAGCTAACATTATTTGTATATCATTTCTAGAAGGTACATTGCTTAGAAGAATGTATATTTTGCAGATATTTCGATACTACCATTATTCCACTTTTTATCCGTCTATTTTTTTATGTATATCTGTTAGATGTGTTTTTGATCTCTTTTCACGTGAAAACGTGAATATTGTTTTCAATAAAACTTCTTTACTGTATATATGTAGGAAAATACTGTAGGCTGTTTGGATTTGGATGTTTTATTTTGTTTTTTCATTTAATGTTGGCTTTTATGATGACAGTAATTTTGCAATTGAAGAAGATTGAAGAATTGACAGAATTGAAGAAGAAGATTTTGAAGATAATTGAAGAAGACAGTTCACTTCATGTACAGTGAAAATATTTGTTGTTTAATCAAGCATGAGTATTAGCAAGTAAATATTCTTTTCAACATTTTTTTAAAATGAAGACATTGATACCAATTTCTTTACCTCTGACATTGACAATGTAACCTTGTCCAGCATATCAAAAAAGTGAGAAACAACAATTTTTGGCTAGGTGTTGTTTTAAACAAGAACTTTGATTTTATTGCAGAAATTCAGTTTTTATTTCAAAAATATTTTTTAACTAATTTTATTTAAAATCGGAAAAGCTGGAGAACTGAGGCTGGACATATTTTTTATTATCTAAAGTAAAGTTAAATATTGAACTTTATTAATTTATTTTTAAGACGCTGGTCGTCAAGATATTGGTGACAAACTAAGGCTGACTATGTCTTAGAAAGAGTCATTAATTAATAGCCTAATAACAAATGAACAACCTTTAAAAAATAAATGCCAGTACTACGTATTGATTAAATTTATGAGTTTTTAACCCTCCCTCTGTTATGGTTAAAACGGTTGTGCGACTGTTAAGGTTCGTATTACGATCAATTCACTAAAATGACTCTCGTCTGATCGCAATAAGAATACACTAATTTTAAAGACTGAAAACAACACTAAATTTATATATATCTACATGCTGTCAGCAGTTAGGTTTTAGTTTCATTGTCTTTGATCAAAGTACGCATCAGTTGAACTGTTTCCGTGCTTTGTGTCAGCTATGTTGAAGTGTGAAGTGAAAAATAGTGTATATAGTTGTGTTTTTATTACATACTTTTTTAATTGAAACAGTATTGCTAAACATGTACGAGGCCTGTCCAAAAAGTAGCTGACTTTGAAGTTTGGTATGAAAATGAGCTACTCGGTGGCAATGGCGATCTGGTCCCTTTCAAAGAACTCCCCTCCACAAGTTACTACCTTATGTCAACGCTCCTTCCACTTCTATCAACACTCCTTAAATTCGTTTTTTCGAGTGGCTAAGAGATCCTTTGTTGCATTTTGTTCTATTTTTTTCAGCAACTTAAACCTTGTTTCTTACAAGGGAATTTTTAACTTCAGAAATAGCCAGAAGTCACAAGGAGCTATGTCGAGGCTGTCGTAGTTGATTAATGTTGTGTTTGACCAAAAAATGCTGAATCAGATTCAAGGAATGAGCTGGAGCGTTGTTGTGGTATAGGATCAAGTCGCGGCTTGTCCACAGTTCAGGTCATTCCCTCTTACTGCATTTCGTAGCCGCGTTAGGATCTCAAGATAGGACTTCATATTCACTGTCTAGCCTCGTGGAGCATATTCGTGATGAACAACGCCGTCCTGGTAAAAAAAAAACTGTGAGCATTGTTTTGAGATTGTTTCGACTTTGTTTTGCTATTTCAGCCATTCCTCTTCGTGAACTTGGCTGAAATTTAAAAAAATTAACTATCAGTAGTTACCGCAAATTGAAAGTCTACCCATTTACATAACAATAGGTCCTCCCACTTTACTTTATAAGACCCAACATCACTTTCTATGTAACTTGCACATGGATTGACAAACTTCTCGTTCAATGTACATATGTTCCTTACTGAATTCCTAAAACCATGTCAGAATGGATTATGGTGCCTTTGTCTAGAGTTATTTGGAGCTAGGATTGGCCTCATTTTATTGGGTGTTCAGATTTATATAACGTGTGGTTTTATCATGCTTACTTACATGAAACTGTCTGCTCGTGGAAAAACATTGGAAAAAGATCCCAATATTAAATTTTGAGTTTTTTTGTACTACAGTTTAAATCTGGGCAAAAAGTACAACTTTTAACTAACTTCTTTGTCTAAAATAATAATCTAAATGTTAGCATGTACCAAGTTTGCATTGTTTTCAGAAGCTGAATATCTTTCAGTCACATAGTTAGTTATTAGTATTCATATTGAAACGGTAACTAACTGTAAAATAAATTTTAATCATTCAAACATTTATATATACAGGTTTATTCCCTGCCAACCTGCCCCCCCCCAAATAAAAATAAAAATATGCTCAAAAACCCAAAATTGGGTAATGTTAAACTAATACACCCAAATGGGGTATCAAATTAAAGATATTCTTCTCTTAATTACTAATTTACTGTCAGATTTTGTAAAATACTACGTTTGTGGGCTCCACTACCCCAAAAACCAAAATTCATGATCATACTGCTTAAGAATCTTGGTAAGGCCGAAGGCCGATCTTACTCATGAGGCGACATGCCGAGATCCACAAATGGAACTGTAGCAGAGTGCTTTGGTGAGGTTGCAGGCCGAACTTTCCTCCACGAGGCCATAGGCCGAGTTACATAAAGGGGACTGTAGTAGAGCGTCTTGGCGAGGCTGTAGGTTGAGCTTCCTCACGAGGCTGCAGGCCAAGTTCCACAAAGGGGCCAAAGGTAAACGTGGAAGACCTCCAAAATGAAATGTTATTAATAACCTACAAGGTAGAGCAACAAAAAACGATCCTCAGAATTCTCTGGGAGATATGGATGCTACCTCTTCAGTTTTGAAAATTTAACTGAAAAGCTCAGTCTCCCGGTACTTTTTTAATTAAATGAATGCCATTGTTACTCTTAAAAAAAAGGAAATGTTAAGGGGCTGTTTATACTTTCAGGAATTAAATTTCAAGAAATCCTTCCTTGGTGGGTCTCTGAGATACAAAAGCTAATTTCTGTCCAAGTTTCATCAAAATCTGTCAGTGGTTCTGGAAATTTCTTTATGAGTGTGTACATCCTTTTTGGGTGTTATTGTATATTAAGATATCACACATGAATTCAATATTAACAATTAAAAAATAAGACTGCAAAAAGTGTAAAATGTGAAATCAGTAAGCTAAGTGAATTTAAAATTTACAGTTTAATTAATACAATTTCTCTATAGGATATAAACAGATTTCTTAGTGTTAAAAGTTTGTACAGATTATATAAGGAGCTGAATTAATTTTTAATGATTTTGACACAACTGTTACACATGAGATAATTGTCAAAGTGTTTGTAGTCCTTATAATACTTAAGACAGGACACACTCCTACTCATACTTTGAATACAAAGCTTACTGTGGGTGTTTCTAATAACTTCAGCAGCAGGAGTGAGGACCATTGTCTCGGGATAAATAAGGATATGCCGAGGAGTGATGTGCCAAATAATATAACAATATGAATGGCAGTCAATGTGGCATAATCTTTACAGGTTCAAATGTTATAAACCACAAACACCCTAATTAAAAACCTCCAGTAGGTATTTTCTTGCGATATTATCCATATGATTGGGTATAGAACTCAACTTTGTTTCCTTTCCCATCATTACATCTTAGTACAACAAAATGATCTCAATTAAAACAAATTAAAATTACTGTGCCTTTCAAATTAGTGATTGCCAAATTTTTAATTTCATTATGACTGTAACATTATTATATTAATTTTGTCATCTAGATCTACTTGGAAATTTGAAAATGTGGTATGATAATATATTAGGGTTCAAATTATACACTAATTGATTTATGTATGAACTAATTCATACATGAATAGAATGGGGAGGTAAACATGAACGTTCAACTGGATATTCTCGGTGGCAGGTAGAGAATTGTGTTTCAATTTTGGAAAAACCAGTGTGCCAGTCTTATGGAAACTAATTTTGTGTGGTAGCTGCCATAGATGGTAGATCAATTTCATGACAGTCTAGTTACCAGATTTGTTGCTCTTTGAGAACTTCCATGGATACGAACAGCTTTAAAGGTTTTCTATGGACACAAACAACCCCCCCCCCCCACTGTAGGTGTGATTTTGAGTAGTCTATCCAAACAATGGATCACATAGTTAGAGAGTGCTTCCTATGCTCTTTTACAGAGGGATTAGGTAGCATAAATAGAATCAGTGAGTCAGGTCTAAAATGGCTTGAAGGATTGGATTAAGCTTTATGGAAGAGATCAATTTATTATAGTAAAACCTCGATAGTTCGAAACTTTGTGGACTACGGGGTTGTCGAAGTATCGAAATGTCGAACTATGAGGAATGTTTTGTATACATAAAACAACAAACATTATTGTTATAAAGAAATTGTAGTTTATTTTCTTTATTAATTGTCAAAAGTTTAACCAAAGTAAAAACAAGCAACAATGTGTCATATTTCTATAACAATGTATGTCCTACTGAATTGGTATGGAGTTACAATGGTAGATATTACAGCATGGACAGTGGAGTACTTGGTACAGTAATGTCCAAATATTCGTCATTTTAACTGTTATTCACTTGGACTGTGTTATTTCATTGATCTGTACGGGGCTGACTCGCATACAACTTGCCATGGACAAAAGTTATGCAACACAGTGTCATCATTACTGGTGTCAAACTATAAGGACTGTCAACGATTGAGTGTCGAACTATCAAGGTTCTTCTGTGTATCTATTAATAAATAACAAAACTTTTGGATCTTGTTCCAAATATATATTATTGTTTTTCTTTTTAAATTTAGAAGTGGTAGTTGAAAATAAACCATACAAACTAATATTGTTCTCTTGGTCTTTGTCAATTACCATTGGGAATATAATAGAATCAAATTATAGCATTCAATACTGTTCTCTTCCTCTTCAGTTAAGAATCAGTTCTAGCTATCCCCCTTTGTATGCACGATACAACATAGGCCAACCCTGCTCAGCTGTACTATGTTTGATCAACGGTACATGTTAGAATAGAACAGATCAAATAAAATATGCTTAGTAATAAAATTATTATCAAAGAGTTTTATACTTAAAAAAAACTTCATAAACATAGTAATTGCCCATTACCTTATCACTCACTAGTTATAGTGTCATCTTAGAAATGACACGTTCAGTGGTAGTGACCCACTCACCCTTCCATACATGTAAATTGGTAGTAACCCACACATCTGCCCTTACACGTACAATGGTAGTGCATGTAGGATATTGTATTGTCCTGAATAAGTTGATACATTAATAATAAACAATAAAGTATAATGCTGAATATATTAAATTGGTCCTTCTCATCATCAGAATATTTTATTTACAGGTAGCATATCATCACAAAGTAGTAACTTCAGCTTTAAAAGGCCATATGGAGTAGCGGTTCTAAATATTGAAGAAATGTTAACATCCAGTGGAGAAGAAAAAGAATTTATGATCAAGGTGTTTCAAGGAGAAGACAAGGACTTTTATCAGCTCCACGATTTTGTTATTAGAAAACAAACCAACAAGTATAATCCTGTTTCTAGTCAGCATAGTTATGGTACGTTATTACTGGATAATTTGATTTAATTACAGCTTCAATAGAACTACTTGCAACATTCTACACAAGGACTTAACTATGTTGCCCCTTCTAACTACTCTACTCATTACCCACTTATTAACTTATTACCCACCCGCCCACTCATACACATACAGTGGTATTGACCTACCCACCCATACACATACAGTGGTATTGACCCAACCGCCTACCCATACACATACAGTGGTATTGACCCACTCGCCCACCCATACACATACAGTGGTGTTGACCCACTCGCCCACCCATACACTTACAGTGGTGTTGACCCACTCGCCCACCCATACACTTACAGTGGTGTTGAGTGTATATCTAATGGTAATAAGTTCATGACATTGTTGACACTGCTACTGATACTCTTCCCACTCATTTAACACTTGAACCGACTACTGGTGCCCTTCCCACTCACATTATTTACAAATAAATATACGTATGTACCAATTACAAAATGGTCTTTTCAACACACTTGTCTGAGTGAGATGTAAAGAGAACTACTCTTCCCCTACTGTTTAGTTACATTTAAAAGTTGTCATGGCAACCAGAGCGTTAGGATGCATGCTGATGGTGCAATAACAAACCCCCCCCCATTTTACGTAACAGAATTGTGGTACCCTTATCACCCATCCAGTGCATGGACACAACTCTGGTACCTTTCCCACCCACCTAATACATGGACACAACTCTGGTACCATTCCCACCCACCCAGCACATGTACACAACTCCGGCACCCTGCTCACCCACCCAGCACATGGACACGGTATCATTCCCACCCACTCAGTACATGGACACAATCTGTAACCTTTCTCACCCACCCAATACATGTACACAAGTCTAGTGCCCTTCCCAGCCAACATAAGGAAACTGGTGTCCAACTCAGCAGTCGCTGTTTTAATGATTCCAGCCAACTGTCATGAGTTTCTCAGCCACGACATGTTAGGTATATAAGCAGCATTAGTTGGGCACTGGTTTCATCCCTTTGTGAGTCCCTCTGGTCTGACTAAAGGGACTCACATGGTTCCTAAATCAATCATCATATTATATGTACAATTATTTCTTATACTGTAATAAGCTTGTGTTGTGTGACGTTCACTTGTATTGCGTGAAAATTCTATTCATTCCATTATTTTGCAGGAATAGCATTGTCAATGAGAATACTGCACGGGGAACTGAGTAAAGTCAGAGAGGAAAACCCTCTTTTATTTAAGAGTATATCAATGACAAGAAAGCTTGGCTTCTCGGATGTCATAATGCCTGGAGATGTGAGGTATTTGTTTTGTATTGTCCTTAAATGCACCTTATGTAGTACAAAGCAAGTACTCTGATAATATTAAAGGATTCTAGATTTGAAATTGAGAAAATTTATGAAGAAACAAACGACTAAGAAAATACGTCTGACACTAATGGTTTATTCTAAGTCAATTAAAACTTGAATGTAAGAATCATTCTAATTTTAGTATTTGATAAAGGTCTTAAATGCATCTGGAGAGGTGAGATAAAATCCATATATGTATTGAGTACAAGAACAAAAAATATCTTGTAAAGATTGATATTAATATTCTTGTAAGATTTTGACCAGAGCCGGGTTTCTCTGTCAGTTTTTTTTTTTTTTTCACTTTAATTCATGAAGTTGTTAGAGTAATATCCTCAAATGATGGATGTATTGAAATAATTATATCATTACAAAAATCAAGAGTAAAATAATTTATGGTCATTTTGCTTCTTATTACTTACATTTTTTTACACAACTTCAAATAAATCTTTATAGTTAGTTATTTTAGAATTTCTTCCTTAACTATTAAACTGTTAATAGCAAATGTTATAATAAATATATAATAGTCACGTTGAACATAATATACATTTTACTTACACTATCCAAAATCTGATAACACTGATAGTAAAAATTGTAACAATTAATTACAGGTTAACACAGCTGAGGAGACACAGCATTGATGGTTAAAAGATCAAAAACTAATGCACTTAATTGTAGCAATGTACTTGGTGTTATATGTAGTATACTAGGCTCTTATGTACTCTGTGTGTTTAAGTAAACAACATATAGTTTTGATGTGAACGTTTCCTTAAAAACATTGATTTTTTGGCATTGACTACTTTAGTTGGGCCTGTACATTTTTAAGATACCACCACAGTGTATCCATAAATCAACCAACTACCTTCTCAGCTGTATTTATAATTATCATTTGACTATTAAAATAAAAGAATCAATTAACACTAACCAACATAAATAATTTTATTTATTTATTACTAGGAATGACTTGTATATGACTCTGGAGCGAGGTGAGTTTGAACGTGGAGGTAAAACTACTGGCAAAAACATTGAAGTTACTGTCTTAATTCTGGACAATGAAGGGAAACTGCTGGAGGTAATATTATTTTGTTATGTGTAGTGTAGCATAAAGTGATTTTGGAGGTGTAATTGTAAAAACTAGTTTTATTCACTGGGTAAAACTGCTCTTAGTCTTATACACATAGTTTGTAACTTTCAACTTTTACTTTTATATAAATGCCCAGTAGCATCGTTGTTTAAAGCCTATTTTCATATTCTATACATTACAAATTCAGTTTTAGGATTTTTGAAAGGAATTAGTTAGCTCATCCTAGCTGTTCATTTCTCATTGATCTATCAAATAATAGAATTTTCTAAGAAAAAGTCGGCTTTAGTTTGGAATAAGGCTATCCATTCTCATAGCAAATATTTGCAATATATTTTTGCTATATTTTTCCTTTACATATTTCCATATCTTATATCAAATTATCATTAACAAACAATGTCATCCTTTCATTGAATTATCATTGCTTAGTCTAGAATTATCTAATATTTATTTTAGGGGTGTGCGAGTACTCGAAACTTCGAGTATTTGATCAGTATTTTATTACTCGAACTCGGCTCGAAGCTTCCGAAACTACTCAAAGTTCGATTGAGTAGTTGTATTTCACGAAATATCAGATTTACAACTTAATTTAGTTTTAAGAGTAAACAGTTTTTATAAGTTATGAATTAAAAATGTGCGCTTCCTTGTGTTTTATTTTACCCTTAATCATACGTTAACAGTTTGGTACGCGTAATTATGAACTAAACAATACGCCTAAGAATAGGTAGTACACGACGACAGTCAAATGAACTAGTCGACGTATTGAAAGGGTACATTCATTATGATTTGAACTAGTTCAATTCAAAGTGAACAACAGAGCTGGGAAGGAAGTGATCACACATGTTGAGTCTACTAGTCACTTATAACCTAACCTAAAATAGCGTGAATAAAACAGAAGTGCAGGTTAGTGCCTTTATGACTCAAGAAAGGGGACGAGAGATCCTCAAAAAGACCTGTTACCGATACAAATCTAATGGTCTCTACGCTGTGGAAATTATGCATATTTTCGTTCATATCAATAATACCGTTCAATCAAAAGGGTACTGAGAACGGGTCACTTTAGATCCCAAGAATCGAACTTCCCATCTTTTCTAGGCGAAAGTTCATCTCGGTTGTAGTATACGTACGTGCAAAGAACCGTTCAGCTCCTTTTGGAATTGAAATTATCGTATATTTCTTTCAAATCGATTGAGGTCTATTTTGTTTTTTAATTGAACAGGGAATCGTCCAATGATTTGATGTAAGAAAATACCGTATCATATCATATAAAATATGGTAATGGCATTCTAGCAGCGTGTGAAACAACATGATTGATTTATTTTCTGTCAAATAAAAATCCTTGGCGAACTCTAATAATTATTATTCCGTAAACACCTTAGATCGCCAAAACTGTTTGTAATATTTGCGCATACGATATTTTTTCCTGTCAATATGTTGAACAGTTTCCTGACTAGGTTAGACAATAACACAGTTGGAGTGTAAAAGGTGGTGAAGTACGATAATTTTGATTCGTAAACTCACTGAACGGTTCCCTGTTCACATTGACGTCGATGTAATCTGTAAAACAATCACAAATCAACCTAAGTGAGGGAGAAACATGTTGGAAGTCCTTTTCTAATCAAAACACGACAAATTTAGAGATTTGGAAAATAATTTGTATTGATCCAAAGCCTTATCAAACGTCTCGTTTTTTATTCATAAGTTTATATTCAAACTGCATCTCGTCGCCAATATCAGCTAGACCTATTATATTAGCCAACTACATCTATGATTTTCATTCGATTACGCCAGGTTTTTGTGAATTTTTCGTTATGAAATAATTATTTATCTGTTGTTCAGTGTAGCCTCATGTATCGAAATAGTTTCAAGTTGCGCACATTTCATTACCGATCATAATTTAAAAACTATGATCATCCTAAGCGACTTTAAAATTTAATTTTAGTAAACCTGCTTAGTTATTATTATCAATCGATTAAACTACAGTCTTTGTCATTCAGATTTTCAAATTTGATTATATAATTCACAGCTTATTTCCGGTTAGTTGTAACCTTGTTATTACTGAATTAAATACCCACAGAATACAGATCCACTCTTCTTGGCGTGTACACAATAAATTTTTTGTTGAGAGGAGGCACTTCTGAAAGCAAATGACTGCATTTGGCGATGACGCCTGAATTTTAGCATCCGATTTGGTTTTAGCTTCGCTATGTTTTGGGGGTACACTTTGAACTGAACCACCAGATAAACATATCTGCCGGCTATGAAACAGTATAATTGGCTTGCATAGAAAGTCTGATCAGTGATATGAGTGAACAGATTAAATCTTTGTAATCCACGTTGTTTCAATTATTAATATACTTTCTTAGTTTCTTTCATCATATTAGTTATGAAAAGAAGGTTAATCAAAACAATGCTACATAAAAATATCGGAAGGCAGGAAGTAAAAAGTTTTATTTATCAGATGTTACAGTTACAAACAACAAATCAAAATTATTGTGTTCAGTTTAGATGTATATATTTACGAATCTGGTAAAACTTAATATAGGCTTAGGATGGTGTCTGCCTTTTACAGTTGCCTTGGGTAAATAGGAAATCCTTCTGTAAATACTCGCTTGAAAATACTCGATACTCGAAAAAAATGCCAACTACTCGACTCGAACTAAAAAATCACTACTCGCACACCCCTAATTTATTTTTTAATATAAAAATTTGTGTTTCGAATTTCATTAATTCTTAGTTCCTTGCATTACAAATACCATTACAGACCTTATCTGTGAAGGTTTCAATACTCATTAATACATTATTAGCTCATCGAATAAAACAGTAACGTAGTAGAGACAAAATTATGTTTGTCACCTCGACTGGTCCTTATAACTGGCATGCAACAAAATTACTGCACTAGCTTTACTAGAGTGCAATTGATTATGAACTTTGCATTTTGGATGTTCTTCATATCTTACTCATATGTTAGTGATTAAATATTAATTCATTGATGATCATACATGGTGTCACATATACATTGTATAAGTTCTAGACTCTCACAAGTTAATAC
Source organism: Stictocephala bisonia (assembly GCA_035578905.1). Taxonomy (NCBI): domain Eukaryota; kingdom Metazoa; phylum Arthropoda; class Insecta; order Hemiptera; family Membracidae; genus Stictocephala; species Stictocephala bisonia. The sequence goes on along the minus strand of JAQJVL010000089.1, from coordinate 1,979,686 downwards.
TTTTTGGATGTTCTTCATATCTTACTCATATGTTAGTGATTAAATATTAATTCATTGATCATCATACATGGTGTCACATATACATTGTATAAGTCCTAGACTCTCACAAGTTAATACTTTTTGGATGTTCTTCATATCTTACTCATATGTTAGTGATTAAATATTAATTCATTGATCATCATTCATGGTGTCATATATACATTGTATAAGTCCTAGACTCTCACAAGTTAATACTTTTAAAAGGTGGCCAAAGTCAAACAAACAACACACTTTTAGCTGTTCTATGGGTAGCCACATTACACCGGTAGGTGCTGCACTGACTTATGACGGGGCTATCTATGAGGGTTCCAGTGAGGATCATCTCATCATATGAGGATGCTTATAGATAACGCTGTCTAATAGAGATGTGAAACAACTTGCTTTGTACTCAAAATAATAAAACCTTTTCTTATAAATTTAAATTTCATCAAAGTTTTTTTAATACTTAAATTCAGAAAGTTATTAAATCATCTAAATTAATTATTATGCTTTAACATGACCTTATCTTTGATTTGTTAAAACCTATATAATAGAATTTTTTAACTGATGATATTTTTATGAAATCCAGCAAGACGAAGAAGCTAGCAAGAATAAGATAGCTAGAAAGAAGCAAGAATAGCCTATAAATTAGTTTGTCTTGAATTTTAATACAATTTATTGAAACCGTCAATTTTGACTATAATTTTAGCAATGCTATCTCTACGTACCTAGATGACCACAAAATTACAAGAACTATAAATGAATTTTCAACATGGAAAATTGATCATATTTATACAAATCTATAAATTTTGGTTAAGTTCCAATGTTTTATCTGGATAATGTTATCAGTTTAACAATTGATTTGAGATTACTGTTGTTTTACTAACATTATTTTTTAATTTTGATGTATATGATCATCCCAATGAAGACGTTTATGTCATTTGTTAAAAAGCTAAAAAAGTCAAGTTTTTTCCAATAAACATTTACTATCAATTATTGTTGATTCCATGTTTTACTGATATTATTTGTTCTAAAAGAGGTAAAGGTTTTCTTTTCTATATTTTATTGCAGATTATGTTGAGTTGCAGCATTTATGATATTTTCCAATTCCATGTACTTTATCAGTTCCAATCAATTATTGATGATTATTATGTTAACTATTGTAAATTTCAGAACTGTTTGTGGGGTGCATCAGGGATGGAGGGAAGTTCAGACTACCAGTCCATGATAGTGTACCACCACAACTCGCCCTGTTGGGCTGAAACTGTACGACTGACTGTACCTATAGACAAGTACGCAGCTGCCCATGTCAGGTTGGAGTACAAGCATTGCTCCAGTGAGTCCATTTTCTCTAAACTTTCTAGATTCTATTTTAAGGACTATAGTAATTCAAAAGTGTTGTGTATCAAGTATGTGTGTAATAATATTATTTCTTTCATTGTGTTTATTATATCTTGCTTTCATTGTGAGAAGTGTACCTGTCCATTATCACACTTACTTTTACAGTTAATGCTCTATATATGACTGACAGCCTGTTTTTTTTCCCTGAGTTACATTCCATCTGTACTAAGGCAATTGTTAGATTGTAGAGGGTTAATTAACAGTTATTTCAGTCTTTATATGTAAGGAACATTATTTTACAGTTAATGCTCTATATATGACTGACAGCCTGTTTTTACCCTAAGTTACATTCCTTCTGTACTAAGACGATTGTTAGATTGTAGAGGGTTAAACAACAGTTATTTCAGTCTTTATATGAAAGGAACATTATTTTACAGTTAATGCTCTATATATGACTGAGAGCCTGTTTTTTTCCCTGAGTTAAATTCCATCTGTACTAAGGCGATTGTTAGATTGTAGAGGGTTAAACAACAGTTATTTCAGTCTTTATATGTAAGGATCATTATTTTACAGTTAATGCTCTATATATGACTGACAGCCTGTTTTTTTCCCTGAGTTACATTCCATCTGTACTAAGGCGATTGTTAGATTGTAGAGGGTTAAACAACAGTTATTTCAGTCTTTATATGTAAGGAACATTATTTTACAGTTAATGCTCTATATATGACTGAGAGCCTGTTTTTTTCCCTGAGTTACATTCCATCTGTACTAAGGCGATTGTTAGATTGTAGAGGGTTAAACAACAGTTATTTCAGTCTTTATATGTAAGGAACATTATTTTACAGTTAATGCTCTATATATGACTGACAGCCTGTTTTTTTCCCTGAGTTACATTCCATCTGTACTAAGGCGATTGTTAGATTGTAGAGGGTTAATTAACAGTTATTTCAGTCTTTATATGTAAGGAACATTATTTTACAGTTAATGCTCTATATATGACTGACAGCCTGTTTTTTCCCTGAGTTACATTCCATCTGTACTAAGGCGATTGTTAGATTGTAGAGGGTTAAACAACAGTTATTTCAGTCTTTATATGTAAGGAACATTATTTTACAGTTAATGCTCTATATATGACTGAGAGCCTGTTTTTTTCCCTGAGTTACATTCCATCTGTACTAAGGCGATTGTTAGATTGTAGAGGGTTAAACAACAGTTATTTCAGTCTTTATATGTAAGGAACATTATTTTACAGTTAATGCTCTATATATGACTGAGAGCCTGTTTTTTCCCTGAGTTACATTCCATCTGTACTAAGGCGATTGTTAGATTGTAGAGGGTTAATTAGCAGTTATTTTAGTCTTTATATGTAAGGAACGTTATTTTACAGTTAATGCTCTATATATGACTGACAGCCTGTTTTTACCCTGAGTTACATTCCTTCTGTACTAAGGCGATTGTTAGATTGTAGAGGGTTAATTAGCAGTTATTTCAGTCTTTATATGTAAGGAACATTATTTTCTTCTGTTTATCAATTTCCCAAAGTTTAAAATTGCTCGATTAAGGTCAGTTTCCTAATATTGGATCTATGTAGGCTTACATTTGTGCTTACAATTTAATTAATTTTTCTAAAAATATGGAACTCTGTTTAAATTAAGAATTAAAAAGAAATACTGACTGGCCAAACATAACGTAACTTATTTCTAGTACTGTTTTCATTTTCCAATCCATTTTCACCCATAAGAAAAAAAAACTATTTTTCTCTTTAAAGCTGAATATATTACTTTAAAGTAAATATTTACCAACTAATACAGAAAGAAAACAATGTACAGGTGTTTCAAGTAAATTTGTTACTTTGTCTATTATTTCAGTTGTATTGTTGAAATAAATCATTTTAATATTTTTAAAACAACTACACTAGAATCTTGTTTAACATCATTTTATGGGTCTAAGTATGTAATATAATTTTATGTTTGTTTTCAATTATTATTTTAACTAATTCTGTGTGTTTACTTCTAGCTCGAGATAAACCTGACAATAAGAAGTTATTTGGATTTTCGTTTGCTCGACTTATGGAGTCCAGTGGAGCAACATTACAGGTAGTTATATAATATAAGCATTATTGCTACAGCAACTCTTTTTGACGCTCTTCCAATAGGAAGTGGATTTGGTAACTTTATATGGAGTCCAAAAAATGTCAGTCACAATTGTTGGTAGTTTAAGGTCTTCAGGTATAACCAAATTCTGTAATGCACTCTTGATTGAATCAGGTAGACTTATAATTATTATCTGTTCAAATGTGGTCAGTTCTGTAGCAATCTTAGTGAATGGTTTCATTGCCAGATTTTAATTAGCTCTACCAAGACTCAGTAAGATATGACTTCATAAACAAATTAGTGCGTACGGGTTAGGCTCCAATCTAGGTATAGTTTCATTGAGACAGGTTTGTGTAGGGGTAGACTCCAATCTAGACATAGTTTCATTGAGACAGGTTTGTGTAGGGGTAGACTCCAATCTAGGTATAGTTTCATTGAGACAGGTTCGTCTAGAGGTAGGCTCCAATCTAGGTATAGTTTCATTGAGACAGGTTTGTGTAGGGGTAGACTCCAATCTAGACATAGTTTCATTGAGACAGGTTCGTATAGAGGCAGGCTCCAATCTAGGTATAGTTTCATTGAGACAGGTTTTTGTAGGGGTAGACTCCAATCTAGACATAGTTTCATTGAGACAGGTTCGTATAGAGGCAGGCTCCAATCTAGGTATAGTTTCATTGAGACAGGTTTGTGTAGGGGTAGACTCCAATCTAGACACAGTTTCATTGAGACAGGTTCGTATAGAGGTAGGCTCCAATCTAGGTATAGTTTCATTGAGCTAGGTTTGTGTAGGGGGCAGGCTCCAATATAGGTATAGTTTCATTGAAAGAGATTTGTGTAGGGATGCATTCCAATCTAGGTATAGTTTCATTTATTCATACCAGTTGTTTTGTATTTTTTACAAACAATTTAATAAAATCTGTTACAACAGTACCTAAAACAACTGATTACAGTTTTAATTTAGTTCTAAAATTACAACATTAATTATATATAAATAATATTTTTAAAATACATGTCATACATTAAAATGCAAGATAAAGCCATGTAATTTATTCATTCAATAAAAAAAATGTACAGAAAAATCTATAGATCATCATTATTGTCTGTAAAAAAAAATCTTATGCCTGGCTTTGCATGAATTTAGACACTTCTTTTTTGAAGATCTGTATTGATGTACCAAACATCTATTTCATTGAGATAGGTTTGTGAAGAAGGCAGGCTCCAAAATAGGTATAGTTTCATTGAGAAATGTTTGTGTATGGGGCAGACTCCAATATAGGTATAGTTTCAAACGGAGTTATTTATATACTCACTCTTACTGACAATTATACCTTATGCTTATAGATGCGGACATGGTTATTCTGAAGTAGTAAGTTGGTTAGTTAGTTTATAGCTAAGAGGTTATTCGTGCATAGTTTATTGTGCCACCTGTTACCTGCTAGATAGAGGTACTGATTCTAAGGTACAATTCCACATTCCTTTACAGATTCTCCTCTGGAAGCTCGGCTTTGAATATTCTTCTATTATGAGTGTTTAGTGACTCTTTAGCTTCCTCAATAAGCCAGCAACTGAAGTATGGATCTGCACTATTGCCAGATGTTTCCAAAGTGGCTATCTCCAGTAATTCAGTCGTTCAGTTATCCAGTTATCATCTTTTCATCATTTGATTCATGCTAGTGAGAGATTCCGTCAGCTCACTAACAGTGTTTTGGCATATGTTTGGTCATGAAACAATTGCTATCTTTCTTAGTGCTTATCTCTTACCAAGGTGAATATATCTCTTTTGATAGAGGTAACTCCGATATCACAAGCAGTTTCTGATCCTATGGACATTGTCATTGCTCCATTCTTAGCCCCTCTACATTGTTTCTTTGTACCCTGGAATCCACTTCAGTTGAAAATTTTTAGGGTAGATATGGTATAGAGAGTTTGTAAACACTACCAAGTAAGTTTAAAGTGAAGAAGAAAAGTAAATAACTTTAAGCCAACAAAACCAACCCTAATTATTGGTGTTTGCCCACAATGTTATGAGCAGAAAAGAAGAGGAATATTCAAATACATTTTATGGTTTTATAAATGTCTGAATCCTCACTTTATGAATAAAGTTAAAAAAGTTTTTATTTGTCTGGTCCTACAAAATCAAATAAAACAGTTAAATTATTTCACAATAATTCCCTTTTATTAAACAAATCTCCTTGTCAAATATCTTGTTCATAAGTTATCCTTTGTGGCAGGATGGTATTCACGAGATGCTGATTTATCGATGTGGGGAGACAGCCAAGCTCCACCCAGAGCAGTATCTCGGACTGCCAGCCACGACAAGGGAGTTGGCAGATAACTGTGCCACCAGTTCCGCCTACAGCCGTAGCCACAAGGAGAGTGTTACGATACGTACTCTGCTCTGCTCCACCAAGCTCACGCAGAATGGTCAGTACAGGTTCAAATAACAATAAAGGAAAGAGATATATAGGCAAAGAAGAAAGTTGTTCTGAAAAACATTTTTTAGTTTTGATTTAATTTGTTTGCTCTGTTAAGCAGCTTTTAGGCTCCTAGAAGTATAAACTGTTGAAATTTGTACAGTTATATAACAAACAAGAACTACATTTAATTTCCCATTTATACCACTGTATTCATAAATTATGTTAAGATTGTTTATCAGATGTATATATTATACAGTTATAATACTACTTTTTTTATTTAATTTTAAGCTCACCAAACCTATATAGGCTTAGCAGTGAGGCTTTGGAACAATTTCAACAATTAAAACATCCCTATTATGTCTTTCTTGCAGCTTTCATCATATTTTTTTAACACTGTTTGGTAACAAAATGAAGGCTTACTAAACTCTATGCAGGTTACTTAAATTAAAAAAAGATGATACTCAGAATTTTTTCTTCATATCATTTGAAATTAGAATTAGTGGTTAGTAGATTTTGTTATTATGTTGTCAAGTTAATTAATTTATTTTTGATCTCATTTTTTGTATTTGAAATATAGTTCCTTATTTCAAATACATAAAATATATCATTTTGATCTGTCAGTATTTCCTTTAAGACAGTGGCGGATCCAGGATTTAGCTAAGAGGGGGTCTTAAAGTATTTGAAATCAAACTGGTCCGATAATGGATGGCCCCCGATTCCCTCATTACTCTTGCATCCAATAGTATTGTCTTGAAAATTAACACTCTAAAGCTGTCATAAAGATACATAATAGTGGCTTACTTGAAATTTACTTAATAATTTAGTAAAAAAAAAACATCAAAATTCATTGGACAAATTTTTATTTTGTTTCCTCCAGCTGATGTTTAACCCATTGACCTATGAGTTTATTTGCACTGCACAGAAAATTATTCATCCTATTAAAATCAAGGAAAATCTAAGCATTTAGCAAACAATTTATAAACAATACAATTTTCAAACTTGAGCAAAAATTGTAATATTTTTATTTTTATAATAAAACAGGCATCAAAAATATATAGTTTTGTGTAAATAAAAAATATTTATAACATAATAATGTAAAAAATAAAAAGTTTTTTGTTTTTATTTTTATAAATTTTGAAAGTATGCGTTTATTTTTTTAGTAAAAAATTAAAAATCATTACCGAGTTGCTGTAATTTTGTTGACAATTTAATTCTGTACAAGGATATATTTTTTCAGTATCAGTCACTCGAGCTGGCCGGACGTCATCGCTTTACTCTCCAAATTTAGGTCAAGCGTGTAGCACGTGCAGTGTGTAGGCTGGTCTGACCTGTTCTAACTAGATATAGTACCGAGTTCAATTAATTTTAAGTAATTATGTTGGCTAACTGCAGCATTTACAGCTTCTTATGAGATGACGAGAAGAATTCTGTCAAGTGTAGTGGGAAGTGTGATGCATTGGCCCATAGTAATTCTGCTAGCTAGACCCGATCAAAACGCGAGTGGATGTGCGACACCTGCAAAGTCGACAAGGATTCTGCAAGTAGTGTGAAAACATCTGGAACCTTAATAACAAAGGATTTCCTTGTTTCAACCTTAGATGCCTTTAAAAAGGAAGTTTTCAGTGAGCTGCAGGCTTATAACAAGGAGTTTAAAAACTTAAAATCTTCCTTGGATTTTTTCTTTGAAAAATTCGGTATTCATCTACCGAACTGATGAATAAAATGAATGAGGAGTTGAAAAATGCTGAGGAGGAAACCCGGCGCCTGCGAGAAGAAAATAAAACGCTGTGGAACACAGTTGAAGACTTGGAGACCCGGTTGACAGACATTGAGCAGTACTTGCGGATCTCTAACATCGAGAAAAGTGGCGTTACTCAGTCGGATAATGAGCATTGAGCTGCTGATGGCGAATATCACGAAGGCCATCAACGTGGAGCTAAAGGAGAAGACTGTGGAGGCTGCGCATCGTGTTCTCAGCTACAACAAGAAGTGAGCCGCTCCCATTGCCGCTCCCATGACTGGTGAAGTTTAAGTCATGGCGAGAGAAGGAGGTTTGGATCAACGGCTTCAAGGCAATACGACCCCTGACAGCGGACAAAATCAACCCCGGATGCCGAAGGAGGAGGTGTTTGTCAACAAGCACCTTTCACCTGAGAACAAGCTGCTTCTCTCCAGGACCAAGGAGGCTGCAAGAAACCGGGGCTACAAGTTCGTGTGGACGAAAGACGGGAAGATCTTTGTACGGAAGGACAGCGGCGACAGAGTGAGGAAAATCACCAGTGAGGCAAGTTTCAAAGACATATAAATGTTAAGTTGTAAATATTGTGTTTTAATAAAATAATTAATTGTATATGTATATTAAGAAAGATAATCAACTATACAGTAATAATTTACTTTCTATCACAGTAAATGACACAAGCTACATATAATAACTTAGAATATGAAAACATAAATACAAAAATGTTTTCCTCATTGAAACTTACACTCATATAAACATTAAAAGTCTAAGACATAATTTTTATATATGTTTGCCAATTTAGCAAAATTTGTTTACAAAATTGATGTGATAGTTTTGACTGAAATTTGGATTTTTGAAGACGAAATATGTCATTATAATATACCAGGATATTTAAGCATTCTTACATTCTTTCTTACATTCTTACATATGAGACGCCGACACAACGTTGTGCATATTTTAAGGCGAATATGAATGGTTTTATGAGTGTAGGATGAGTGTAGATGAGTGTAGTCTGGTTACTAACTGAGTTCAACTGTTCCTCAGAAAGGGCAATTTATTAATAGCCCAACAGCCAGGGCAACTAAGGGACCTACAGCTTTACGTGGAATCCGAACCACGTAGTGCTGGTCTGATTTTCAGCTAATTGACAAGCCTGATGCTCAGTTATCTCCCCCACACAACATCCGCACAATGATTACCACCCAACATGGACACCCCAGACTTCTCTAGTAGTGTCCACGCCGATAGCAACCACCAAGCGGACGCCATGTCGGTATTAAGAGGACCGAGCATCCAACCTATCGCCTACAATCTCCCAAACACTTTGTCCCCATGTAGCTGGGTTACAGCACTGCGCCACCAGTGCCGACATTACATAAGCTTTGCAAAATGTAATGAAACATACCCCAACGGCGGAATAATAGCATTTATACGTGATACAATTAATGTTAGAGATACAATTAATGTATGACCATGCAATCTGCGGATATATTAGTTTTGGAAGTACAAATAAGAAATTCTATTTTTAACATTGTTGGTATATACAGACTTCTAAACTACTCAGAATATAATTTCATACAAGAACTAGAACCATTATTAAGTCAACTTGCAACTAATTCAATTTTTCTAGGTGACGTCAATATTTGTTTATGTATTGAAAAAAAGACAAACCAGAGATAGAAACTTACATGTCCTTAATGTACAAAAATGGATTTGCTTCCTTTATAATAGTTTTACAAGAATATACTCAGACTCATCTTCATGTATAGATCATATTGTTGTATGACATAAAGAACTGCATAAATTTATATCAGGAATTTTTCACCTCAATATTACAGACCATAGTTTAATTAGAATAGCAATAAAAGATAATATAACAACTGATTTACCAAAAAATAGTTCTTCTGCAACATCCTAAAAAAAAAAATAAATTTCGAGTCAGTTAAAAGCATTTTGAGTAAAGAGACAAAAAAGGCTAGCTATAAATATCAAAAAGCAAAATACCTTGGATCAATGAATACCTGTGAAACGAAATTGAAAAAAGAAACAAACTAGCAAAATTAAAGAAAAAAGCCATATGACTTAGAGTTTAAAACATACTCTAATGATTTTGTACATAAACTTAATATGGAAATTAGTAAAGCTAAAGACAACTATTATCCATGATTATTCTATCGGTATTTTATCCTGATTGGTTAATATTAACAATTGATGGTAAACTTCACCTCTTTTGTTCACTACAGTGGTTTAGTGTGTAGTGAACAGTGAACACCTGAAGATGGAGATTAGTCTCTGAAACCGGTAGTGTAAGAAAAAACTGAAGATTGGTGGCGGAACAAAAGAGGTAAAGTTTACCGTCAATTGTTTAGACAACTATTACTCAAATTTATTTGAAGCATGTAATGGTAATAGTTCTCAACAGTGGAAGCTAATTAACAGTTTAACTGATAAGAGAGATAAGCAGCTGATAACATGTGTGCGGGACAAAGACGGTAACAATGTGGAGGATCCACAACAACTAGCTAATTTGTTCAACAACTATTTTGTCGATGCTCCAATATCACTGGTGGCCGGCTTGCCCGACACTGGTGGTGTGGAACCCTCTGGTTGTGTTTATCAAACAGCATGTTCCTGTATCCAGTATGCGAGCAAGAAGTACTAAAAATAATAACTTCGTTGAAAAACAAACAATTTTTCAGCTGTGACTCTCTTTCAGTAGAGCTAATAAAGAAAATTGCCCCAGAAATAAGTCATGTATTATCTCACTTAATTAACACTAGTTTTTTGACAAGACAGTTTCCCTCCAAACCTTAAGTTTGGAGTGTTGTTGTACCAATTTTTAAGAAGGATAGACGAGATTTGTTGTCAGATTATGTTATCAGTGCTACCCAAGGTATTAGAGCAAGCTATGAAAATATGGCAGTTAGAATTTTTAGACATGCACACATTTTTTAGTCCAAAACAGTTTGGATTTACTAAAGGAAAAGGTACGTAATTAGCAATCAAAGAGTTTACAGAGGGAGTTTATAAAAGCTTTAACAATAGTGAAAAACATCGGGAATATTTATAGACTTTTCAAAGGCCTTTGGTCTTGTTGATCATGTAATTCTACTGAATAAATTAGAAATCGCAGGAATTAGAGGTATTCCCTTAAAATGGTTCAAATCATACCTGATTGGACACTCTCAACAAGTTCGTATTCAAAAAATATTAAGTCCAACTAGAGTTATAATGAAAGGCGTTCCACAGAGGTCCGTGCTTTCTGCTTCTCTATTTCTAATATTATAAACAGTTTACTGAATACCTCAATGCATGGAAAATTAGTGTGTTCGCTGATTATATTTCACTCCGTTATAAAAACAAGCACTGGGCTCTTATTTGGATAGATTTGAATGAAGATCTAAAAACACTTAGAAATTGGTGCAACAGTAATAAAATGATAATTAACGCTTCAAAAACAAAGCTCATTAACTTTGATCTAAGAGGTTTTTCTTTTGACTTAGATCTACAATTCCATACGAGTAACGACTGTTACCAACCCAATCAAATTTGCAACTGTGTCACAATTGAGCAAGTTGGCCAAACTAAGTATTTATGGGTTTACCTAGACGAGAAGTTGTCATGGAAACCTCACATTTCACAGTTGCTAGCGCAACTACGAAAGAACATCAGAAAATTCTATTTCTTAAGAACTATTTTAAATCCAAACCTCATGTGCGCTCTTTACTTCGCACTAATAGATTCAAAATTAAATAATGCAATAGAAAACTGGGGAGGAACCAACAAAGTTTCCATTAGACCATTAATTGTAACACAAAACTATTTCGTTCGGATAGTAACTTTTCAATCAAAACATGTTTCTGCTCTTCCGTTTTATGGCCAGTAAACACTAAACTAACCTATTTGTCTACAGAGTTTTGAAAGTTTTTTATAACAGTCCCTATTGATATTTGAGGAACAATTTTAATGTTAAATACAATTTCTTTACATATAATATTTTAGATTACAAATTACTTATTTATTTATGATTTTCAACTAATAAGATGCAATCTAATATAATCACATCTTTAATAAATACTCTTCGTATCTATACAAATAAAAAGTTACAAGATAGTGCTTAAAGAATGTTAAACAATATTGCATCAACAAAATCAAATAAAACAAATATTAATAACCATAATATAATAATAATATAAGGGATAGGCAAAAAAACATGACAGTTTTTAAAATGATATAGTTTGAAAACCAAACATTGTTTAATATTGAAAATACAACCCAAATATTCCATGATTTTGCTATTTTATTTGGTAGATAACATTTCTTATGTGACCTCCATTCGCGTCTACACAGACTTGCCATATTTTCTGCAAAATTGCAGTTACATTCCAACTAATGAAACTTTGGTCCGGCTATGGCGAATGCATAAATGAAAGCATGTTTTGTTCATCCGGCCCCATGTTATCGTACAGGCTACGTGTTCTTGAACATGCGAGCCATGGTAAAAGTTTCTAAAATCTTACTGTACTTTTCGTAACATCAGTAAAGGAATAGCAGCAACCTCATTTTTAATCACTGCTTAAAAGTTGAGCTATATCACGGAGCTTTGACAAAACAAATTACTATTCAGATCAACTAATAGCCAAAAGTCATATTACGTAAGGTCTGGGGATCGTGCAGCCTACGGAACATCACGAAATCGTAAAATCACATCCAAGAAACAACTTACGTAAAAAAGTCATTGAGGGCTCTGATGTGTGGCAAGTATCCCCATAATTTTCATACATATTAATATATATAAAAAACATATTTACTATAAGATTGTAGTCTTAATATAATACATCACACCATCCTGTTGAAACCAAATTCTTAAAAGTCGTAACTGCAGTACCAAAAAGTCCCTAAAACATTGCCACATAGTGGGATGCCAATGGCAACAGATTAAGGGTCGAACATTTAAGCCTTTGTTACAATTCAATACAATTACTCGAACAATTTACCTTTTTTCCACCGAAATGTATGAAACTTCCCGTTTGGCTTTATTTCAGAGCAGATGCTGTATTCCGGAAATTATTTAACCACATTATAACCATATTTCGATTTTATATTTGTACTTTTTTGAGTAAATGCACCATGACAATCGATGTAGAAGTGAGCATGAAACTGTTGTTGCATAGCAATCACGGGCACGTCGTTTTTTTTTTTAAATATTTCAATTATGAAAACGGGGGATGCATTCTAACCTCAAAGTGGCACAATAATTATCTGCAACAATGAAAGGTGTGAGTTTTTTTATTTTAAATTGCCGAGAATAATATACAAAGTTTCATATATTTAACTATTAAAAAATTATAAAAATACTCTAACTAATGGCTTACTAGATCAGGTCTCCATCAATCAAATGATACTTCAAGTGTTACGATAGAATAATTATTACGGACCGAATCATTGAAATAGAAACCCATGATTTAAGACAAAAACATTAGCTGCATCATTTTCTCTTGTAAAAAATTGTCCCTATTTGTAAGGATCACAACTAACTAAAGAATCCTCTCTAATACCTAACTATTTTGAAAATGTTCATAAATCCATTAATTTTAATAAACTAGGTAATAAGTGCTAGCCAACAAAATTAATATTCTTACAAACATAAGCTTTAAGGTATGAAAGCTATTTATCCTACATTTGAATTCATCCTATATTTGTTGTTTCTTAAAACCTGCCATTAATGCAAAATAAAAAAAATATTAAATCCCATTATGAGCTTTGGTTTTTAGCTAGTAATTTATTTTAGACATGTTAATTGCTGCATAGTGTATATATAAGGGGGAGTGTATCTGTGTGTGTGTGTGATACCTTTGTTTGTTTATGGTTGTACTAACCATGTTCCAATATTAAGACTGTCCCCAACGAGTAAAAAATTGAATATCGATGTGGGTGACTGAATCGTAAGTTTTGTTCGTAATAACAATAAAATTTGGTGGTTAGTATTATTTTTTATATTATGATTCTTAAACAATTCCAGTATTTTACAAAAATAATCTGCCATGCTGTATTGTTTAGTATTTATTTAACCTCAATTTGATTAATCAATCAGCTGTTCTTTGCTGCCAATAAAATCAACTCAGCTGTGCTGTTAATGTTTTTAGAAATGCTTTGCTCTAACCCCATGTTCCTCATCTCACCATAATCCAACTTGTCAAGGTCATGGGCACAGCTATTCACCTCCAGTAGTATGTAATCTGTAAGGAATGAAGCTAACACAGTAGCTAGTTTCATTAAATACAAACTTAAATACAATGTCAGTAGAAACAAAAATGATTGTGTTTCATTAGCATAAATAAGAGATTATTGATGAGCTTTGTTTTAGTTGACCTGCTGTCACTGCTTCAGTGGAAGACTCATCCAGAAAGGATTAAAGAGGCCTTAGAGAGAGTTTTAATTTTAAATGGAGAAGAACTAGTAAAGTTTTTACAAGACGTTTTAGATGCTTTGTTTTCAATTTTTTCTACTGAAGATGGCAACTCAAACGATCATTCTGGTCCTGTTTTCCATGTATTGGTGAGTTTATTATGAATTTATAGATTTTATATAGGAAGTGAAAAACTATTAATTCAAACTTAAATTTAAGACTTGTTGGCGCAGCAATTGTGTGCACCCTAGTTTGAAGGTTGTTTTATAATGAAATAGAGGCCTATGAAAACTTAATCACAGAATTGTTTTCCTCTTTTAGTTGTACATTATGACATATGTATTTTTTAATTTTATTACAAGTTTTAATAATTTTTATCCTAGTTGGAACAAATAAGTACTGGAATTTTAACTAATTTTCACTGTATATATAAAATTTACACCGTTATTACTCAAAAACCAGTTAATGTATCACATTTATATTTTAATGCCTCGTTGATAAGAATGTTTTCTATGAGTTTTATATATTTTAGAATTTTAACTTACAGAGAATAAAAGTTCTTATCAATTCCCTGAAACACTGTTTTCTTGGCTTTTAGAGGTAGTAAAATTAATTACTTGGTCTTGTTGTATCCTTATGACATGTATTGTTATGATACAGTACGTTCATGTGTGTAAATAAATGTGGTGATTTTAAACAGGTTTTAATCAATTTAAATAACAAAACTCGTAAATTTAAATAGGTTTAAATCAATATAAAATCATGCATTTATTTACATCTATGAAAATAATGTATCGTAACTATACATTGTCATAAGGATTACAGAAAGACCAAGTAGCCTAATTAATTTTTCAACCTCTAGAAGCCAAGAAACAGTATTTTAGGAAATTGATAAGAACTTTTTATATCAAAAAGTTAAGAGTTCTAAAACATATAAAACTTATAGTCATATCAATCAGGTATTGAAATATAAATGCGATACATTGACAGGTTTTTTAGTATTAACGGTGTAAAGTTGATGCAGATCGAAAATTACCTTAAATTCCAGAACTTTTTTTTTCAGCTAGGATAAAAATTACTAAGCCTTTTAATAAAATTGTAAAATGCATACACCTTAATATTCAATTAAACGAGGAAAACAATGGTATGATTAGGTTTTTCGTAGGCCTCTTCTTTCATTAGAAAACAACCTTCAAACTCGGGTGCACATAATATCTGCGCTGACAGTAATTCAAATTGCAGACTTTCAGCACTCAGTCACTGCTTGTATATTTTAACCCTTAAAACGTGGCATCCGTATATATACGCATGTTTACAATTGCCCGTAACGCGTTATACGTAATATTTCGCGAGCTGATAACAATAATCCTAGAACAGGCCTAATACAACGTAGCGAGTTCTAAGATTCAAGGTCAAGACTATTTTCAGGTTATTATTCATTTTCGAGACCTTTGGACTGGTTACTAGGCAACGAATGTAAATAATATGAAGTTTTCATTCATTATTGCCTCTGTCAAGGTAACCGCTAGCGCTCGCAGCGAATATATACGCATCTGCTAGTCACATGACGCGGCGACCGGCTGGCGCTCAAGTCAGTCTGCAGTTATTTGTTGTCTGTCTCGTGCATTTTACTAACCTCCGGTGTGTAAACAAAGTTTATTATTATGAATTTACTCTATATTTTTCATTGTGAAGTCTAGTTTTATTTTTGTTGTAAATAGTGTTTATTTTGTGTACATAATCTGTTGGCTTATTGAGTTATATTGTATATCTTGTTATTGAGTATATTGTATACTGAGTTATATATGTATTGTATATTGATATCGTTATTATTATTTTTTTTTTTACATTGTACTATCCTGGTTTAGACTTTAAAAAAATATAACTTTACAAAAACTAAAATTATATATATTCAAGAAAATTAAGCGTTAATTGAAAAATTACAGAAAATTGCTCAGCATTTTAAGGGTTAACTGCTATTGGTTTGTTCACATGTACGGCTTGCTACTCATATTTGCGTGTGGCTGTATAATGAGAATCAATAGAGTTACGGACGTCACTCCTGTTGCTGATTCATAACAGTACTTATGACTGGGAAACACTATTATGCATTAGAGAATGGTTATGTATTAATATTATAACTTTCTCATGTTTATAAATAATTCCGTACATTTTTCCTTTTTGTTTCATTATATCTGAAAACGATTCACCTCTATTATGTAACTAATATATTATCATTAACTGTATAATAGTAATAATAGAGGGCCACACCTGTGTCAGTGGGAGCATGGTCTCCACACATCTGGTTATTATTATTGTTGTTAAACGTTATAGTATTTTTAGTATTGTCATTCTATGTTACTTTTGTTGTCATGTTGAACTATTATTTGTTACTTACCTTACCTCCTTGGCCATTGAAACCAAAGTTGGTTTTTGGCCTCGCCAACAATGCCTCTCCATTCTGCTCTGTTCTTTGCTGCCTCAGGCATAGTCCCCAATTTGTGAATATCTTTGAGGACATGTTCTCTCCATCTAAGTCTTGGTCTGCCAAGTGGTCTTATACCCTCTGGGATAGATCGTTCAATATATTTAATAATGGAGGTATTTTTCCGCCTCCACACATGTCCAGCCCACCTTAGTCTCCTAGTTTTCACTAATGCTACTCTATCTGGGTTAGTGTATTTCTCTTTTAATTCTCAGTTTTTTCTTATTCTCCAAACTTCTCCTTCGCATACTGGACCAAACACTTTTCTTAATACTCTATTTTCAAAGACAATAAGCTTCTTCTCATATTCCTTTGTCATTGTCCATGTTTCTGCTCCATATAGTAACACAGGGAGGACTATTGTATGGTAGATTTTGATCTTAGTTTTCCTAGACAGTATCTTGGATTTAAGTAATTTCTCCACGGCCCAATAGGTCCTAGAGGCTAAAACTAGTCTATTTTAGATTTCGTTTTCCTCTTTTATGTTTTGTGCTAGGCTTATATCAAGGTATTTAAACTCTAACTTTTCCGAAATCTCACTTGTCCACTTTAATATTTTGTATTCTATTTATTCCCTGTCTTCTGGTTATATGCATATATTATGTCTTAACTTAAACATAACAATAACAATATTTAGACAATATTTACACAATAGATAATTTGTCAAACATATTGTATATTGTTTGTTTAGGTCTATTCTAGGAAATCTAGTCTAAGTTCTAACACCCTAAATCAAAATCATCAAACCCATTGCAGCTGTCATAGACATAATATTCTTTCTCAACATATATTATAAAAGGTTCTATTGCTGGGGCTGAGCATTTTCCTCTTCTTCTTATTTTGTGTTTTCGCAGCATTTTTGCCAAAAGTCTTCGCTGATTTTTTAAACAGCTTTTCTCACCAGCTGATGACTCCTCCACTGAAAGAGGTGACGTGTTTCGTCACCTGAATTTTTTTTTAATGTGGCTCAGATTAATTCAATAGGGTTATATATACATGAGGAAGCCTCATTTTTTAGTATTTCCAATTTTTACAAAACATAATTTCTTGCTATTATGTTATTGTCAACTATCTGGTCAACGGGACGTCGTAGAATTGTGATTCAATTTTTATGATATTTGTCTTCAATTGGTAATAAAATTGAACCATTACCTGATTATTTATGAACTACAATTTAATTATAGCATTTATATTGAACTGAGCTATATCTAAGAATTTTAGGGAAGCTTGGTAATGAATGACCGTAGGAATGCGGGTCGGTAGACACTTGGGTTCCACAAAATGACAATGTGACAACAAAGAGTTAGGCCTCCCAGGCTTACCTGGACCCCGTGCATCTTTTGATGGCAAAAATGTACTTGTACTGACAAAAAATGACAAGGCACTTATTGTTCTGTTGCCCACTAATTTTGTTTAATTTCGACTAAGTGTTGCTAGTAAATAATATAACCTTCCACCCTCCAAACTTACAATTCATTATTAATTTTTTCTTTTTTTATAGTAACTAACTATAAAATAGTTCAGCACCATTTTAAATATTTAATATTTCAAGTCTAACTATTTAATATGTCAACTCCTGTTAAAGCCCTGAAGATCCTGAGTGAAACCAACTGACAAATCTCAACAAAATAAATATGATGAGTTACCTCCTCATATAGTCTGGTTACCAATTATATTTTATTTTTATTTTGGCTAAAGTTCATAACTTTCCTTGGTACATTCCAATTTTATCCAACCAAAATTTCTAATGTTTAGAGGCTGAAAAGGACTGTGACATTAGAAATAAGTAAATTATATTATTTTAGGTGAAATATTTAAAATTTTAAAAATTGTTACCTTTATAGGTGAGTATCTTGAGTTTGTTGGATGATCCCAAGTTTGAACACTTCAAGCCTGTCATGGATGCCTACATCGAGGGACACTTTGCTGCTGCTCTGGTTTACAAGTGAGTTGTGTTACAATGTCAAACTGTTACCAACTAATTAATCTGTCAGGACCTAAGGTAGAATGTGAGCCTTATATGAGTGAGGATAATTCTTATATTAACTACATTTGACTGATCATTAGAAAAGGTAATATTTGGGCCCAGAGTCGTTTCTACTTTATTGCAGTACCAGAAGTATATTAGTGTGAAGTAGGTCAGATCAAGTACTTATTTTAACCCTTTGGAGACTGAATGACTATATTTTGTCATTTACGTTTTTCCCTTGAGGACCGAATGAAGAAAAATGGTCAATACTAAATTTCACGTTGAGGATCGAATAACAATATTCCATCATTCAAAGTTTGTTACACATAACATCCAATTTACAGCTTGTATGTCTTTGGGATGATATGTAGATTTTTGAGAATGTTTTATTTGACGTCTGGAGCCAGCTGTTGGAATGTAACGTCAGTGAAAAGAACAGACAATAAAAGACAGAGAGTTAATTTTAACAGACGAATCTGACAGTATTAACAAAATATTTCATGTTATAATTTTTTTATTTTCAATCTGATTGTTATAATTTTTTGTGTTTGTAGGTGATTAAGTTTAGACTTCAATAACACAGTTTCCCACTTGTAAAATATTTTATGTTTTTGAGCTATAAGCGTAAAAAAATAAATACATTTTCAAAACAAAATAAACTTTTATTGAAAAATTATAAATATTTAAAAATTATGAGATGACTTTTTAGAAATTTTTTTCTGATAAAGAACTCAATTACAAACATTCTGGTCAAAGAAGTACTCTTGTATATATTAGAACAGATTTTATAAATAAATTTATAAAGACTTACGTATCTCCAAATAAATGTTAAGCCTAAACATTTTATATATCGCTCTTAAAAAGTGAGGAATATAAAAAGAATTAGCACTTTTTTAAGTTTTTTTGGTCCTCAAAGGGTTAAAAGCTTTGATCTCGGTATGTACCAAAAGTGAGGAATAATTGTAATCTAAAGTTACCTGGTATACTTTAAACCTATTTAAATCAACCCTGGAACACTAGACTTGTATTTTTAGGCATGTGCTAAGTTTGTGCAGCTGAACCTAAATAAATTTATGTTTACATTTAATGTGGTGTTTTATACAGGAATTACCATACTGGCTATTGGTTATAAATCATGTGGAAAATATCAGGAGCATAATATATTGTCAGCAGACTTTTATAATTTCAGGAAAGATATATTTTTAGTTTTATGTACTATTTTCTTATTTTGTTGTTGCCTTTATTATTATTTTTTTTTGTATGAAATTTCAAATGTATAATAGTAAAAACATATAATTGTGTTTTCCATGAATACTTACTTATTGTACTGTATGTGCATAATTTGAATAATAAATAAAAATGGAAGATGTTTGGAATTTGAGCAAAGGAGACAAAAATTTTGTTGATGTTGATCAGTAATATTTATATTAGATATAATAAAAACAGAATTGATGTAAAATTTTTTAAAATTTGAATTAAAACCACTTTCCTGTTCATATGGGCAACAAGCCTACGCTGGACTTTATTTAAAGAGTGCAGTGCCAAACTCGGCACAGTTGTTGATTCGAACTGTGAACCTAGCACTCCACAGTCCTAAGCCTTAGCCATTAAGCTACTATATTGGCAAAGTCGGTTGTAAATCCAGAATTTCAATTTGGTACATTCATACAAAATTACATGCAAAATTAAAATATAGTACTTTCAACCATTAAAGAATTTTCTTATAGATATTGAGATCAAACTAAAATTTGGTATAAAAACTGTTCATAATTTTCAGGTTTTATATGGTCTTATACATTTTCATAAGGTCAATGAATAAATATTTTGGGTCTCAAACCAGTGCTTATAGTTTATATTTTTTTAGATACGATTTTACCTAAACAATTTTGAAATTCCACATTATCAATATGTGTAGTTTTTGGATCTTGGATAAAAACACTGAAGACAGATTTTATTTAGCATCCTGCACATTTTAATTAGTTCCTAAATGAGTTAATATATTGTCTACATGACAGTTGAAATGTGAAACTTTAACAAAGTGTTGTTCTTTCTGTAGGGGATTGTTAACGAGTGTCAAGCATTGTGCCACATGGGTGAGTGCTACACAGGAGCAAGTGGCCATCCAGAAGTGCTTCAGATCCCTAGAGTACATGTTCAAATTCATCATTGAGTCAAGGTTCCTATTCGCGAGAGCGACTGGTAATCAGTTTGAGGACAGTTTCAAGCGAGATTTACTCAGTGTGATGACTGCCCTCAACAACATGTTGGTGCGAACTTACGATGTCATTATGCCTACCCAGGTAACTTCAATTTTAAATACTTAACAACTGCTTAGTATAAGTGTTTTTTAATTTTTTATTGATCAATTACTATAAGTATATCACACACACCTTTATTTGTCTTTAATTTTTATGGTAAATTAGTTTTAGAGTGGGCTTCTTAGCTCTAACTTCACCTGGTTAAACAAAATCTTTTTTTCTTGTTTATAGTAGTTCTAAATTGGAAGAGGGAAAGTTGTACATAGAGATCCCTCTTTTAGTAACATTCCTCATCCAGATACCTGCAGTGACAGTTTAATTTATTATGTTCCAGATAGCGCTGTTACATAGCATATCAGCTGTATATGACCAGCTGACACGGGTCTTGCCACTAGTGGAGGTGGCCAAGCTAGCGTCAGACATGTTAGACAGTCTTCCCACTCGGACCACAGACCTCCCGGCACAGCTCACTCAGTCTAAACTGGTTGCCATTCGAAATATGGTGGCTAGTAACCTTTTCAAGCAGGATGGCGGTAAGTGCTTACTACATGGAAATGATTTTAGTTTGTCATTGATATTTGAAAATTGTTCCAATTTGATAGGCCTATTGACATAAAAATCGGAAAGGTTATTTTAAATAGTATGACATTACTAAGTAAAGTATTTATGTGTCAATTCTTAAAGCACTGTTCTTTGAGGTGTGAAAGGAATAATGTCTGTCTGAAAAAAGAAATACACATTGTACAATATATCAATTTTGTGTTTTTTATATATTTATATTTACTCTGAATCTGGCAGTTGAACATTACTATATTACCTGCAAATTTACAAGGGGAATGACAAGAATACTTAACTTGTACTATATTTACCTCATATCTTCATTTATCGCTTAGAATTGTTTCATATGTTTTTACGAAACTGTTTTGCTTAGCCATTTTACATCAAAATGTGTGTGAGATATTTACACAAATTTTTGCTATAGAAGATGTTTTGGTATATTTTTTCTTAAGTGGTCTGTTTTACTGATCACAAAAGCTTCTTGTGTTTAAGAAAAATTTGATGCTTTTGCCTTGCCATTTTGGATTATTTCAAATATATTTTTTCAACAAGATATAACATCCATTTATGAAAGGCCTCACAAATCATTTAATTGGAGTATGTGAGAATTTTTAATTATTTATAATTTAGATATAACATATATAATTGTAGCACTTGAGTATAAGTAACTATATTTTTTAAATCTGTAACATTAGAATTAATCTGTGAGTGTGTTCAACAGAGGCAAGATACCTGCTACTGAAAACTTGTTGTAAGCACTTGCGGATGCACCTGGCCCACAGAGACGAGTTGCGACTCTGCTCTGAGATACTCACTGAGATACTGTCATATATTTACCAACAGCAACAATTGGAGCAAGTTAATGGAAAGGTCAGTTTGTTACATATCCCTTCAGATTGGTTCACTGAGCTGTCACCTAGGATGAAGGTAAGACACAATACCAAAGAATGTATCGATCAAATCAAAATCTTTGATATGTTAAAGGCATCAATTAGAAATGCCAAGGGATAGAAGGGCAACACTGTTCAATTGATGCAGATTGTATTCTGCAATACAATGAGTAGAGTGGCTGGGTTAAGGGTGTTCGTCCGGGTGCCCAGTTTAGCGCTCCAAGGAATTTTGTTCTAGATTTTATCGTAGCTGCTGCTAAGAGTAGTAAAGATAGTGACTCACTAGTGAATAAGCAATGTATTCCCCTCCCCTCTCTCCTCCTCATAGCCCCTGCCTCTCCCGCCCCACAAATTCAACAGATGGGCATTATTAATCTACCTTTTTAGCCAAAGATGACTGAACAAATTTCAACTCAAAATTTGAACAAATATCATTTATAGAAAAATAATTGATAAAATTGTTTAAAAATTGTTTTTTCATATTTACTATATACTAATTTGATTAGTACCTTTTGTACACTATATTCTAAAATGGTAATAAATTATATCACACGCTGTTTTCATGAGTTATGCACCAAAAAGGCCAAATTAGTCACTTTGGGCAGCCATATCTCCATTAAGAATTTTTTTATAAATTTTTCCCGTAGCACATTTATTACTTACATGGATAATAACAATTTTATTCAAAAAAATTTCAAAAATAATTTTCGATCCAACACCCTTAAAAAACCGGGAACTTGTCATCCTGTAGTGAATGGTATTGTTTCTCATTCTCTATATCATCAATATGAAACTTGGTTGACTAGTTGGTGATTTGTTGTTCCCATGGTTATTTAGTAATTTATGGGGTTTTGTTGATGTGTGTGGTTTTGGTCTTCTAGTTTTTGTCATTGATTTTTTATGTATTGTTTGGTTTAATAATTATAAATAACTAGATTATTATTTTTATATATAGTACATAAATGCTGTCTAGCATGCATTGTCCTAGTTAATCCATTCATGGAATACATTGATAGTTTTAACTCGGAGGAGTATGAAAGTAACTTTTCTGATAAAATGTTCATACTACTGAAAAAATTCAGAGTTACATACGTACATACATATCCTGTCCCGTTCCGATTATCTTCGGGTCTGGGTATTCACTAGGCCTCTCCATCTTCTTCTGTCCCTCCACAATTCTTCTTCCTCCACATACCCCCATTGTATACCTCTTGCTTCCACATCCCGTTTCACCTCGTCGATCCACCTTCTTCTGGGTCTTCCTCTAGGTCTTCTTCCATTCATTTGGATTTCACTCATCCTTCTTGGGATTCTTACATCTTCCATTCTTTTTACGTGGCCGAACCATCTCAATCTCGACTTCTCTACTTTTTCTCTCAAACTTTCTTCAACTATTCCTCTTCTCAGCTCTTCATTTCTCATTCTGTCTAATCTTGTTTTACCTTTAATCCCTCTTATAAACTTCATTTCCCCTGCCTGCACCCTACTCCATTCCCTCTCCGTTATATTCCAAACTTCTGCACCATAGGTAACTATCGGTGTATAGTATGTTTTGTACATGGTAACTTTAGCTTTCTTTGGTATATCCTTATCCCATACTAGATTTCTAATACTTTGGTAAAATCCTGCCCCTTTCCCCAGTCTCGCCGTCACCTCTTGCGCCATTCTTCCATCATTTGAAAACACCGTACCTAAATATGTAAAATTTTCGACCAACTTAAGCGGTTTCCCTTCTACTTTTAAAGGTCTTTCCAGCTCCCCATCTCTTCCAATCACCATCACTTCACTCTTTTCCTTACTTATTCGTAGTCCTCTCACTCTCATAACCTCTGTCCATTTATCCAATTGTCTTTGTAACTCTTCTTCATTTCTTCCCCATAACATTACGTCATCCGCAAACATCATAGTTCCCACATTTCCTCTAACATCTTTAATTTCTCTCCACATTATCTCCATTACCACATTAAACAATACTGGTGACAAAACGCTTCCCTGTTTCAGTCCTTTCCTTATATCAAACCATCTGGTATACCCTGCAACCGTCCTAACTCGACATTTGTGGATTCTATACAATTCCTTTATCCATTCAATGTACTTTTCTTCCAGACCAATGCATCTTAAGCTATTCCAAATGGCACTTCTTTTTACTGAGTCATATGCCTTTTCAATATCTATAAAAACACAAATTATTTTCTGATCAAATTCCCAATGCTTTTCTATTATCTGTCTTACTGCAAAAATTAAATCCACTGTACTTCTATTTCTCCTAAAACCATGCTGTTCCTTGCTTAACTGATCTTCAATGTAATTTCCTACTCTATTTAAAATCACCTTTTCAAAAATCTTTGAATCTTTGCCACTTGACATATTAATGTTATCCCTCTATAGTTTTTACATCTCTTCCTACTACCTTTCTTAAACAAAGTCACTATGTCTCCTCTTCCCCACTCTTCTGGCATTCTACTCTCCTTCAAAACACACATAAATAACCTTTTCAACCAATGTAACCCTATAGGGCCTAATGCTTTAATCATATCAACTGTGACTTCATCTGGTCCGGCTGATTTATTATTCTTCATCCCCTTCACTGCATTTTTTATCTCATCCCATGTCATCTCTCCTAATTCCAACAATTTGCTATCATTTCGTAATTCCTCTCTCTCATCTCTTCTTAGTCCCGAATTTAGTAGATCTTCAAAGTAGTCTCTCCATAATTTTCTAATATCCTCTCCATTTTCAATCAGCCTTCCATTTTCGTCTTCCATGTGTTTCGCACTTTCTGTCGATCTCTTCTTGTTTTTCATCATTTTATAAAACATCTTCTTATTACTTTCCATATCTGTTTCTAGTTTGTTAGTAAACCATTCCCACGACTTCCTTTTCTCTTCTTTAATAATCTTGCTACATTCACGCCTCTTTTCATTATATGACTGTTTGTCCTTTTGAATCCTACTCTTCCAACATTTCCTAAATGCTACATTCTTTTCTCTTACCGCCTCTATTGTTCTTTTATTCCACCAGTCTGTTGTCTTTTCTTTCTTCTTACCCCTTGTTCTTCCACACACTTCTTCAGCTGATCCTACCAATACTTTTTTTAAATTGTCCCATTCTGCTTCAACGTTACCAGTTTCATTTTTTGGTAATTTCTTTCCTACCAACACTTGAAATTTCTCTAACTCTTCTTTCTGTTGTAACTTCCAGACTTTTATCCTAGTAATTCCGCCTTTTAACTCCTTTGAACTACTAACCCATTTGAAGGTTCCTACTAACAATCTGTGATCTCCTTCCATGTTTATGCTTGGTATCACTTTTACATCGGTCAACTTTTCTCCCCAAAGCTTATCTACAATCACGTAATCAATGACACTTTTTTGACTTCCATCCCAGCTATATCTTGTGACAACATGACTCTCCCTTTTTTGGAATCTACTGTTCCCTATCGCTAAACCATTCAGAGTTGTTAATTTAAATTTAAATTCTAAAACCACAAAAAATAGAAGAAAAACAAGCTCAATTTAAGTTTTATACTGTAATTCATAGTCATATTTGAACTATTAACTTATATGCCAAATCTTAAAATGGAAGTGATACTAACTCATCACTCTAAACTAAATGAGTTGTTGCTGTGTAAGTAATACCTAACACTATTCTGATCTGATTGAGGCCATACAGGAATAGTAACAAAAATAAACTCATATTACTACCTGAAAATCACATTACTAAACAAGTCTTTTGATCTATAAATAAAAATCCTGCCAAATGATGAGTATTTTACATAGTAATTTTATGTTTAACGCAGGTTAACAACAGCTTACATTTAGACTTGGAGATTCTCTGCCGAGACACGTTAGATATGCTCATCCAGACTGTTCTGATCATCATAGACCGCTCTCCCCCAGTCTTGGTGAGTTACTTAACAAATAATGTTACTGTTGTTAAATGTTAGCTCTTATTCCAACCTCCATTCTTTGTAAATGAATCATTTTGTATAGTTAAAGTATGTTACAAGGCATTATACCAGGAATGTACATGATTAGATATACAATGCATCTGCAAACTGGACTGAAATACAAACTTATTTGAACTCTCTCTCAAGTATTTGAAGAATGTGTTAGTGCCAACCAAGTTTTGAGTCCTGTTGTGTTATGTGTTTTACGTATCTCGTGTTTGTGTGTTTACTAGACTTGTTTTTTCAGGTAAGTTTGCTGATGCCACATTTCATCTATTATATCGATTGTATACAGTTAAACACTTTAGTAGGGTAATTGCTAAACAAACTGTACACAGTTTTCCTTTGGTACCTGAATAAATTGTGCTTTGATAAGTAAATAAAGCTGTAAACTAAATAAAATAACAAGTAAAATTATCATTATATAAAATTCTATACTTCATTAAACTATATTGTAATTGGATCATTTACAGGGTGGACTTGTAGCTTGCTTGATTGGCCTACTCCAGTTACTGGATGAGTTCCACTACAAGAACCTCTGGGATGAGCTCCGGGAAAGGAAGCCCTTGAAGGACTTTCTGCTGAGAGCATTCCTCGTGTTGAGAATGTTGGTAAGGCAGGATGTGTTTCCACCAGACTGGATGGTAATGAAGATGGCGGCCAACCATGTGATCTTGGGTGCACTACAAGAGCTCGCACAACCTCTCATAATGCGCTTTCTAGAGACCAGGTGTCACTTTGACAATCAGGTGCAGTGGTTGTTGTGTTTACTACTTGACTTAATATGATTTGCACATTTCAATATTATTTAATATAATAAATGTAAATATAAATGTTACTTTTAGTAATTGTAGTAAATGATATTGTTTGGTTATCAATGTTATAATTAACGTTCGAGAACTAAGTCAGTTACAGTAAACCATCTGATATATGGACCTCTGACAACCAAACTTACCATATCCGGATCAGTCTTAAGGAGGAAAAAATATACAATATTCTGAATGCTTAAAGAGAGGAAATATCTTTAGGTCAGATAGTACAAAACAGTATTTTTTAGTTCTCTAATGGTGCCTGATTCTGCAAGATCCCTACCTTCCAGTGCACTAATTTTATGACAGACATTTTTCAAGAAATTATAGTGATTGAGCAGACAGACATATTCGGTTTGAAGCAGTCCTATCGTCACCCGGATATATTGTAGTTAATTGTATTGTTGGGTTCATAATAAAAGGAATGTAACATTACATATCATATTGCTTCTAGTTATTTTACCTAAAATCAGTAAATAAATAAAATAAACACACCAGTAAATCATAAAATAATATACAATACGGTAGTGCCTTCAATTTTTGTGGTGTATTAAAAATACACTCATGTACATTATTACTGTAGCCTTGCTCGATGCGGTAGGCATTACCTTCTGAAATGACAACATAAGCAAAGGTAGGCTTGCTTATCACCTATGGTAGTTTATGTTTGTTACTGCTTAATGTTTAGTGATTAGGTTGTGATCAGAGTAGTAATTTTTCTACTACTCTGATACTACTACTAATATCTGAATTTTTCCTTATCTGGATTGCCTGGTGCTGGGTTTTAGATGTTTTACTGAATTTTTGTTTGTCCAAACCCCAAGCAAATATAAATATTTACAAGAAGAATCTGCTTATCATGGCGCAAGAAGTGTAAACCTTTTTTTAGCTTTATTTGTTTATGTTGTATCTAAGCATGAAAATGAGGGAAAACAAAAAAAAAATAAACTATATCATTATAAAGTGTATAGCAAGTGATTAAAGATAATTATTGCCAGGTTCCCACCGGGACCGGGTAACTTGCTACTTATCAGCAAGGAGCCCGAGATTTTTACAAGATTATAAATGATAGTTATTAATATGTGTCTTATGTTGCAGGTGTGGATAGATTATTTTAATTTGGCAGTTGCATTCTTAACTCAACCATCATTGCAGTTGGAGAAATTCAGTGAAGTAAAACGAGGCAAGGTAGTAACCAAATATGGGGACATGAGGGTCCAGATGGGGTTCCAGATACTCTCAGTGTGGTCTAAACTAGGTGAGTAGTTGACATCAACGTACTTGTTATATCATTATATTTGTTACGAGTGTGTTTGGTTTTTAAAAGGAACTACAACTCCCTCAATTTTTATGAACTAGCAGTTGTAAATATATTTACTTAAAAATGACCAAAAAGAGTATCGCAAATTACTTAAAATGTTTAAAAATGAAATCTTAAATATTATAGGCCTCCTAGCCAACAGTTATATATATAAAATAAAAACAAGATAACACTTCCCTAAAAAAAATATTATGACCTGATATTGCTGTCTGTCTCATGGAGTTTTCTTGCTAAAATCAAGACTTAGGTGTCAGTTAATGTTTTAGTGAATCCACATGGTGATGCCATTTTAATATATCATATCCTTTGCTGTGGCTGACACTGTCTTGATATCTGTTTCGATTTAACACCTTATTTGTTTTATATTACACTATATAATTGTTATTAATTGTACAGGCTGTTTCGAAAAGAATTACCAGATTTTAAATAGCTATATTCATTAGAAACATGGGCTTTTTCTCAAAAGAATTGGCTATTAAAATACTCACAATAGAATGAAGTTTGCGAAAATGTATCGTAAATGTTCAATATGTCCTCCATTCGTCCTGAGTTTGGGATGAACTCAGCTATTGACTAGATGTTATTCCAGCTACAAATAGAGGACATATTGAACATTTATGATATATTTTTGTAAACTTCATTCTTTTTTTGACAATTGAATGCCCAATGTGCTTGCATAAAGCCCTTGTTTCTAATAAATATAGCTATTTAACATCGGGTTATTACAACCTGTATAATGGTATATTATTTATATAAGTATAATGTAGTTTATCATTAAGGAAATACAATCTATATTTAAATATTGTGTGTGAAATGTTCCAGAATTACAGCACTTATTTTAGCTCTTACCTCTAAGAGTATTTTAACTCTATGTTATTTTAACTTGTCCTTGAAGGTGTTTGAAAAAATACTTTTACTTAACAGTAAGATAATATAACACAGAAACATTATTGTTATTTACAGGTGAACATAAAATTAATTTCATCCCATCAATGGTAGGACCCTTCCTAGAAGTAACTTTAGTACCTGAACCAGAACTGAGAAAAGCTACTCTTCACATCTTCTTTGACATGATGGATTGCGAGCAAAGAGTCCATGGTAACTTTAAGCAGGTTGGTATTTAAATAATTGGATTTTTTCGTAACCAAAAACACTGTCTTCTTAAACATATTATTGAAATGAACTAAACCTCCCCCCTCCCCCCCAATTTAAGTTAGGGAGTGCTTCTTAACCGTACCATTGCACGGTAAAATAAGACCAAACTTTTCTAGCTGAAATATTTTTTGAAATCCTTTAAAGTGTTTTTCCTATAAATTACAAAACTTTGTGCAATACAAAGTTTGCATGCAAAATAATGGTAATTCTATCGAAATTTGTAAAATGTATGATCCTAATTTTAAGTTGGTTCCTTACTTGTCTAATGTTCTAATGTATTTTTTTTTAAATGTTTGTTCTATTTAAAATTTGTATTTTGTCCTATAATAATTTAGCTCTAATTCATATTTCATATGAAGATTTTATTTTTGTATACATCCTAATTTTTACTAACTAAATATAATTTTAAAGTTAATTCCAAGCATTTCTTGTAAGGAAATTTTTTATGTTAATTTTGTATGTGCATTTAATGTTTATGTCCATTAAAGTACTGTACTGTCTAACGTTTATATAAACAATAATATACAGCTAATCAAAAAAAGTAAGAAAATTGTGTCCTACTCACATTATGAGCAGAAATTTTCAAAATAGGTGTTGTTCCATTTATCTGTAATAGAAATAATGATCCCATCAGAATATTGAAATTATTCAGATTTGAGATGCTCACACAGTTTGTTTGTATTTTAAGCCAATTATAAATGATAAATTGAGTGTAGGATGAGTGTGGATGACCCTTGTAGCCTTGTTACTAACTGAGATCGACTTAGCTCAGAAAGGGCTATTTATTCATAGCCCAATAGCCAGGGCAACTAACTTCCACCTCCTTATCAGACACAGTTTATTTAAGGTGGGCCTTACACTACTATGACACAGACTACAGTGGCAAAGCATGATTTATTCACCTGGTCATTTCTACAGCAGAGTGAAAGTTGGTCATCAACGAACACATAATAAACATCGAAGGGCATACGCACATAATTAGCATTGCAGTGACTGTCGCCATCTTGGGTACATATAGAAACACCAAGTGAGATATCCTCCGCCTACTATTCAATCAAACTAACATTTAACATGCTAATATTGAACAAACAATTTTGAAATTTAATTTTGGAAAAGATGATTAGCTGTGGATGTTAACAAAGTGTTTGGTATTGAAATTTAGTTTGGTTTGTATTTGATATTGTAAATTAAAGTTACTATTTGCAATTATAAAAAGGTTAGTTCATCATTTGTATCCAAAGGTCATTCAAGTTTGAGTTTATAAATTGTATCTCTTATTTTAAACTTTTTTACAATGAACGCTTTTTTCCAAAAATCTTGTGTTGAAGTGCACATCAATCTTGATTCATCTTGGCTGTTACACATGATTCACATCGGGTAACTCAGCAACCCATTGTTCATTGTCACTGTAAAATCTTCTTTAGAAATTATACTTATGAATTATACTAAAATAATATTGAAATCAAAAAATGAATTATACTTAGTAAGTTTTAATATATACTATGTTTGAATACAGGACAAAGGCTTTAATAATAATGCTTAATTAAATAATAAATTTAATAAAATAATTTTGATAAACTCTCACAATGGTACCAAACATCCAGTTATGACACTCATAATTAGAAACAGTAAAGTGCCTATTGTAAGATCAAGATTTTTCAGATACTTTTTTTTCAGGTATAAAAGTGGTGGCCAAGGATGACCGTTCTGTATTATTGCCAGCTTATTCTGGAAATAAAATATTTTAATAGGTTTTTTATATAATTTTGCAATTAAATCACTGCAATTATTTGTTTCTGTCATTGCTATAACTTATTGATGTTAGATAATTATATTCGTGTTAACAATTTAACTATAATCCTATTAAAAAAAATTGTAAAAAATATTCATCACTTAACCCATTTGATACATCATTAAAGGACTACAACAAAGCAAGCATTGCAGCGTGAAGACAAAAGAAATAAGTTTGACAATAGCCACTACTGTGGTGAAAGGAGCCGAACGTACAACCAATTCGCCAGACACAGAGATGAGGCAGCAGGTCTCGACATTCGTGATGTAGGAGGAGATAGGCACAGGGACAGATGTTCTAATGACAGAGAATCTATCGCTAAGTTTTAGCTATTTTACGTTATTCATTCGACAAACAATGGACAAATTGACATTTCTTAGATGTATTTTTAATTTAAATTGAAAATATATAGTTTTAACAATTTTGTTAAACAATTTTGTTAATCTGTCCTCACCATTGACAGACCAGTGTCTACACAGTTGTAGAGTGTAGAGCACCTTCCCGAGCTGGATTCGAACTGATGATCCTTGGCACTGTACCTGGCTGCAGAACAGTGTCTTAAATCGCTCCTGCCGTTTCAAACAGTGACTCAGTATTTTTGTATTAGGAGACCATGACGTTACTATAATGTCATCCCGCGTTGAAGGGTTAATGCTGATGACCATGTTTAAAACATTTACTAAGAATCCCAAAGGCAATATATATTTCTAACTATGGTTAAAAATTATTAAAAACGATAGTCATTTTAATTTTTGTCATTATTGTTTATAATGTTATACTAATTTCACATAAATTGGCACAAGTCTATTGATTTTTATCACAAAATAGTTTGGATAGGAAAACTAATGTACATATTAAGTTGGTAAAGATTGATTAATTTACATCAAATTTTGATTCAAAATATTTATAAAATTTAAACACAATACATTATATGATCATTGTTTTAAATAATTTTCAGCTATAATTAGAGTGATTTATCAATTAGGATAAATGCATCCTGAATATTTGTTTTTTAAGTGCAACCAAGCAGCAATAATAAAGACTGATCATGATGTAGTGCTGATTTAAGGTGCCATTATTCACTGGTTTTACTTTTTCTCCACAATTAAATACATATTTGTTTTTCTACTTTAAAAATGATGCATAAGAATAAAACACTTGATTCACTCCTGTGCTAATAAATTGCCATCCAATTTATATACAGTAAAACTGGTTTTATCCAGACTAATGTGGTGGTATCATGATCCGGATACATATAAATCTGGATACAAAAATACAAAATAAAAATTGGGTAAATATTGGTACAATAGGCAATGTACGCTTCTCAGAGGTAGGCGGACAGTCCGGCCTTGCTTCATTTGCGTGATAATTTTCTGAACTGAAAGAACACCCGATAAAAATATGTCACCATTGCTAAACTTGACCAAAGTCAGTGTTTTTATGTAAATTAGCAACAAAAAGCCAATTTACATAAAACCACTACAGGATGCAATCCATACAGTAGCCTCCATTTTGTTGGCTATTCTTATGATTAAGATTGTCTGGACAATGATAAACGTCTGAATAGGAAGGTCATATGAATAAACCAGCTTTACACCATATAAAATAGCATTTAATAACTCTTACTGTCATACTAGAAAGTATTTATTCAGCACTATTCAGTTTTCTGCATATTCATAACTACTATAACCTTAACCCTTTGAGTGCCACGCCCAAAATTTTCTGATCAAAAAGTTGTACAGCCAGTCTCTAAACTCATAGTCATGCTCAAAAATGCCGGGGTGAAAACAGCGATTTTGTAACAATGTTTTACAAAAATCATAGCTTTGTTTCTATGTAACATATTTTAACAAATCTGGTATCAAATTGCTTCTTATAACCATAGCAACCAAGGAAAAATAGTAACAAGTTAAACATTAAAATAAAAAAATTATCAGAACAAAAATAATATATAAAAATAAAAAAAATAAAAATTTTTTTGTATTTCATTACAAATAAGTAACTGAAAAAAGAATAATTTTACCATGGGAAATCATTTTATTTTGAACCTTATTTTATTCCTAACATGTATACCAAATGTCATGTTTTTATATTATAAAATAAACGATCCAGTTCACTTGTCCTCATAATTTCTTCACCCATTGCCACAAATACACAATCACCATTCACAAAAAACTATAATTATAATAACGCAGATTGTAAAGAAATAATAAATATATACAGATTATAATACAAACAAAGCAAATAATAACAAAATAACACACAACAACTAAACAATGACTGAATCGGGTACGTACTGGGGCAGACTGACAGTGACAGTAAACAAACAACGAACGTCTGACCAGCTGTCGTCCGCTTGGGTTGTTATTAGTTCTGGAGTGATGTTTTTTTCTCCAAAGACTTTCGAATGAGTAGTAATCGACTAATAAATGTTCGGTCATCCTGATAAATGATTACGAACATCGATATTTACGTAAAACTCGAGTATACGATCGAAAATAATTGGTGGCGATATATCACCACCTGGCACTTTTCACTCAATCAACTGGTGGCGATATTTCTTCACCGTGGAACTTTGTTACTAATTATTTGGTGGCGATATTTCATCACCGTGGCACTAAAAGGGTTAAATGTTTACCTAGGCAACCTAGCGGCAACAAATAGAAACAATTAAAAGCGTACAATATGACAACTAGCAACATTAGCGCTTCGTGCGGATCCCTCAAGAACAAATCCAAATACAATATAGTATGTACAGTTTCCTGTGTACCGGGAGTCATGCCTGCTCATGTGCATGTCTATGATTCTACGAAAGCAACGCGGCTGTAATGAGTTTATCGCCGGCTCTACCATGAGAGAACAATGTTTAATGTCTACGGTGGTGTAACAACATTAGAAAACAAATATTCACCGTCCGTCAGATCGGTCAGCTGATACGTATAAACTGGAATCTGGATAATTTGGGTTTTTACTATTTACTGTACACTATATTTTATAAAATTTACATATATTATACAGAAATACAATGTCAGCATATATTATATTTACATCTCTGTAGTAAAAGACTGAATAAGATTAACCAAAAGTGGCTATAATTCACAGAATAAAAGTGAGTACTATTACAGTTGTACATGGCAACGAGAAAATAAACAATAATAAATAACATATGATTTAGAAAATAAATGTAAAGATTAAATAATATATATCATTCTCCCCTCCCCTAAAACTAGGTGTAGTAATCCTTTAGATAGGTTGGGGATCGCCGGGATCTTGAGCTCCTCCTAAGTGCACCTTCAGGATTGCCGGTGTGATTCTCATTTGAGTTGATATCTATTTGTGGCTTTAGAGGTGTTTGGGATTAGTTGGGAATCGATGTATGACAAGTTCATACAAAAAAGATTCAGAAGTTGAAGAAATATCATCATCATTCTTAGCGTTATGGTATTTCTCACCACAAGGATCAAGATGTCGGGTGAAGATTGTAGTTTCTCGTCCACCAAGGTAGCGAATATAAGCATATTCTTCATTTCCTTCCAAAAGTGTTACTTTCTCAACCAATGGGTCAAATTTAGAAGTACGGTTAAAGCGATGAAGAAGAACAGTTCCAGGATTTTAAAGCCACGATGGAGTAGATAAACCATTAGAAGAGAGCCTAGGAAAACTGAACATGCGTTCATGAGGAGTGGAATTTGTTGTGGTGCATAGTAGAGATCTAATGGCATTAAGAGCATCTGGTAAAACATCCTCCCATCGAGCGATATGTAGACCATGATCTTTGAGGGCAATTTGGATGGTCTTCCCATTGTAATGTTCAACTTGCCCATTTCCTTGAGGATTACATGGAGTTGTCCTACTAGTCACAACCCCAAAAGGAGTTAACCAAGCTCTCAATTTTTTTTAGATATGAATCCTGAGCCACAATCAGATTGTATAAATGAAGGAGCACCAAAAACACCAAACAATTGCTTGAGAGATTTTATTATAGTTGAAGCAGAGGTATTTTGACCGGGAGAGATGAATGGAAATGTGAAAACTCGTCAACTACAGTAAGTATATACTTATTTTTAGTACTAGAAGGGAGAGGGCCCTTAAAATCTAAATTGAGTCGTTCGAAAGGTGCTGAAGCCTCAATGAGGATACCCTGATGTTTGTAAAATAACGGCTTAACTTCTGCACAGGTGCTACATGCTGATGTAATACGTCGTACAGAAGATTCCATAGAGAAAGGGAGATTCTTACAACGAATCCAGTGGTAGAATCATGAGACACCAGGATGATACAATTGTGGATGATTTGTGGAGATTTACTAAGATTGTATCTTTGGAAGAGACACTGGATGTTATTAAACATACTCTTGAAAGCGCATCAGCAGCTTGATTGCGTCTTCCTGGATGGTACACGATATTATATGAATAACAAGAGAGATCCAATCTCCACCCAGTGATTTTTTCGTTCTTGATTTTACTCTCATGTCAAACATAAATACTACAGAGCGTTGATCAGTTATCAGGCGGAAATGTCTGCACATGAGAAATTGTTTCCAATATCGAATAGACTCAACAATGGCATATGCCTCCTTTTCAACAGATGAATGACGTTAAAGTATGACAGAAGAAGGCCACTGAACGGTTCTGCTGACTGAGAGTAGCAGCTATAGTGGTATCAGAAGCGTCCGTTTCAACACAAAATGGAATGTCATTGTCAATGCAGACCACAGAAGCGTTTTCAATGTCTTTCTTAAGATTGTGGAAAGCTGAAAGAGCCTCTTCAGAAAGTGGAAAAGAACTTTTAATTAAGTGCTTGATCTTTTCAGCAAAACAGGGTATGAACTTCAAATAGTGAGAGAACATTCCAAGAGCCCTTTTTAAAGTAGCAGTATCAGTTGGAAGTGGAAACTCCTTCAGAGGTATCAGACGTCTTGGATCAGGTCTTATGATTCCATCAGTGATTGAGTGGCCGAGCAGGTTGATATTACATTGAGAAAATGAGCTTTTCTCATGATTTATTGTTAAGTTATATTTTGAAGCTGCCTGCATGCCATTTTTAAGATTTTCGTCATGCTCAGATTGAGTACGTCCACAGATGGTGATATCATGGAGGTAAGCAAAAGTATCTTTCAGTTTTTCTTTTCGTACCACTTGGTCTATTGTCCGTTGAAAACCTGCCACTCCATTTGTTTTTCCAAAAGGGATTCTTGTAAACTGGTAAAGTTCTTTGGCAGCTTCAAAAGCAGTATAGGGACGATCTTTCTCAGGGATGGGTATCTGATGATAGACACTCTTCGGGTCTATAGTACTGAACACTTTATAACTTGCTACCTTAGAAACTAGTTCATTCAATCGTGGAACGGGATAGGCATCCATTTCTGTGAATCGATTTATCATCCGCGAGTAATCGATAACCATTCTCCTCTTGTGATTTCGCGTTGAAGTTACTAGCACTTGTGCTTGCCATGGTAAATTACTCTTCTCAATTATGCCATCATTTAAAAGCTTATTGATTTCAGCCTCTATAAACTGAGTGTCATTAAGTGAATGGGAGATAGATTTTACAGCTATTGGTTTGCAGTTGGGAGACAAATTGTTAAACAAGCAGGCAGGCTCCACATTGGCAGCTGTAAGGGCACAAACAATTAAAGGGGTCTTATCACCTCCAAACTCAAATTGAACTGACGAATGAAGTTGCAACAAATCTCGACCTATAATAATCTCAGAGCAAAGATTAGGCATGACAGAGAGGTTAGTATGAGGGTACTTATGGCCGAGCATCTCTAGATTTGCTTTGCATGTACGTTTGATTTGTACTCTATGACTGTTTGAGGCTGATCCAACCTCATTATTAGTTTTTAGGATCTTCAAATTTAATTGGTGAGGAATAGACTCATCGATCAAACTGATGTCACTACCCGAATCTAACATCCCACATAGTTGAAATCCTTTAATGGTTACAGTCGTCTTTACCTTAGCCTGGTGTGAGACAGAACATGAAATTATTGATGTACAGCCTTGAGTGGTTGTTGTAATTTTATTGATTTGAGACCGGCAAATTTTTCGAAAATGGCCTGTTCTTCCATATCTGTTACACACTTTGTTTTTAGCAGGACAATTGGTACGAGGATGTCTCACAGAGCACCTACTGCAGAATCAGACTCACTATTAAGAGCACTTTTAGTATTAAATGTGGGTCTATCAGTGACAGCATTGATAGCAGGACTAGACTCTTCATACAGCATGGAATGAAGTTGAGCCAACGCTAGAGGACGGGCTTGAGTGTGAGCATCTGTCAAAGTGAGAGATACATTTTCCAGAAGTCGCTGACGTATTACTGGATTTATTAATACCTTAATAAATGAATCGTGTAAACCATCATCACGATTAGTTTCTGATGTCACAGCCTTGAATTGACAGTCACGGCTAAGGAGCTTTAAAGACTCTAAATATCTATCAATAGTCTCATTCGGTTGCTGACGGCGAGTGGAAAGCTTATGTCTAGCAAAGACATCATTTACAGGTTTTACAAAGACATTCTTAAGTACTGTTATACCTTCATTGTATGTGTTGTATTGACTTACATATTCATAAATGCTGGGTGAGATATAGTTGATGAGAAGTCGACATTTCACCTATTCATTTGCTGATGTACTTCTGATAAATTTCTGAAATTTATGTTGCCAATGATTCCAATGTGTTGAAGATGTAGGAGAGTCTGGATCTAACTCGAGAATGTTTTTGCAAAGGAGACGGTCCATGGATATTAATTTCCCATGGTCTTTGATATTAATATTTCTGTGAATTAAATTGTAGTAAAAGACTGAATAAGGCTAACCAAAAGTTGGCTATAATTCACAGAATAAAAATGAGTATTATTGCAGTTGTACATGGCAACAAGAAAATAAACAATAATAAGTAATAGATGATTTAGAAAATAAATATAAAGATTAAATAATATATATGAATCTCGTGCTATTTTGGTAGTTTAATTAATAACTAAAGTAATAATATAAAACAAAATCATAACATTCATTTTACCGTTCAGCTATTTTCATGTTTAAAGTGCTGGTTGTTTGTTTGCAAGATGTTGTAATTAAATGTGATTAAAGAATAATGGCTATTCATAGATACAGTAGTATAATTATCTGTAAATTAATTGCTAATTTTAAAGTGATCCTTCCTCTTATTTTGCCTCTGGGTGAATGACAGTCTTGCTCTTATATATAGGAAGGCTATTAGTAGTTTTTTACAGCCGCCTTGTATTAACATGCAATCCATAATGGTGTGAGAATTTTTATATTTTAATTTAATTGTGCTTTGGAATTTTGTAGGTTGAGTCCGAACTAATAGACAAGCTTGATATTTTAATAAGTGATAACAAAGGAGATGATGAATATAGACAGCTCTTCAATACAATGTAAGTCAATTAAGTTATTTCATTCATATTTCAAAATAATATTAGTTGCCCTAGTTTTATCAAACTTCTGGAAGCAGGAGTTATTTATCTCCCCTTAAGACTTCCCATCAATTATAGTTGCAGTAAAGGAATGAAACATTTTATATCTGTGTCTGATAGATTAATTTGATGTAATAAGTTATTGCAACAAAATGGATATTTTTGCCATTTCAACATTGATAAGAATATCTCTATTCAATGCAATGCAATAGATTGAAGTTTTTATAACAAACTCACAACTGCACAGAATATAGTGTCTTAGTAATTTGTAAGTTCTATAAATTTTACACTTAAATTCAATCTCCACGCAGCCGGCATACACACTTTACAAGGACAATGAAATCTGTAAGGCTTAATATTGATTTTACACACTTTACAAGGACAAAGAAATCTGCATGGCTTAATATTGATTTTACACACTTTACAAGGACAAAGAAATCTGCATGGCTTAATATTGATTTTACACACTTTACAAGGACAATGAAATCTGTATGGATTAATATTGGTTTTCATTTATAATTCCATTCCTGTAAAAGGTTGAAAATCTAATTATCAAAAATAAGAAGACTGCAATTCGTGTTAGTTGAAGGGGAAGTGAATTTGAAGGATCTTTACTAAAAAACTAAGAGGCCTATGAAACTCAAATTCCATCACTGTTCCCCTCGTTTAATTGTAAATTATGGCATATGCAATTTTAAATTGTATTATTTGAATAATTAAATTTTATTTGAGTCGAAACAAAAAGTACCGTAATTTTAACTGTGCATTACCTTTACACTTTTATTACTCAAAAACCCATGAATGTATCTCATTTATATTTTAATACGTGGTTGACAGGAATGTTTTCTTTAAGTTTTACAAATTTCAGAATCTTAACTTTTAAAGAAAAAGACTTTCTTACTAAGACTTCCGGGGGTTGTAAACTTAATTACTTGGTTACGTTATAATCCTTAGGTAATATAACGTACACACAATACATTACTTTTGTTTGCGTAATTAAATGCAATGATTTTGTATTGGTTTAAATCGATTTCAATTGCCCAATTTAAAGCAATTTTAAATTGATTGAAATCAATTCAAAATCATGACATTTACTTACACATACAAAAGTAATGTATCATAACTATAAATGTCATAAAGCTTACAATATGACCAAGTAATTAATTTTACAACCTATAGAAGCCAAGAAAAAGTTTTTTTCAGGAAATTGATTTGAACTTTTGTTGCTGAAAAGTTATAATAGTGGCATTTATAAAACTTACAGAAAACACTCCGTCAACCATGTATTAAAATATAAATGTGATACATTCACTGGTTTTTTAGTAATAAAAGTGTAAAGTTGATGCAAAATGAAAACTATCTAAAATTCCATAACTTTTTTATTCCAGCTAGGATAAAAATGACTGTCTTTTAATAAAATTAAAATGCATATACCTTAATATTCAATTAAACGAGGAAAACAATGGTGTGATTGGATTTTTCATAGGTTGGTTATACATAATTTCTGCGTGAACAATAGTAGGATGGAATACTCTTTTAACATTACTATTCGTGCCATGTTTAATCAAGCTGTATACATCTATTTATCTATTTTATTAATATGTTATTTGTTATTTAAAATCAAATGAAACATTTCTAGCAACAAATCGTATGCTTTAAAATGTAGTAAATACTCTCAGCTTTATAAATTGATTTAAATTGAGTCTCTATGACTTTCATAAATACCCTCTTGTTTAATATGGTTTTGTTCATTTTCATGCTTTCTTTATACCAGGGAACATCTTAGCACAGTGTAAGTATTACATTTAGGTGTCATTGTTTGATATCACGATTTGTGTGAATTATTTCACTGTTTTTATATTAAAATAAATGTGCACTATCACAGATTTTTAATTTTGTAGTGTCTTTTCTAGAATATTACAGCAGATTTGCTCTTTGTAAGCAATCACTGGAATGTCAGTTTGAAATATCCTACATGTTCGTTTTACCCAGCCATACTTGTGATTATATTATAGTAGTTATTTTGAATTGTGTTTTGTAAATGTGATGTATCTAAGTGTATTTTTTAAATTGCTCATAGTTGTAATCAAATATATTGCTATATATGGATTAAAACAAAATATTTAACATAACACTTTTATTGCAGAGGGTCTAAAACTGAATGAAAATGTTACAGAATAAATTAAGGAAACTGTTATTTTTAGAGTTAACGTATTACATAAGGTTTTGTTGCAATTAATTCTGGCCGAAACATAAAAGTAAAAATCCTCTGTCAACTGGAATATTTAAATGTTTTGAATATTAAATGTCAGAGTTCATTAATTTTATAAATGAGTTTAAACAATTATACATATATTTGTTTTTTTAAAGGGGAATTTGAACTTTATAAGCAGTGATTGTTATTTAGTGTGAATTTGTGGATTAATGCTGCTTAGAGTGATATCCGATATTTTAGTCTTACGATCCTTAAAATAATACTTGTGCTTAGAGACTCCTTTGAATGATCTAATCCAGCTTGTAGAAAATTACTGTTAATGACATGATATCATGTTATTATATTCATTATCTTTCGGAATACAAGATAGTTTTTTATTCCATCAGGCACAGGCATGTCTTAGGCTTAGCGCACCCTACAGACTTTTTTGTCGGCCGATTGTCCCTTGACAATTTAGTCGGGGGAGGTATGAACTCATGTTCTAACCCAACAGTTTGGTCGGTGACCTGAGATAATGCACACGAACGACTATTTAGTCGGGGTGTAAGACTTGAGAATGATCTGCTAAAAATTCCGCCTGACAAGAGTGTTACCAAATAATGAAAACTGTAAATAAATTCCCTTTGTTGTCGTAGGGAATTAAGCATTTGGCGCAACAAAGGGGATTTTACGTCCTTTGCCAAAGAAAAATATTACATTTATTGGTCATTGGTTCTTTGTTATTTTCCCTCAACATCGACAATGTTACTGATGTTTCACCAACAAGTTCCTCTTGTGCATTGATGATTTAAAAATATACTATAATTTTCCTATTAAAGTTGCAAACCTTAGTGTTAGAGACTTGGCAGCATCTTTCTTAAACTGATTTTCAATCTTTTCCATGACTAAAAGTGGATAACTATGAGCTGGAATACTGTGACAGGGTAAAAAAACCTTGATCTCATTATCAGCAAGACGTTGACGTGGAACAAAACTACTACTGCAACTGGCAAAAGAGTCTTTGCTTGCATCTACAGTTTAAAGTGCTTTGCTGTATTCTTTTCATTCAATGTTTAAGCCATACTGGTAAAGGCTCTGGTGTTACGTCATTTCAACTGTTGTGATGTCACTAAGGATATAGTTCTCAGAGATACTACAACATGCACAGAATTATTGTTGTACAGGTTGATCATGTTACCTCTTGTGCAACTAGGTGTTTTAAAACTTAGAGATTCTGTAAATTTAATAAATATTCTTACTATATTATGTGTTATTTATCAGATCAAAATTACTATCTTTCTCTTAGAAAATACTATCTTTCTCTTGCCCCTAATTTTTTCTTGTAATACATGAAGAAGCTTTACTTCTATTGATTTTACAGTATAGAACTGCAATTTTCAATAAATCATTTTTCTCACTTCATATAATTTGTGATATTCTCTTCCTGATTGTATGAAACTTAAAGAAAACCAAGCCCATTTTGGGACGGAAGTTAGGGAAATCTTGACGTGTGGATTAAAGTAGTGGGGGGTTGGTGGTGCACGTGTGGATGTGCATGTGAGTAAATCCTTAAATAGTCCAAAATTTATTCATTATTTCTATTGTAATTTTAAAAATAATCTGTTTAACCCTTTCCACTCAAGTGGCGGGGCAGCCCCGCCACGCAACTTACCGCACTCTCCAATGTCGGGCCGGGCCCGACGTCTCTATAATAATGTTCTATGATTGTATTTAGACTGACGTAGTTACATTATTGACTGCTAGGGTTGTTGTTTGATATGTGCTGCTATCTGTAGAATTTTTTCGGAACCGTTTGAGTTTAGTATCGGTAAACAAACCTCAGAAAATGTAATGTTTGTCGTCTGTGGCTGCTCTGTAAACAGCTGGCTGACTGCAACAGCTATCTGCACTCACTTTGTTCCGTCATATGTTATCGTTCGTAATGAGCTTATAAAACGCATTGTTGTTGCTAGGTTATCGTTGTTGTTTTACTGTTTATTCATAATATTTTTATTTTTACGAAAATGAAAGAGCGTTGCAAGTAGGCTATTAGATTTTGTCTGTTTATATTTTTAGCTGATAACATGTTTTGAATTATTGAAAAAAGCTTTACTTACAAATTTGGTCTAAATTATGTACCTTTTGACTGTTGCTAAGCAATAAAATAAAATTTATGGAGCAATTGTTTACTAGTTGCAGTGAAAATAATTTTTTTGGTAAAAATGTTGTTTTTTAAAAAAAATCGGTTTTAGAATTATATATTTTTTTTATGTATAATTTAGTCCAAAATATTTGAAAATGACTTTTTTTTGTTTGTAAGGATACAAACAACAAAAAACAAACAACAAATACTATTCTTCCTATTTAAAATTTTTCAAAAATTCTTCTTGTATCCGTTTTTTTGTTAGAAATTAAATTTTGTTCCAATAAATATATATAATTAAAAATTGTTGAAAATAAAAATATATGTTTTATTTTATATTAATCTATACTTTAGTCATAGAAGAAACAAAGAAAAAATACATCAGCTTTTTGGAACTATCAGATATATGTTTTTCCCACTGAACAAATGTAGTAGGCAATCTTTGCTTAAAAGTAAATGGAGCTGATAGGGAAACTGGGTTCCCAGTAATTGGAGTG
The DNA here is from genome assembly GCA_035578905.1 of Stictocephala bisonia. Taxonomy (NCBI): domain Eukaryota; kingdom Metazoa; phylum Arthropoda; class Insecta; order Hemiptera; family Membracidae; genus Stictocephala; species Stictocephala bisonia. The sequence continues at coordinate 1,936,204 of JAQJVL010000089.1, read as the reverse complement.
GAAAGGGTTAAGTTATTTTGATTTTGTTTTCTTGTGATTCGTTTTTTATCTAGTTTTTTATTGTGATAAAATCATAACCAGTCATAATAATCCCTCTTAACTATTATTTCTTTGTATATTTTTACTATATTTAATAAATGTATCAATTTTTCCCTGTAGTTAAATGGTTGGGAGGACTCTTCTTGTCTTTTATTGCCATATCAATAAAGGCTTTTTTCATTTCATATATGTTTCTATGTGTTTGTATTGACTTATATTTTGCTACATTAGTTTACTGTCTTTGAACTCTTATACCACTGTTTCAGTGAGTCCTAATCCTAACATATTTATTACGTTTTGAAGGAGTCAATTGTTCTAGTAGAAAATATGATAAGGAAAATTTTAAGAGTAAGTATAGTCATTTAAAAAGTATACAATGCTAGTTGAAAATTATTGTTAGTAATAAAGCATATATCATGTATTGAGTTTAACAACAAATCAAATATGCTTGAAGTTTAAGATTGTTTATGATCGTAGTTTGTTGGAGAGGGTACAAAAAGAGGAGCCTGCATGGAAAGAAAACGGCTCAGCTTTCATAACTTCAGTGACCAGACTACTGGAACGTCTGTTGGATTACCGAAGTGTTATTCAGGGGGATGAGAACAGAGACAAGCGCATGTCCTGCACAGTTAATCTTCTGGTAAGTGACTTTGCCGTTATTTACCATATTACAAACAAATTCAATATAATCTAATTTCAGCTAAAGAAGAAAGACTTGTTTGGGGTGGAGGAGAGATGTTAGTTCAGCACAATAAGAAAATCATCAAAACTTTGCCCTCTATAACTACATTGTTTAATATATATTTTGTATTACATAACTTCATATTTACGTTGTTACCTTGTTGATGAGTCCATTTGACTGTAAATATTTATTAATTTATTGTTTATTCAAATCGGGTTTTTTAGATTTTCCAAATAGAGAGTGAATCAGAGTTTTGACTGAATAGCAAATTTAGGTGAAATTTAAGATTTTTCAAATTCTGTATTAATATATTTTTCTATGAAATTAATAGCAGAATAACAGAAATTGTTGGAAATACATTTTTATAGCTATTATGAAGGTTTTAAAGACCATCTGCTGATTGAAGAAAATAGTAATTACCACTTAGTGACATTTTGAAAAAAACTCCACTTTTATTGTAAATTTCTATAAAATTTTTTATAAAATTTTCTTGGTAATTTTTACGTAGTTTTTTTTGATTTTATCAGTTTTTGTACGATTCTTTAGTGTAAGGAAGGTATAGAAAACAGATGATTCTTATAGCTTAATTATGAAGCGAATTTATTCAAACATATTGTATATTTTGTGGCTTTGAGTAAACAACCTACATCAACTCCATTGCATTGGTAAAAAACATGCAAAATTAACATAAGGTGGAGTTATTCATTATTATTGAGTTGGCATAATCAACTTGTGTACAGTTTGTTGTCTTGCACAGAAGGTAAACTCTTATTATGAAATTATGGTATCACGCTAAATTTTAATTATTTTATTTTTTTGTTACAATTTAAAGAATTTAATTACTGTTCATCATAAAAGGAAATTAAATATATTTATGATTAATTTTCAATAAAGTTGCCACTGGCCTTAATCGGAGGGTCCCAATATTATCGCAAGATAATGGTGTCAAGCAACATCAGGCGTGGCTGTTCCTTTGGATGGGTGACCGTCTGAGCAATCCCGTCCTTGCATGCAGCCCATCTGCCCAGTCACTGGTGGTGGTTCGAAAGTCACCCTTAGGCCATTGGTCCTCAGTTTAAGTGTTAGAAAGGACTTCTTAGCCCTAACTTTGCATGATAAAATAAGACAACCTTTAACTTTTGTTAAGTTCTGTGTTCTTTGATGACTAACTAAAATCTTGGACCAGAGCATCTTTAAATATACCTATATTTTATTGTTACAGAATTTCTACAAGAATGAGATCAACAGGAAAGAAATGTATTTGCGATACATTTACAAGCTTCATGCCCTACATGTACCAGCAGACAACTTTACAGAGGCAGGATTTACACTAAAGCTGTATGCAGACTCACTCAGATGGACCAACCAGCCAGTAGTAGCAGACCCTTTGGCTCAGCAGGATCAACCTGAATGGCATCGCAAGGAGCAGCTGTACCACCAGATACTCCAATACTTTGACAAAGGGAAGGTGAGTCTGCAATCTTTTAATGTTTATTGTTTATTTATTTATGTATAAATAAACATGTCGGCACTGGTGGCGCAGTGCTGTAACCCAGCTACATGGGGACAAAGTGTTTGGGAGATTGTAGGCGATAGGTTGGATGCTTGGTCCTCTTAATACCGACATGGCGTCTGCTTGATGGTTGCTATCGTCGTGGACACTACTAGAGAAGTCTGGGGTGTCCATCTTGGGTGGTAATCATTGTGCGGATGTTGTGTGGGGGAGAGAACTGAGTATCAGGCTTGCAATTAGTTGAAAATCAGACCAGCACTACGTGGTTCGGATTCCACGTAAATGCTGTAGGTCCCTTAGTTGCCCTGGCTATTGGGCTATTAATAAAGTGCCCTTTCTGAGGAACAGTTCAACTCAGTTAGTAACCAGATTACACTCATCCACACTCATCCTACACTCATATAACTATTCATATTTGCCTTAAAATACCAACATTGTAGTGTCGGCGTCTCATATGTAATAATTTAAGAATGTAATTTATTAATATTTAATCTTATAAATATTAAAAGATCACTAAATGTTATATTTATATACATACAATTAAAGCAATCAAGGCTATAAATGTCAAATAAGTGTTTTACAGGTAAGAAAATTAAAAAAAACTTTGATTAACTTTTATGTTATGCCTAAGTTATACTTTTGTATGCAATGAAATATTTTGATTTGCCATGTGACCATAAATTATTCTGAAAATTAACCTAATATCCTTAATAAAAATAGCCCATTGTTTCCAATAAATTCATCATAACATACATTACGTTTGAAAAGCTATGATTTTTCATAAATTTTGCAAACTCAGATTTAGTTACTCATTCCTAAATTGAAAATCTTAATCTATGTGGCATGTGTACTTAACAATTCTAAGAACATTTTAACTTGACCTCATTACTTTTGCCTGAGATTTTAAATAAATTAAGTGTAGATATGGCCTGAGATTGGACTTACTGACATGCAGTAGATGTTTTTTCGTTGTGTACTGAAATGTACAAGGCCTATAAAATGTTTTCTTAAAAATACTATAATTTTCAATGTGATGCTGCATTCTCGTTTTGCTTTCGTCAGAGGAGTTGTTAATCAAGAAAGTCACTATGTTAAGAAGCTCTGATACTGTTTCAAAACAAGGTTTTCTTACTGGCTAGGTAAACTGTTTTATATTGAGATTGTTATTGTTTCCATCCTTCCATCAAACAACAATTCTAAATCATATTGTCTTAATTTGTATGTTAGTAAATATTATACATGATTTAAAGTAATGTATCTCTTATTTATTTATTCTTAAAATGCAGATTATCAAGATATGGCTGAATATGAATTTCGAATGAGTATGATGATTGTAAATGAGCGAATGTAGTCTTAGTTACAAAGTAGTGCTGACTATTCCTTAGAAAGTCCATCAAAATTTTGATACTATCAATAATACTCAAATACCCTAGAAAAAATGTATTTCCTCCGAAGCTTTAAAAATAGCATAGCTTTCTTAGTTAAAGTTTTGACAAATAATTGATAATGAATGTGAAAATAGAGTTAACTGTCTTTTTAATTTTTTTTTTCGTGCTTTCAGGCACTATATAGTCACCATTACACATGCATGAATTTAATACACTATTCATAAATAATTCACTATTCATCAATATTCAGTACCACTGTACGAGTATCGGTGGGAGGATGGGGATAATATTGCCATACTGTACATGCAAAGCTGTGGAAGGAGATTCATCATCACTGTACATGTGAGGGAGGTATTTTCTATTAAACATAGGTTTCTCCTCAAGAATTTCTAAAATAGTAGTTTTCTAAATTATTATTTTGAATATCACAATTGAATCAAACATTATTACTATTTTATTACAGTGCTGGGAGCAAGGCATTCCGCTGTGCAAGGAACTAGCCAACTTGTATGAGAAGAAGCTGTTTGACTACAGCAAGCTAAGTCACATTCTGCAGACTCAAGCCAAGTTCTGTGATAACATCCTCACTCTGCTAAGGCCAGAACCTGAGTACTTCAGAGTTGGATTTTATGGCCTCAGCTTTCCTCTTTTTCTTAGAGTAAGATCTTAACAAGTCTCCCTTTAGATTTAACCCTCCAAAGGCATTAAGATATTATTTGTAGTATCAAGTAACCTTTAAATATGATCAACCTATATTTCACCCTTTGAACACGGTAAGTGGAATATATTAGAACACCACTGAATAACGTATAAGTTTGTTAAAAGCATCACTGAAATGCAGCCACTTGTTAAGACACAACACAGCTGTCAACTAAGTAACCAACCCTGTTGATTGACTATCTTTGCCACTTGCACATTCTAGGTTATTGCTGCGTTCCAAGCAGACATTTTTGTTCGTGCCTGCTTGAACCATTTTGTTTGATCAGCTGATATTGATGTCACGCTAACTTAAACAAACACTGAGAAATGAACTGTTGAAAGTTTATAAAAATAGTTTGTTCTGTTTTTGTGTAATATTTATATTAGTTGTCCATTTATCCATAGTAGTTTATTCTTAGTAATTTTGTTTATAGGTTACTTGTGTATCATATCGTTTCAAAATAATGGTGAATTCTGATGATTCATAACTATGGGTTTGGGGCTATTGGCGTTATATTTTTAGTGATGTGGTAGACAATAATGTTTCATCTAACTTTGATAGTAATATTATGCAAAATATTAATGAGTATAATAATAGATGAAAATAATGAAGAATTTGATTGTGAACAAGATGCAAACATCGAAATATTCAAGATAGACCTACCCTTAACCCTCGAACCAGCCATTAGATTTTCCCAAACAGCCAGGTTATTTTTCACACATTAGTACAGATAATTAGTAAAATTATATAAACCTACTTATCTTTAATATCATTTTACTTTTCTTGAACTAAGCTACCTAATAGTAACAAAATATTATTTGTTTTTTTAACAAAAATGTTATGTCTGCTGATATATTGAATAATGCTTTTTGGAAAACAAAAAATAGGCGGAGGGTTACCTAGGAAGCAATATAATATTACTAATTTCAAAATATTTCATATTGTTTTTAGTTTTAGGAAGTATAAAGTTATTGTATATTTTTTGGTAGGAGGGGAGAATTATACTAATATACCGTTTGTAGTTAATGAATATTTTTTATTTCCAATTTGATACACGAAAACATGTTTTTTTTCGTACATGTATATTAAAAAAATTTGCTACCATGGTAACAATATATTCAAAAATTTGCTAAAAATATTATAAAGTCACTATATAATTCTAATTAGTACTAAAATTTACGTAATAAAATTATCTATAAAAATAAATATATTTGTGAAATGATGTCAATAGGCTGTTTATATTTGTCAAATCCATAGGTGTTCATATTGACAAATTTTGTTTCTTTCTTCAGAAGACTAATATATTTTTACGGATTAAATAGCAACTTGTTTGTTTCCAGTAGGATACAAATTATGTCAATATCGTATATAGATTGATAATAATAAGGTTAATCATGGAAATGAGCTAAAGTTAGCCATGTGGATGTTGAGCAGTGGTAAAAACACAGCTAAATTTAGCCATTTTCAAAACTTATCTAACATACATAAAATATGAAGTTAATAAATATAATAACCTAATTTCCATTAATGTTCATGAATACAATAGAAAAGTTGCATCGATTAGTCATTTGTATTACTTGTTAAATAAAAAAGCCAACTAAGGGATACACTAATACTGTACAGTGCAGGGATACACTGCACTGTAAATTTAGCTAAGCTAAATAATGTGCAATTGCTAAGTTAGTTATAGTAAAATTTTTTAAACATTAAAAAATTAACTGTTTGTTTCAGAACAAGGTGTTTGTGTATAGAGGCCTGGAGTATGAGAGGATAGAAGCATTTACTCAGAGACTTCTCACTGAGTTTCCTTCTGCTCAGATAATGTCCAAAAACAGCCCTCCGTCACATACGATACTCAACTCTGATGTCCAGTGTATCCTTGCCACCATACTTGCTTAGATGATTGCATAAGACCTTCCATGTATCTACTTTTGATGTATTGTTTGTTAAACATTTCTTAAATTTTAAGTAAAAGGAGAAGTTCTTAACTAATTTAACTAGGGTTACTTACCCGATACCGTCAACGATTCTAGTGATGTTTAGTAATTGCTGATTACTATAGTTTCGACCTCATTGGGTCATTATCAAATCATACAAGACGTCAGTTTCACAATCTCACTTCTGACTTGAAGTTTGTCAATTGCATGTAATTTAAATGGAATGATAAAACTGTGGACTTGTAAAACATATTCACATTAACACTTATACACATCTATATACTATTACATTTAGCACACTTAACACGTATTAAAACTTGTTGCCGGCCGGATGTCATGCCGGCCGGCATCAAGTTTTAATACGTGTTAAGTGTGCTAAATGTAATAGTATATAGATGTGTATAAGTGTTAATGTGAATATGTTTTACAAGTCCACAGTTTTATCATTCCATTTAAATTACATGCAATTGACAAACTTCAAGTCAGAAGTGAGATTGTGAAACTGACGTCTTGTATGATTTGATAATGACCCAATGAGGTCAAAACTATAGTAATCAGCAATTACTAAACATCACTAGAATCATTGACGGTATCGGGTAAGTAACCCTAGTTAAATTAGTTACTAAAACGATTCTGGAGGCAAAAAAAAATATGAAGAAGTTCTTAAACCTACATTTATCTAAAGAACTTTTACAGTTTCAGCATATCTATTAATTTAACCAAGGGAGAGTATGCTCTTACTATACATTGTTATTTTCGATCAATCCCTAATTAAGAGAGTGAATTAACATGAATGTCTTCAGGATTTTCTTGTCTTGTGTTTGATTTCCTTTCTTCCCAAACTCTCTTCATGTGTTCATTGTGTTCCCTCTTTGGTTGTTTTGTCCTCTTTTTTCCTCTGTTTATTTTACTGATACTATTCATATAATATTAAATTGAAATACTTTTAAAAAATCCATCAGAGATTAAAAGTTTGTTCCTTAGAATAATGATGCACATTGAGTGAGTGGGTAGTCCCATCAAGTAGTATGTTTGGTGACTTATGTTGGATGGGACGTATTATGTGTTCGGTGTGCCTATATCTGCAAAGAGCAGCATGTGGCTATGAAAAAATAAAGATACAGTTACTCTTCGCAATCAGATTGACAAAAACTTGACATTCTTGTTTTACATTTTCTTTGGATGTGTAATTATGTTGTTTTCGTAGATTTATGACTGAAAAAATCTAATCTTTATAATTTTAATATTGTATTGTAGTAAAGTAATTCTTATTTTAGAGAAAATGTAAGTTATTTCCCATTATCTTCTAGTTTCAACTTTAAAGTGTTGGTTAACCAAGCCTTAGCTGTAAGTTGTGCATTTATGATTTGTTATCTTGTTTTATTCTTTGGGTTTTCTCTTTCTTTGGGAAGGCTGCCCTATATTATGTATCCTGATTAACGCTACTGAGTTACATAACTTATTTTGCACCCTATTGTACTCACTCTTATAAAGTTTTTCAATGATCATAGAAATCTTCATATGATTTTTTTTTTATAAACAAAATGCCAAAGCCACAACACTACAAATTTCTTTTTGTAACTTCTTGATGCTTTACTTAAGAGCAATAATTCTTGATGCTGTCAGATACAATAGTTAAATATTAATCAATTATCAATTAAATATTAATGAAGGATAGTAACAATGAAATATTATAATCCTTCCTGCTCCTAGGAAGAATTTAAGTTTTGGTTCAGATTTTGTTCAGTTGAGTGCTGGTTGTTTTATGTTTTATGTATCTTCTTTTTATTTTTGAAATTTATCTTGTGTAAATATAATAATGATGAAACTGACTGCTAAATCATCCAAACATCTTATGAGTTATCTAGGAATGGTATTCAATAAATATAATCCTTGACTGTGTCAGTTATTCAAATTTGCAATGTAAAACCTCTACCTGACAGTGGGCCACCGCAGGACGATCCTCCGTTGGCCCCAGTGCCCTTCAAGGTGGCTCGCTTCTACCAAGTCAACCATGTATCCCGCTTCCAGCTCGACCGTCCTGTGCACAAACCACCCATAGACAAAGAGAATGAATTCAAGGTATCAATGTGTTTAATTTTTGATATATTATTATTATTTTTCTCATTTATACTAATATATTATAAGACAATTAACTGTCTTCAAAATTCAACATTAGTTTGTTGCTAATTTGTGATGTTCATTGCAAATATTATATTGGTAAAAAGTATTTTTTATTTTATTTAGACAAGCTAAGATAATTATTTAAATTCATATTTTGCAGTTTCTCCATATATTTATGTACTTCAGAAACATTGATTCCTAATAAACTCCTTCACACATTCTTGTTTGTTGTGTTTAGCTAAATAGTAAGAAAAGTCAATAAGTCTGTTAGTTGATTCATATGTTTATTTATCTGTATTAATCTGTACTATTATTTAAAAATATCTTCTACTGTTGGCGCAGAAATTTTATGCACCTGAGTTTGAAGGCTGTTTACTAAGAAATAAGAGGCCTATGAAAACTCCAAACATACCATTGTTTTTCTTATTTGATCGTGTTATGTTATATATATTTTTTATTTTCTTATAAGATTTAATAATTTTTATTCTAGTTGGAACAAAAAAGTACCAGAATTTTTACAAGTTTTCACTGTACATCAAATTTACACAGTTATTACTATAAAACCTGACTATGTATCACATTTATATTTTAATACATTGTTGATAGGAATGTTTCCTATAAGTTGTATACATTTTAGAATTTTATCTTTTTAAGAAAAAGAGTTCATTAATCACCTGAAACATTTTTTTTTTTGGTTTTTATAGGTCGTAAAATTAATTAATTGGCCTTGTTGTAATCCTTATTACATGTATAGTTAAGATATATTCTAATGTACGAATTATAGTCAAAAAGTTCCCGGAATTGGTTGACATGTTTATTGGACAGTGATAAAATCTTACATATATTCCTTTAAAATACTCTTCTCCTACAACAATACACTTGCCCCTACTATCATACAGACGGTCAAAACACTTTTGACACTTTTTAAAATGTATTTCAATACTCTTATCACATTTTTTACTGACAGCTGTAGCACCTGCAAATCAATTTCCTTTTATTGATTTTTTTACTGTGTGAACAGTAAGAAATTGGGCGGCATGAGGTCAAGCGAATATGGAGGATGTCCTAACATGGTAACGCGGTGCTTGACTAGGTAGTTACTTACTAACAAGAATCTATGGGCAGGGTTATCGTCATGTAGCAAAATCCAATTGTTTTCTGCTCATTTTTTAGGCTGTTTCCTCCTAATGGCATTTCGTAAGCGCCTGAAAACTTTTGTGTAGATAAATTTACTTTATATGCGATTCATCAATTGTTATTCTTCAGTTTGCATGGACAGTTTGCGGAACTCGCTCAATGTTGTCATCTGTGGTTGCAGTTGAAGGGCGTCCATCACAAGAGTCATCTTCAATGTTAATGTGACCTTCTCGAAAACGTTTGTGCCTTTCGTAAAATTGTATTTTCTTCATTGCCTTAATTCTGTATGCTTGAATTGACATTTTAAGTGTCCCAGAAGATGACTTTTGAAGTAAAAAAACCAAATTTAATGTTTTTAGCTGTTCATTAAATAAATTTTCAAAATGCGACAATTTAAACACGACAACTAAACGAAAAGTGTCTACACAGAGTAACATTGGCGGCTGGGTGATGCGCTACCTATATCCCTTCCCCAGGAATATTACTAACTGATAAACAACTAAATTCCCACTGGCAACCACGCTGTGTGTTTCTGGACATCGATTCCAGGAACTTTTTGACTGTATCTCTTATAAAATAATAAATCGTGACTATATATATAATAAGAATTATAACAAGACCAATTAATTAACTTTACGACCTCTAAAAGGCAAGAAAACAATGTTTCAGGTAATTGATATCAACTTTTTTTTCTTTAAAAGATAACATTTTAAAATGTATACATCTTATAGGAAACATTTCTATCAACCATTTATTAAAATATAAATGAAATGAAAACTGGCTTTATTAGGCGGAGTTAGGACTATTAAGTCCTCTCTTCCACTTAACCTTAAATGTGATACATTGTTGGAGTTTTGAGTAATAATTGTGTAAATTTGATGTACAGTGAAAACTAGTTAAAATTCTTTCGTCCCAACTAGAATAAAAATTATTAAAACTTAAAGGAAAATTAAAAAATTCATACGTCTAAAAATCTTGGCTTATAGAGGTCATAAAAATTAATTACTTGGTCACATTGTAACCTTTATGAAATTTATAGTTATGATACATTACTTTTGTATGTGTAAGTAAATGTCGTGATTTTAAATTGATTTCAATCAATTTAAAATCACTTTAAATTGGTCAATTGGAATTGATTCAAACCAAAACAAAATCACTGCATTTACTTATGCAAACAAAAGTAATGTATTGTGCGTACATTTTACTATCTAAGGATTACAACGTGACCAAGTAATAAAGTTTACAACCCCCGGAAGTCTTGGTAAGAAAGTCTTTTTCTTTAAAAGTTAAGATTCTGAAATTTGTAAAACTTAAAGAAAACATTCCTGTCAGCCACATATTAAACATAAATGTGATACATTCATGGGTTTATGAGTAATAAAAGTGTAAAGTTAATGCACTGTGAAAATTAGTTAAAATTCCGGTACTTTTTTGTTCCGACTCGAATAAAAATTAATTATTCAAATAATAAAATTTAAAAGTGCATATGCCATAACGCACAATTAAATAAGGAAAAATATGGTATGATTGGAGTTTTCATAGGCTTCCTAGTTTCTTAGTAAACAACCTTTAAACTCAGGTGCACAAAATTTCTTTGCCGACAGTAGGGATGAAGCGAAGTGGTTCTACGGATGAAGCCAAACCCATACCTGAAAAAAATGGGTTTGGTTTAACAGTGTGCCTAAAGAACTATAACGGGTAAAACATTCCGTTCTGACTCTAGTATGTTCTGGAACGGTTTCATCATGCGTACTACTAGTTTCATGTTCCAATGTCGTTTTTATTCTGCATGTGTAAGAATGGCTGAGCGTTCCTATGTGGATGGAATCCATTCTTAAACGGATGAACTGAATGAATTCAGTTGTGTATGTCCCAAACTGAGTTCCAAGTGTTTTCAAGAAAAGACAATTATTTTGTTCCTATGCCTTGCACCATGCATGTATTTAGAAATACATTTAAAAAGGTTTTAATAATTGTAGCAGTTTAAATAAAATTCATCCTGAAATGTCACCAAAAACCTCCTTTGTGTTTGTTACCCATCCACACATTACAACATACAAAATTCTGGTACAAAACATTTTACTCGGTCAGCATCAAATCGTATCGTCATCAAGTAGAAGCTGTGCTCGGATCAGGAAGTGCTAAAAGAACATGTTCCGAAAGCGGGAACTGCCAGGCACAACTTTAGTTTGTTAAAAACAGAAGTGAAAATAGAAGTTTAACCCATTGTGGATCGATATATTTAGCGGTTCGTACCCCAGCGGGTACGAATTAATTTGTGCAACGATGTGGCGATAGAATAGTAACAGCGTGCCGCAATAAAACTGCAGTTAATAGCTTAGATGTAAAAGTGTCCTACTGGGGTACCAGCGATATAGCAGTGGCAACAGTTGGTGAGCCAGGTTATAGGGTGGCGGGGACAATGTCAGAGCCATAATCTAAATATCAATCGTGCACACAGTTTGGGCGAAGAGATAACAACGTCTGAGTCATTGAATAGACTAGGCTTGGCAACAACAACAGCCTCCTCTCAGTCCTCTGTGTCACTTGCTATATCGGTGGACAGAAACGCACTATACCTAAACTAAATACTCTATTATATTTCTGAATAAAATATAAACTGCTTCTTTAACTTCAACATACTTCTGCGATCTATTGGATATTGATGAAACTTTTTATAAACGAAACCCATTTAAAAAAATACCATGTTGATGAATAGAGACGCTTACGCAACCTAGTAGAGTCTGTTGTAACTATTTGGACGTAAAAGTAAAAGCAGATCGCTTAAGGGAGCTGAGCTCATCATTGTACCACTAGGCCCAGCCACTGCATGCGAGCTGAGCTCGTCAGTGATCCGCAATGGGTTAAGCATATGAAAAAACATTGGTTGCTACTGATTTTGTATATAATACTAGCTGTACCCGCCCGCTTCGCCGGTCATAATATTGAGTTTGATTTAGAACCTAATAGGTGAAAGAATTCGAGCATTTTTGCTTCTTCTACCAATATTAGATTTTTTAGGAGGCTTGTCATAAAAAGTAAACTGCAAAACAAATAATAATTTATTTTTTATTTTCACGTTTCACCACATGTTTTAATTACCGAGGAAAAAAGGTTAACACCAAATACAGATCACCCGATCAAGTAAAAGTAGTGTGTGCTACACTCTCAAGGTGAAATGTAGAACTACAATAAATCAAAACATATACAGTACTGTTGTTGTGAGAACTTCAATCTGCTTATGGCATGTGAAACTACATTAAACCACACAGTCATATGTTTTTTGTAAACAATTCAGATTCTCCATTTGAATAACATGGGATCTTTAGGAGCCCGTGGGGCGGGACCCTGTGGACGGATCTGCATCAAACTTTACAGAAACCATCTCGGGAGTATACAGGACAACATCTAAAGTTTCATGGCGATCGGTTGGATGGTTTGGCAGCGCATAAACTTGAAATATACAAACATCCTCTTTTATAAATATAGATTTATGGACTGAGTAATGTTTCCAAATACCATCATTAAACTTGTATTGGAATCTAAAGATGATATACTCAAGAATGATGTATATAAATATTAAATTTTAAAATACCTTCAATAGCCTCTCTTTCAAGTATCATAACTTACTCAAGAAGTAGAATACACCAAAAATACCCCATTATCTAAAAACAACTTCTTTCGATTAGTTTGATGAGTTGTTCAAGATTTTATTAACAATTTATAAATATTGAGTTTATAGAAAGTTTCTTTTAAATAAGATAAAATAAATTTATATTAAATAATACATTTGTTAAAAATGAAACTTTATTATCATATTACAAATTAACCTGTTAGGACCGGACTATAAACTAAAAGAGTTCCAAAATACATGCGCTCTATGTTTATTATGAATAATAATAAAAAAAACTTCAAACATCCAAAACATGTAATTTTTATGAACTTACTCAAATTGTCATATAACTCATACATTAGTGCATACAACTTTATGATTTTTAGTATTAAACTGTTTACAATAAAATCAAATTTCATCAAAATTATTCTATTTAGGTTTTATGTTATTTTTAACTTTAAACACTATGTTAAACAAATATGAATTCATTAGTAAATGATAAGGTTGTATAAACAAAACTCACAAAAAACAAAATATTTTGCTGTGGTTAAGTATATATTTTTATGTGATTGGTGCAAAAATTTATTTTTTCAATTATTTAAACACATCACTAACACTTAATTTTTAGTCCAGATTTTAATTCAATTTCACCACTCCTAATATCTTGTTCCATTGTTTTCAGTGCCTTTGAAATAAATTGGATAAAACACTGTAATACAATTTTATATAATTTCATCATCAGCCTAAAAAAATCATTTAAAAAATACCTTACACAAACATTTGGCAACATACATCACATTTCAAGGTGGTTTACACTAAAATGCATATAAAAGGTGTGGCAGAAGTGCAGCTTAGAGCTGTGACTTGTTTATAAATATGCACAAAATGGAGGAAATACGAACTATCTTAGCAACCCAAAATTGGCAGATATAATATCTAAAGAAAACACAGAGGCCGCCTTCACTGCTCTGGATAGTGTTTTGCGGTTTACACTAGACGCAGTATGCCCACATAAAACAGTAAAAATAAAGAACACGTGAGAAAAAAAGAGTATGGGATACCGAATGCGAGGAACTTAAAAGATCATATTTAGAGGCATTAAACCGAGAAATCCTCACTGGTAATATAGAAGACAAAAATAACACAGCTCTCAGAAAGAAAAACTATGATCTCAAACTGAAAGATCTGAGGAAAAAGTACAATGTAGACCTTATAGAGCAAGCAGGAAACAAATCAAAAGCCTTATGGAAAGTAATAAATTCAGAGAGGAAGAAAAATATTGACACTCCACCTTTAGGAAACCTGAATATAGAAGGAGGCGTGCAGAGCTCACCCGAGAGAATAGCAAACTACTTAAACAGTTTTTTTGTGACACTTGCAGACAGAACACTGGAACAGAACAAAAGAGAAGAACACAGCACAATAGAAGACCCTGTTGAAATTATATTAGCTGAAAACATCCAGCTTTACAAGGCAACTGAAGAAGAGATAAGAAAAATTATAGATTCGATGAAACCCAAAACTTCAGCCGGAGAAGACGAGATCTCACTTAAATTAATCAAATTCTGCAAGAATGAACTAGCAGCCCCTCTAACAAACCTAATAAACAAATCTCTTGATGAAGGAGTTTTTCCTAGTACTCTAAAAACGTCTAAAATATATCAAAAATACAAAAGTGGAAAAACCACTGAAGCAACCAGCTACCGCCCAATCTCCCTAATACCAAATTTCTCAAAAATTCTTGAAAGAGTGGTTCTCAACAGACTCACGGAGCACCTTCATCAGCATAACCTTTTTACCTCTAAACAGCACGGCTTCATCAAGAACAGGTCAACAACAACAGCCATTACACAACTCATAGAGGGCCTCATAGAGAAGCTAGAACAAGGCTACACTACCTCAACAATCTTGCTGGACTTCAGCAAAGCATTTGCTTGCCTGGACCACAAACTGATAATAAAGAAACTAAGGGTTCTTGGTATTTCTGGAAAAGAAGCACAATGGAAAGGAAACAGTTGGTAGAGATCACATATGAAGAGAATAATGTCCTACAAAAGATGAAATCACAAGTAATACCAATAACTAGAGGAGTACCACAGGGATCAGTTCTTGGCTCTGTCCTCTACATTCTTCTGGCTAACGATTTTCCAAAATACTTGGAAAACTTTTGCGAGGCGGTCATGTTTGCGGATGACACAGCATTGATTGTTGCTGACAAAAATAAGGCACAATTGGAAATAAATTCCTATGTTGCTTATAACATGGCAAAACAATACTGCTACCAAAATGACCTTGTCTTAAACGAAAGCAAAACCTGCCAACTCATCTTCACAACAACCCCAAACAGCTATCAGGGGCTCCCAGACATCACAACTGTCAGTTCAAATAAATACTTAGGCATAATCTTAGACAATACCCTAACATGGACACCTCACATAAACCAGTTATGTAATAAATTGAACTCCAGTCTCTTTGTCATCAGAAGAATGAAACAGATCAGCGATCATAAAACAGCACTAACTGCCTATTATTCGCTCTTTGAGTCCCAGCTTCGATACAGACTGGTAGCCTGGGGAGGTGCAAGTGACACAAATCTGCAAAGAGTACTGACAATTCAGAAAAGAGCAATAAGAACTCTGAATGGACTGGGCCCCAGAGACTCTTGCAGAGAGGCTTTTAAGGAGCTAAAAGTTCTGACAGTGGCCTCACTCTACATCCTTGAAACTGTGCTCTTTACAGTAAAATCGGGCCAAACTAGAATGGAAGAACAGCATACTTACAACACAAGGTACAGACACAACTTTCTGCTTGACGCTCACCACCTTAGTCTATACGAGAGGAAGCCTTCCTACAAAGGAGCCACCTTCTACAATCACCTGCCTGAGAATTTCAAGAGGCTGCCTGAGAAAAAACTGAAAACCTCATTGACAGACTGGTTATTGGACCGATCCATCTACACAGTAAGAGAGTTCCTGAACTGGAGAAACCATTGACAAAACGAGAAATTATAATAACTTTTATGATGTTATAACTTAATTTTGAAATTTAACACTCTTATACCTATGTACAGTAAAATCTTTGTATGTATATAAATGTAAACCTGTGTTTTTCTTTTATAATGTAATGTTTTGACGCAATACTATACTCTATGTATATGTAAATAAAGATTGATTGATTGATTGATTATTATATAACCATAACTGTATTATTTGATTTACCTGTTACAGAAACTGCTCAAAGTGGCCACCGTCATTATCCATACATTTTTTTCACCTTTTCACCACTGGTTGCATCATTGTGGTGTAAATAAGGCATCAAAATTTCCTGTTAGTAACGCTTCTAAATTTACCTAACTTTGAGGTTTCACCAACATAACTTCATAAATTCATCCTCACTTATCACAGTCATTCGCCCCTCATATTCGCCCATATCTTGACGATTGGCGTCTTACTGATAATGAATAAGTATAGGTGGACTGACAAAAATAAATAATAAACCAAGACAAAAAATAAACCCAGACTACACTTTAGATAAGATAAGAAACATCACTGACAGATGAACTGAGGGATCAACAATGCCTCTCAAAGGCCTGCAGCTACAGCGGCCTTAACTGACTTTTGTCGCACCCATTACAGTAGACTCTCCCTCTTAACCGGTCACCTTGGGACTGAGGGCCAGACCGGATAACGATTTTACCGGTTAAGTCAAGGTGCTCAAAACCTCTTTATATTACAGTTTATTAATGCAATTAATTTTATTACAGTAAAACCTAGACAGTTCAACACTTTATGGACTACAGGGTGGTATGGAGTTACAATAGTAGATATTACGGTATGGACAGCAGAATACTTAGAAGGTGCAGTAACCAAATGTCCAAATATTCGTAATATTAACTGTTATTCGGTTTGACAGTGTTATTTCATTGATCTGCACGGCTGACTTGCATACAACTTGCCATCGACAAATGTTTTGCAACACTGTCACCATTACTGGTGAACTATAAGGACTGTCAAAGTATTTATTAGAATATCTACTGTTCTCATCAAATTAAGTATATTCACAAAACATATAATTAATTGCAAAGGCACGTGATGTAAACAAAGTAAACTTACAATTATAGTTGTATGATCAGTTAAGACCACCACACCACGGAAGCTCTTGACAGACTAGTAAAAATAATTATAATTCTCTATACAACAGTAAACACGGTGTGGCATTTAAAAAACTTTTTTTATTTATTTATTCATAAGGCGCCGATTATCAAGATATGGGCGAATATGGATTTTGAATGATTGTGATGAGTGTAGATGAGCGAATGTAGTCATTGTTACAAATTAAAGCTGACTATTCCTTAGAAAGTGTCATTAATTCAAAATTTCATAAACCTGTATTTGTTTGATATAATTCAATATATTAGTCAAAATTCAATTAGTGATTATCAGTCACATGATACAAGATCAAGTAGTAGCATTAAGTAAAACTTTTATTTTTTTCATTAATCATGGATATTATTAACTTAACTGATACCCACCTGCCCACCCATACAAGTACAGTGGTGTTGACCCACCCGCCCACCCATACAAGTACATTGGTGTTGACCCACCCGCCCACCCATACAAGTACAGTGGTGTTGAACTAACCACCCACCCATACACGTACAGTGGTGTTCACCCACCCATACACGTACAGTGGTGTTCACCCACCCATACACGTACGTTGGTACACAGCCAACTACTAACGGTCAAAATGATGTCTCATTGATAAAAAGAAGTCACTGTTTTGGAAAAGGGGCTGGTTAAAGCGATGGCCATTTGAAAGGTGGCCGGTTATGAGGGATTTTACTGTGTATATATTTTACGCCTAAACTCATCTATTGTACAAAATACACATAAAAATGTGTAAACAATAAGTAGTTATATGTAATAGTTATTATAAAATAGTTATGAGGATGAATGTGTTATTCTCCTTGGTCCTAAAAAGGTATATTCAAAATAAAATGTTAAAAATCGAAAGAACCGGTGGATGAAAAATAATTATTGGTTTATTAAGCTTTTTGAAAAACATTTGACAGCAGACATATTACTGTTTTAAATTTAAATGAGTAATTCAATTTATTAGGTCTGGAACAGTTATTATGAAATTATTGAAAATGACTGAATATAGAAAAGGAAAATAATTAAAATAATTTAAAAGTAACACTTCCAACAAGTACACATCTTGTATATTTTATAAGAAGAGACATAAATTTTCTGTTGCATAGCAAGTATTTTTCCAGATTGTAATAAGATCTGAAACCCACTATAAATTGAAATAATTTGCCTCATTTCAATTGTTTTTGTATGTTGTGACAAAAGTTATAAACATATGTGGTTCCATTGTTTAGAGTCTATGGTTGGAGCGAACTCTGCTCGTGATTGGCAGCCCTCTGCCTGGGATTCTGCGATGGTTTGAGGTCATAGATACATCGTCAGAGGAGGTGCCACCAGTGCAGTTTGCTTGTGAGACTGTGCACAGTGCAAACAGCAAACTCAACCAACTGGTCAGCACATACATACAAGACCCCAAACGTAACATCAACCCTCTTAGCATGAGGTTACAGGTAACCGACAATCTACTCCTCTAATTTATTGAAATTTCTATTCAAATAAATGTTTAGCATTTACTAAGAGCAAAGTAATCTTTTCAACATCGATTAGAGAGGAGCAACAAACTTCAATGAAGTTGCTGCAAATGCTCTATCCTTATTGGATGTGTGTGTAATATATTGCTTGTGACATGTCTATTGTGAGTAGTTGTTCTTTGCTCAATGCTTAATGTCCTAATGCTACTATATGTTTTCTCATCTAATTCAATTTCTTTTGATACTAACATTTCTCTGCCTTTTGGAGGAAAAAGAGTTAGTTCAGACTGGACATCAAATTCTATATTTATGTGAGCTGTAGCTGCGATGGTTGTTTCTTGTAAGCATGTTTTTTTTTTTTTTTTTTTTTTTAAGTTTGAAATACTAAACTAATTATCTTTAGAGCTGTTAAAAATATATCTTTTGAAAAATATAGTAATATGCTGTCAGGATTTTTCTAGATGTGAGATGTCGACAAAGCTTGTGCTTTATTAAGGTATTATTTTTAGTATATAACTTATTTTAATATGTACTTTCCCATTATTTTATTTAAATTTGCCTCCAAATTGAATTCTATTTTCAGGGGATAATCGACGCTAATGTGATGGGAGGTATAGCCAAGTATCAAGAAGCATTTTTTACCCCAGAGTTTATAAGGAGTTGTCCATCAGCTGCAGGCCATGTACAAAGGCTGTATACCCTCATTGTAGAACAGGTGATTGATAATAAAAACCTCTTAGCATAGTAAATATATAATTAACCCTAGATCTGTTGGCTCAAGTCATTCGCTTCTACATAGTATGGGACAACAGATCTAGGGTTCATAAGCTCAATTTCAGCATTATATTAAAACACATTTTGAATGCTGGACTAGAGAGTGCATGGTCCAAGGTTCAATAAATCCCAAACTTAGCTAAGGATCAGTACTTCATGCTCTGTGAAGTAACAAATATGTATTTCCCCATTCTTATATTTAAATTTGTATAACATGAGAACATAAGAAAGACAAATATGTTCTTGATAACATAAGAAAACTTAATCACTAAACAGAAGACTTATCATCTTCTGTTAGTTACTAAATAGTGTAGGCCTACATTAGGCAGAATATTAAAAAAAATTCTAAAACATTGTGTGACGAATTTACAAATTGGGTGTATATTTTACTATTCTATTGTTCTCGGTATCTTTTCTTGAATATACATGGACTGGTATAAGTTGTACAGCCTAAATCCTGCTCTGCCAACTTGCACTCCTCTGAGTGAGGGTGAGGATCAACTGCTGGCCTGAAAACATTAGTTGTCTTTCATTCACAAGGCAATAAATCTACCAGTGAGAACAGAATATAAATAGAGAGGCCTTAGATGACTGCGTTTGAAGCAGGGTATCCAACCAATATAGCAGTGTGTGATCTGTGTTGCGGGTAGTGGAGGGCGTTCCGTGCAGGCGGGCCACTGCATGAGAACAGAATGTACTCACTGTTCTCACGGGCTCGTTTGGTAGCTGTTCTTTACATCTTTTAATGAAATTTTAAAGCATTTCTATAGGAATAGGACTTCTTTAAGTTTTTTAGTTTAGTCTTAAATATCTTAGTGTTGTAAATATAGTCTTGCATATTGTTTATTTTTATTAATTTTTTTAATATGCCATGATGCTCTGCTTATGGCTGTAGTAATAGGAAGAGTGGCGAGGGAATATCTTTCCATAGGTAAGAACATGATGAAAATGTTCATTTATTAATTATTTTTGTATTTTTTATGTTTAGACAGAGAATACGATTTCTAAATTTAAAAGTATGACATCTAAGATTTTGAGTTATTGGTTTATTACTAATTAATTGTCATTACAGAGCACAGACCCAAAAACATTGTCACATTTTTGCAGAAGATAACATTTGAACAGCTGCATTCGTTATTACAACAAGTAATCGATGAGGTATTAAAGATAACTCAAACACATTGATATAGGCCTAATACAAAAAGTAGGCCTATAAATATTCTTTGACATTTGTAGCTATTAGATTGCTTAATATATTTATATATATATAAAAAACAACACTTAGCAATCTTTTAAAAACACCAAAAAAGATTGCTAAGTGTTGTTCTTTATATATATATATATATATATAAATAAATATTCTGTTTTTATTTTCAAATAAAGATGTGTAACTGGAGGTTAATTTAAAAACTAACCTATTTAGAAATAAATTACCTTTGCATAAATTAGCAGTAAAATAATCTAGGCATGTTTTGTTTTACTAGATTGGTATTTAGTATAGTTGGACTAAGATTTATTACTATTAAACGTCCATAGTAAACAAGAGTAGGAGTAGTAAAAATGATGTTTTCTTATTGGTTAATTAACGTAAACAAAGTATAATATATAATGTTACCTTAAGAAAATATACTCTAAATAGAATTTTTATCTCATAAAACAGAAGTTAGAATTACAAATGTGGTATGTATTCTATACACTGTGGTGCAAATGTCTACGGTTTAATAGTAGTACAGTGATTAATTTATTAAACTATAATTACGTTAAATTAGTTTGATTGGTTATTAATTTATAAATTGATGACCACGCAACTCAAGTCTAAAAACTTTTGACGCCATGACTGTACTCTATGTTCATGTCAATAAAGATCTTTTTGTCTTTGTCTTTGTCTAACTGTAATGTCACGTATCTGTTGAAATTCACAATAAAAATGAGCTCAACAACAACAAAAATTATACGTCAAGTTGTACAGTATTGTTTGAAGTTTGAATATACTTCCAAAACATTTGAGACAGTAGGTGAACATTTAAGACTCATAAACAATTAAAATTAGCACTTAAACTAAGAAAAACAATTCATAAATATTAAAAATCCATATTACTATAACTAAATGATACCTGTACACCATTAAGTGCTCATTACAGTATGTGCTCACCGAGACCTGCGGCATGGCAGGGACTGCAAATACGTTGATGCTTTACTGCAATAAGTATACCGTCCTGGTGGATTAACCTGCATTCCTGTAATTTTTAAATATTTTTTATGTTACATTCAATATCTCCACTACAACTTTGCCACTGGTTAAACTTCTCTGACCAAACAATAAAAAAGTTAGCAGCCGACTAACTTTAACTTGTCAAAATAAAAAAATAAAAAAGAATTATCTTTTAATGTTTACTTATTAATTATAATTGATGTAAAACTCCTATTTAAGTGGTTTTTTGCTTTAAAGTATCTAGATGAGTTGTACCGGTAATATGTCAAGTTTGAATATTTTAGCTCCACAATAAGTGTATTAAATGTTAATGTTTTTGCCGTGAGAACACTGCCGCGAGTGTAGGTCGGAGTACTGTTTTCTGCCCGAACTGCGGACCAAGTTGGCAGATCTTGCCTCACATCCAATGCACATGACGTATGGGGCATGTCCTCTCTATTTATATTCTGTACTCACTGAAATCTACCCTCAAGCTCAGGTGGTAGAAGGACAATACAGAAAATTTGCAGTCTCTTAGCTGTAGTATGAAGTTGGTTGGTAGCAGCCGAGCCAGAGTGGGATTTATTATGTGCGACTTTTACTGCTATTAGAAGCAGGTGAAACCAATAAACTTGAAAATTACATAACTCTCCAGCCATTTTCTTCTCTAATTCTTCTCTAAGCTCTCTCGATGTGCTTTCATTAGTTATGATTACTTTTTCTTTTGTTTTTACTTTAGCAAATATGTAATTCTGGACCCCCTTAAACTGTGTTGACTCAGTCAGATGGGATAGGGATATTATGGCCACCCAAACGAGAACTTTTCACACAAGTATTATTATTTGGGTATTTTCATGGTACTGATAGATCATTGATTTTTCTTTTTACAAAGTTGCCTTCTTCATTCTTGTAGATTAGACTGACCGTTAATTCTGCTAATGGTGATTTACTTTTAAGTCTCTAATCAATATGCATATTACCCTTAGTGTGAAAAACAATTAATTTGATTTTGAGTTTATTAATGTATTACCTTACAAACAGTACTGTATATTGCCTTACAAGTATCAATTTGTGTTTTTCTACTTGATCTTATAGAAAAACCATGAAGTAAGTTATCAATTGTCAATAGCAGGTAATACAAATTTGAACACAAGCTATTTATGAGTAACTATGAAAAATAACTAGGTTTTAATTTAACTGATTATCAATTGGGACTTAAATGCTATGTGTCATTTTCTTATGTAAAACCTTATTTAATCTTTACCGATATAAAAATGGAAAATATGGTAAAATATGCAAAAAAAAGGTTCAAATAATGTATTTAATTACTTTAATTATTACTTTACTTTTAAATGTATATTATTACATTAACAGAACTAATATTAGAAATAAACAAAAATTGGTGTATTTTATTTCATTATACATTATTAGATCACAATAATTAATGAGTTGCTTTTATACCGCCTCGTTAATGAACTAAATAGTTTTAAAAAATAGGGTTACTGATTTTATAGAAAGTAGCACATGACGTTTCCTCTTGATTCCCTTCATTTGGTTAAAATACGAAGCTGACAAATGTGGTTACAGTAGCATTAAAATGTAGTGCTAAATAATGGTATATAAGCTACTGTTTATGAACTTCCAAAACATTTTTAGATTATAATTACTAAATTAGGATATCAGGTAATGGTTTATTTGAAGTGACAATTGTTTAACGTCTAGGTGGAGATCCTGGCAAGTGGGTTGGTAGTCCATGGCCAGCTAGCCCCCTCCGAGGTACAGCCGTTACACCGCAGACTTCAAGAGCGGCTGGACCAGCTGAGGGTTAGCATCAAGAGGCCCATGGACAGCATAGTTAAGTGAGTATCACCCATCAGTTATTGTTATTATACTATGTTACTTTTTGGCTTTAATTTGACATCCTTGCATAGGTTGTTTCGCAGTCGTTTCCTGCTGAAGAACAAATTCCCATATCCTTTGAACAACACCATCAAGGCTGTAAATGTGAATTGTTGGTGATTTCAATGATATTTTTTCAATGGCAATGAAGTCTTACAGTTACAATTTTTTAATACGTCGCAGAAAGTTAACTCTATATCTGACAACACGCATGTGGTGGAAATTTAGGGTTAACAAAAGCAACTGTCATCCCACTATGGCTTTGTATAATACTTTTGTATCCTCTCTAACTTGTTTAAAAATATATATTCATTTTTTCTCTTTTTATTTTTTGTAGTTTATTGTCTTAGAGCTTCTGGTTTGAACTATTTTAAACATTTTGCATGCTTACAATGTACGAATTTAATATACATCAAGTTTTTATCCTGAAACTAGTTTCTTAATTTTAATATTTTAACTTACAATTTTGAAAGATTTTACTATTAACTATCACTGGTCAATTGCTTGTTAATTAGGACTAGGAAGTATTTCAATACATTTTTAGTTGTTAATTGTTGTTGATGTGTAGCACCCCTCTACCTCCAGTGCCGTCCACAGAGCAGTACTGCAACACAGTGGGCTACAACCACTTCAACGCTCATGATGATGACATTTACAGCAAACCTGTGGTGAGTTACGTACAGTAAGTCATTCTAGTTCAATAATAAATGTATAGTTTATTGCTCATTTTTAAATGTTAACTATACCTCTCATAATTATATTTTAATCCATGCACAGGAATACTAAAGGATATATCTGCCTGGGTAATTTGGTTAATTATAAGTGTCACCGAGTAGTTGGTAGTAATTCATGATACCTTGGCCTTCAGTTTTAGTCTGTGATTCGTAGTTATACTAACAGTTTTTGGTCATTTGTTCTGTAGACACCAGTAAAAGTAACATTTAACCAATATTTAGTATTATTTTGTTATTTTTTTTTTATTAGCATTTAACTATTGTTAATGTTATTTATATTTGTGTAAACAAGGAATTTCGAATAATCCTTCCTTATTTTGTTTCTTTGATACAAATTCTACACTCTCTTAAAATTTCAAGTCTATCACGCATACAGTTCTTCTGATCATTTAGTTAGTCAGTGGTTTTTGCTTATACATATAAGTCAGCTTATAAATATATATATATGTTTATCAGAGATAGTGGATCAGTGCTGTAACCCAGTAACTTGGGGATAACGTGTTGTGTTGAAGAAATTGTAGGCAACAAGTTCTATGCTCAGTTCTGTTAATACCGACACGGCATCTGCTTAAGGTTTGCCATTGACATGGACACTACTAGAGAGGTCTGGGGTGTCCATGTTGGGTGGTAGTCAAGGTTCAGTTGTTGTTTAGGGAAGAGAACTGAGTGTCAGGCTTGTCATTTAGCTGAAAATCAGACTAACACTACATGGTTCGGTTTTTACATAAAACATTAGGTCCCTTAGTTGCCCTGGCTATTGGGCTATTAAAAAATAGCTTATAGTAGTCAATTATTTTATTGTAGTTTTTTATTGTATTATAAATTACAGTTACTGTTTATTGGTTTCAACTAAAACACTAAACATTTTGTGTATTTTTACTATTCATAATAATTGTCATCTACACTCAAGTTGTGCTAGTAATTATAATTTTAATTTGGAATAGAAATCTTTGTTTTTTATGCGTTCCTTTATAACACTAAAACTTAAACAAAAATTAACTTCATATTTCATGAAAAATAATTAAATGTTACTTTAAAATAGGGTAAAATAATGCCCAAGTGTTAAGGGTTAAAATATGATAACATTTGAGAGATTTTGTGAAAGAGTTAAAGGATTAATGATTTTTTAACAGTGCAGACTGAGATAGACGTAAAGGAAAAATACATTACAATGCTTACCGGTCATTAATATTACTATGTACATATAACTATTTTATTTAAATGTTACAAAAATCGTGGTGACCTTTTACCGTGTTTGATTGCCTTGAAAAAAAAATATATAAAGCACATGCAGAAAGTTTCCTGATCTGAAAAACTGATTAAAAAGGATGTTATCAACTAGATGGTCAGAAATGACGAAGAATGAGAGATCTTTATGAAAATATTTAGAAAGTTATCATTACTGAGAAATTTTAGTCAGACTTTAAAAATCAGATATTACGTTCAACATCTAGTGTGACTATTAATTTGGTAGTATTGTTAAAAAACTAACACTTCAATATTTTACCAGCAAAAATTATGCTGGTGTGTGTTAGGGCAACATCTTTTTGTCTAGCCATTTATGGCAAAATGAACTCAGTCACGGTGCAATAAACATTATTTTATAAATATTATGTTGGTTTGAACATAATATTTTGTTAGTAATACAAGCATGTGAACATCATACCTCTCAAGTTTATTATTATGTAAGTTAACAATTTACAGATGGTTTGGCGATTAATTTCAGAAATAAGGGATTCAGAAAAGGAATTGTAATTTTTGTAGTATCATTTTATGGCCATAAAAACTTGCTTTAATTTTAAAAACCAAATGCTCTCCCTAGTAAAGAATAATCTGCATTTGATTAAGCTTTTGTTTAACCAGCTCATATTTTATTAATATTACTCTTCTTTGCTACATGTTTATTAATAGTTCAATGTGAAAGTAGTTTTTTGTTTTGGAGATTACAGTTGGAATGTTGTAGGAGCTGGCAGATGCGCTGGAGGGGAGAGACTCCCCGCCCCCAGCCATTCCAATGAGACCTCGCTCCAGTGGAACCACCTGTAGCACAACTAGGTAACCGATATCAAGTAGCATTGTTCTCTCATTTTCTGTTACCAGATCAGTTGTTTTGTTTATTCAGATTGTGGTGAGTGAACACTCCATATTTGGATCATAAAGAAGACATCTTATTTTAAAATTACCTCTTAAACTACTTATTATAAAACACTATGCCAAAGTATCTTGTGTTATATTTATCTTTTTTTTAATATATAAAATTGGGAACACCCCTCAACGTTGCCAACCCCATCACTTGCTATGGTTGCCTCGGTAATGCCAGTTGGTAACGCTGTTGACACCTTGGCCTTTGGCATTGGTTTGTGACTACATTAACATTAACATTCTTATTTTCCGTTTAGACTTAATTTATCATTAATTTGATAACTATTTTTATAAAAATATCCTTTAATTTTTGGTAAACCTCCAAGTTATCATATTCAGTTGTACACATAGTTAAATTTTATTTTTTCAATTCAATTAGAAATATTTCTTTATAGATGTTTACATTTAATAAATATAAGCATTAATTAATACAACTTTATTTCAACAAACTAAGTACTAATTTTCTTATTTTACGTATTTCTCTTGATAATTGATCGGTAATTCACACTATATTAGTTTTATTTCCTTAAAACTTATGTATTTGAATATCTTTTTTAATTATTTAATAAGCACAATCATTAGATATCCTAGGCAATATAATTTCTTAAACCACAGCATAGTTACAGAGAATGCTTTCTTTCATTTAGAAATTTAAATCTTATTTTTCTTAATTATTAGGGTGTTTGGTTGTGTATATTCATTTGACATTGAACTTAATAATTTTTCATTCCATATTATCAAGGCTAAATGATTAACATGTATTAGTAGTTTTTTGTTAGTGTGAAAGCGTGTGGGTAGTGTAAGTGCGTGCGTGTGTGTGTATTTTCCAAACCTCTTCAACATCTTATCAGTTTAAGAATTTCATCTGGAATGTTCCCTAATGACTTTAAATTGGCTTAAGTGATACCTCTCTATAAGGCAAATGACATTTCTGATAAAAACAACTTCCACCCTATTAGCTTGTTGAGTGTATTCTCCAAGATATTAGAATATCTTAAAACAAACAATGTTTTAAATGAGGGTCAATTTGGGTTTAGGAAAGACAAAAACATAAGTGATGCCTTGTTCGGTATTGTTAACGAAATTAATGTTAACATAACCATCAATAAAAAAATTATTATGAAATTTTTGGATCCAAAAAAATCTTTTGATTCAATTGATAGAAATAAGTTGTTTTCTAAACTAGAACTGGTTGTTATTCGTGGCAACGCCCTCGTGTGGTTTAAAAGCTATTTCACAGGCAGACTACAGTGTGTGTATTGGTGGGGAACTGAGCGATATTGTACCTGTGGACTACGGTGTGGTTCAAGGCAGTTTTATTCTTGATCTATACAAACAATATGTCTAAATTAAGATTGCACAGCAAACTTTTTCTCTCTGCAGATGATTCCCTAATTTTCCTGTAAGGAAATGATTGGGAGGAAGTGCGTAATAAAGCCCAGCATGATATAGCGCTCGTAAAAAAATAGCTTGACCAAAATACATAATCTTTGAATAATTCCAAAACTAAATTTATGCCAGTAGCCTTAAGAGATAGCCCCAATCTTTTTCCTCAAAATATTATAATTCATTGCTGCGGGAACTACCTTAATAATGCTTGTACCTGTGAACATATTTAAAGAGTAAATGCCTACAAATATCTTGGTGTAATTATTGATAATTGTTTGAAATGGACAGAGCACATACAGTTTTTAAAACTAGAAAATTTTTGTCTGCATTTAGACAATTACGGGAGGTTTTGAATGGGAGAGAAATTAGCTTACTATGCCTATACTCAGTCATTACTTTGATTTGGAATAATTGTGTGGGGAGGAACCTATAAAAGCACTCAACAACCACGCCATGTAATACAAAAAAACTATTTTAAAAATAGCATTTTACAAAGCCAAAACCTACCCATCTGATGCGCTTTTTAGAGAAACTGCCATTTTAAACATTAGACAGCTTTTTGTAAAAATCTCTTGGTATTTATTTATAAAAATGTTAATAATATTTTTCTCCAATCGCACAAGATATAACACCCGCTATGCATCAAACGTGAGAGTTCTTCTTGATCCGCTATATAAATCAGTTTCAATCACTATTTTTCCTTATATTACTAAGAGATTATATAGAAACAATCAAGTGAACTATCCTAATTATAAAATATATTTTTCTACATTGCTGTTAATCTTTAAAAAAATGACCAGAAGTATGGACAAGATAATTAGGCCTAGAGGTAGAGGGAGCCGAGACCATTATCACTAGTGTCTACGGGTGGAGCTGATAGCGTGCCTTCTCCCACCATGGCTTATCGCTTGAGTCGGGAACATGCCCAAACAATGCCATTGCCTTTAAGCCAGCAAGCAATTTTACATATTTCATACAGTTTCTCAAATATTCTACGTTTTGTTTTGACTATTCTTCTTAGTTTATTTTATAAATCACGCATAACTGATTTTGTTTATCTTTTTTAATTTTTTTTAACCCCTTAACTAAACATGTACTAAGATAAAATTAATTTATATATTAATATAAATTATATTTTCCTCTATATTTTTATTTAACACATTTTTTGCTGCAACAGAATTTCAACACTTGTATAAGTAAAACAACTCAGCCTACGCACAGGCAGCCCATGTAGACTATTTTCTATAGGTAACTTGTTGTTTTCATGTATATATATTATTGTTTAATTACTTATGTTAGTGTTAGTTTTTATTAACATAAGTAATGGGGAAAATAAATGAATTTCATTTCATTAGTATGCCAACTGTTCTAGATATACCATAAAGTAAAAGAACAAATATTTAGTATCATCCTTATTTCTCAGTTTTGTTTCATTTAAAATTAGTTTTTTTTCTTCTTTTCCTTACAGAATATAATTTGGGGAAATTCTTCCTTAGTACACCTCTATCATATAAAATCTGAACTTTCTCAAAATTTTAATCAGGCTTATAGTTTTGAAGATTTTTAATAGCTATAATCTATAGTTTACATTGATTAAAATTGGACCTGGCCTCACATAGTGTTCTGCGACTGCAATTCTAACGCAGCACGTTGTGTTTTACAAACACCGTGACAAATACGCTTCTCATGCTAACCACAGCTGGCCACACTGGCTGTTCTTGTCACAGTCAGGAAAAAGTGGCATATATACATATACTATAGCAAAATAATTATAGAAAATGAAATATTTTGTTAGTAATAGATTGGAGATTTTAAGGCATGATCTTGATTTTCATGTTAGAACATGAAACTAATGTAAATTTGGATTGTTTTAAATTTATATTCAAAATGCAAATCAGGTACCACAGGTCATAGTTAATTAAACATATGTTGTGGTTTTAATTAAAACTATGCAGTTTAGAAAAAATACTTTTTTCATATTTCAATGAATCAATTTTATTTAGTTTTTAAGTAGCAGATTATCAGATATAAACACATAGCTAGGCACAGCCGATCAAATTACAAACTTGAGGGCTGTGGTCAAATCAATCATTACTAAATCATGTAACAGTGACTCAAACAAATGCATTACCAGCCAACAACTTAAGTCAGTGTCCAGACAATTATACCAGTGTTTTTAAACTTACCTAATTATAAAACATATCCTTATATTGTTTACATATTTCTTATAAATATCTATCTATGGAATTAAATAAAAAGTTTATTTGTAGTAGTGGAGATTTTGGCGTTAAGCGCCATCAAAGGTCACTTAGTAGAGTGCAGACTCAGCGTCTCTCTGATGGAACTGGGGGAGAAGGTGGGCAGGCAGAGGAGGCACCTCCTCTTCCTCCTCGAACAAGTGAGTAGCATTCATACAGTTTGAATAATTTTATATAAAGTTTATCTTAGTCATATGGCACATTTATACTCTCAGAAAACAACTTAATAATCAATAGGTCTTGAAACTTAGATCAAGTAAATAAATACAGTATAACAACAACAACAAAAATTCAAACATACTTTACATTTTAATCTTGAATAAATTACATTCATGTACAGGAAAGAACCTGTACATGAACTGCCTTTCATCCTTTTATACCTACATTTAATATTTTATTGTTTGTTCAAACTAATTATTTTATGTGGTATCAAACTCATACTTACCGTGAGATTTGATTGGAAAAGTAATCTGAGCTGTGTTTCCCATTCACTTGTGCCGATGGACTTGGTTGTAGGTGTGAGGGCTCTGCTCTTATGAATGAGTAATAAGTCATCACTATTCCAAGACATCATTCACACAGTGAGTCTATCAGTATGTGCATTTGCCACCATTTCTGTTGCAATGCAATTAGAACCTGTCGTAACAACAAATGGAGTCTGTGTGGCAGTACCCTTAAGAGTTGGTTGAAACATTGCAGAAAAGAATAAAACGCACTATACAAATATATTTACAATATAACACAAATCACAATACAATATAACACAACACGATACTAATGTTTCACTATTATACACAAAAATAAAATGGTAAAACTCCGATGCAAGCCAACTGGCTCAAAATGGCACGATTCACGAACGTCGAACACCGAAACGTGACGCGAGACACAGGCAACAATGCAGCGCAAATCCGACCGTTATAAGGCAAGTGGCTGGACCACACTGAATTCCACAAACAAGCATTGCTTCGTCAACCGCCGGCAACAGTTCCGCTGCGCGAGCAGGCACGCTAACCCCCGCCAACTGGCTCAAAATGGCGCGATCCACGAACGAAGAACAAGGAAATGTGACACGAGAAACAGGCTATAATGCGGCGCAAATCCGACCCTTCTAAGCCAAAGGACTAGGTAACACTGAAGCATACAAGCCGGTATTGATCCGTCCACTGCCGGCAACTTATCAGCCCCTTTTACTCTTTCAATGTGGCCTTATCAAGTTCTTTCATATATGAGTGAAATCTTTGGCCATGCTCTTTAGTATCAATAAATTTTCTTGTTTTTCAAACGTTATATATTTATGATTTTAAATCATAAACCAAGCATTCTCATAACATTATAGACAGTGAGAACATTGATTGTTCAAAAGTTGAAGATTTATAGTTTTAAGTTTACCACAGTATTGAAGTAACACAGTTGGTGCATCTTGCTGGTGGCATTTTAGCAGATCGTTTTCTTAAGGTCCTCATGGAACTGTATTTTTATTATTTGTTTTTATTCTTTAGATAATTTTTATATAATTTATTATTGTCTGTAAGATGCAAAATGTTCATATTTATTAAAATGTAGGCTGTGAAACTGCATTTCAAAACAGGGTGGATTGGTCCTTTTCTGTTCCATTTTTATAAAATGTTTTATATATTTAATTTTGTATCAATGACAACAAGTAACAGTTTTTGGTACTTTGTATAAACATATATATCAAGATTAATTTATTTGATACCACTGTATGTGTGTGGGTGGGCAGGTGGGTGTATATCATACTCAAGTATCATATACGAGATACTTGCTCACAATACAGATTGATCTGTACCTTCAAAGGCTTTACTGATTTTTATACAGTTTTGTAAATATAGTATTGATTTCATACACATTTACAAATTTATATTAATATATATATAAGTAAAAATATAAATGGACAAGTAGCACATATCGCCATTTGACCTTATGATTTAAAATTCAAAGCTATGTACTAAGCCTTCTTTCAGTTAAAATTAACTAAAAAAAAATATGAATGGGTGTCACAAGTGCTTTTTATCTGAAGCTAACTAAAATGTCTGGTAGTTGCATCAGTCAACTAAAACAGTATTTTTGTAATTAGTTAATGACTTAAATTGGCTTTAAATATTGCTTTATGACCACCACAAAAAAAACATGGACAGATGGCAACTTTTAAAATAATATTGGTTATTCTAAAGTTCAATCTCTACGTTAAACATTTATACAAGTATTAGTAAACTTTACTATTATCAAACTGTTTTCTTCAGCTCTAGTTCTGCAGTTCAAGGCATGTACATGTTTGAATAGGAATGAAATGTAAATTTACATATAAATAATGTTCAGCAGACACCTTGAACTGCAGAGCTCATAGCAATGAGAATCTGAATGAAACTGACAATGATTGAATTGTTTCAGCTCCAGACAAACGGAATAGTGGGGAAGTCCCTCCAGCACCACCCAAAAGGTTGGCTTGTCGAAAAGTAAGTGAATTGTTTTTATAATTTATATAAGGTTTGCATTACACTACGATTAATTAATAACCTTTATTTTTTTCAGTTTAAACCACTAAACTAAATAATTTGGTTTTTATTGTTTTGGGCTAACCATAAATATGAGAGAGAAGTAAGTTATTAGAAGGAGATTGCAGTATTAAAATGAAGATATTCCTATTTTTGTATTTTTACTAATAAAATAGAACAGATTAGAAGCTGTTGAACAATATAAATTTCTGTTTCCCTAAATATTGAAGTAGCGCTTTTTATTTTGAGGCCTTTGCCACCTCCAATCCTGCCCAAAGCCCCCTGACAGCTGATGACGCACCAGACTGTAAAACAACATAGCCTCTATTAAATACAGGATAGCATTTTTTAAGATCTATGTTTTTTTAATTATTCCAATTTTAAGTTAAAGAATTGTATTTTAATGAACTGGTATGAAGTTTAGAAATATTTTAAGAGCTAATCGAAAAAATTCATGCATAAATATTTCTCTTTGGGTTGCATAATACAATATACCTAACTTCAGAAATAAGCTAAAAAGAAGTGGAATACTTCTCCATTCCAGTGGCAATCTTAGTAGAATAGAGTTATGTTTCTAAAACTTTCATGAACCAATATATATTGGTTTTCCAGCTTAGATATGGACGACACTTGTTCATCTACAATCAGCACACTCACATACCACTCATATTTGCCCATATCTCTATGCTCAGCATTTTACTGATGAATAATGAATTAAATAAATACACAGTTTCCCATGCACAATATTGTGTCCTCAGTTGTTTGGCCTAGCAGTAATACGGTAGCCAGCATCTGCCTAACTCACAACATAGGGTATTAGATTTATTTACATTAACAGTTCTGATAAAATACTCAACACACCAAGTATGGCAGCCCTTGATTTGTCTCACATATTGTTCATCATTCCTTGTGTTTTTGGAATTTATAATGTTGCCATGATGATATTGACTGTGATTATTGTTGTCTTTATTTTTATTTATTTTCTATTTTATAATACTTGTTTTTTTATAATGAACATAAATGATTATTTAGACTCAGAGCCAGTATTAGGTCAATGAATGGTTTATATAATTGATTTTATACACAAAATAGATTTCCCATCCAATGTTAAATTTTGAGTCTCAAAATATCAGCTTTTTTGTGTGGGGCCCTAGAGTAGTTCCATGTAAATTTAATGCAGTTTAATCCTCGTACTGGCATAGTGCAGTTTACCGCTCTTAAATTGTGCTGCCAAATTATTTTTATTTATGTATGTATCATCCATTACGTTTATATTTCGTAAAACTAAATAAAATTTAGAATATCTTCAGTTTTTCGTTTTATTATTGCATCATTGTTTGTAGTGCATTTCGTTTGTGTTGCATCATCAGGCAACACAAATTTATTTTCTGTTATAAACAAAACAAGACAATAATGAATTTTAAAGACATATGTAAATAATTAAAAGAATATAAGAATAAATATATGGTAAATTATTAATTTTATATATATATATATATATTATAGTATACTTTTTTATAAAATGTGATGATAATAAACAAGAATTTTGAATAGGCCCACTTTCAATATTTATTAAAGATGAATCACTTTTGTTATAAAATAGGTTTCCTAGGAATTTAAAGGTTTTGAAGATGAAACAGATTTTATTATTTTTGAATCTTCTTTTGTGATGTTATGGTTTGTTGCTAAGCAATGTTTAGCAACTGCTAATTTTTCTTCTCTTTTTTTATTCAAATTTAATATGTGAATAATTTTCTTTAAATCTTATTTTAAAATTTCTCTTTGTTTGTTCTATGTATTTTTTTTTCACAATTGTCACAATTAATTTCATAAATTCCAGATAGATTTTCATTTTTAATTTTGTCTTTATTTATTAAAATAATATTTTAATCTTTTAATAATTTTTTTAATCATTTTTAATAATCTTCTTTTATTAAGTTACCAGAGAAAAAATATATATTTATGTTGATTTATGTTATGCATATTATACAATAGCCTATTATTTTGAGATCACAATGATACCAAAATTTACACTGTATGATTTTTTAATGCTTTTTATTTAAGAAAATAGTCTGAAAATCGACTGAATATTGCCTGCTGCTTAGGCAAGAAATAACTGCCAGCTCGAAGGTTAAACCACCTGTGGTTGTGGGCCTAACTAACTAACAAAATACAAGCACAAATATTCCTATTAGATGGAATATATATTATAGGTGTAGTATATAGATCTACAATAATATGTTTAACCCTAGCTGTACTGTCTGGTTTTACCAGCAATACACACCAGATTTGTGTCACTTTGTAAGTCTTGGGATTATTTTTTTTTCACCTACTAATAAATATCAAACTATATGTTGTTATATATCATTATTTTCAGAATTTAACGAGAAATAAAAATAAAATAACATCACATTTTTTTAACTGTTCAAAAATTAAACAAAAATAAAAAAGACAAAAATTGCGAAATTTTTGAATTTTTTTTCGTTTTACCTCTGAAATGTGATAATAAACAAATGTTTCCATGGTAATCGATATGTTTTTTCTATAGAACAGTTTATCTACTTCAAAAATACGTATAATATGATATACTTTATTCAATGAATATTCTCAAAATATTGCAAGCAGTAAACACAAACAATAACACAAATCAGCTGACGAAAAATACTGTTGATGTTGTAGCAAAGAAAAAAAATAGCTGCTTCACTCAAATTGTTGTCATAGAGTACCAAATTAAAGTATGCTTCTTTCTGCACATTTTGAGTACTATAACAACCGTTCCATACCAATAGATGACTCAATAACGGCAAATTACGAAAGGCATGCACATCGACGTCAGAGGCGTCGACGGTATCGGCAAGCAGGTGCCGATCGACGCCTGAGACGTCGTTGGTACTGGTAGGGTTAAAAATCAATTTAATGATAATGAGGTATAGTCAAAAAGTTTCCGGAATTGGTAGATCTTTATCCCGGGAGAACACGCACAGTAGAAACTCCGGCCATAGAACGCACCTGAGCGCTGCGCTCAGTTCGTCTGAAAACCATTTATTTTAGCATAAAAGCCTAAAACACTTGAGTTTTTATTCTAAAATTGATTAATAACAAGCAGGAAAAAATAAGTTTAGTCAAAATTGTAACAACATGTTTTTAATTGTGTCCAACAATAAACGAAATAAATTGGGCCACATTAAAATGTATGATAAATAATACAACGTTACTTCAAGAACGTTGGAACCTTGACCATCCATTCATTGTATATATTTACGTTACTGATCAATGTGAAGAGCCGTTTGGACACCCTGCCCACCAGAAGCCACATACACAACCATGACACATGCAGGAGGCTCGAATTAGACATTTTTCAATGCCGCTTGAGGAAGACAATCCTCTGATCCTGATCAGATTGGTATTCGACTCTTCTACCACCTTGGTTAAAACAGTTACCGGCTAAACAATTTGGATATCAACTGAAGAAAACTCTTATAGGAAAAGAACTTTATTCTATTGAAGAATTCTTCCAAAGCAGTTTTTATTAAATGTAACTACTCCTTGATTTGTAATAACTTTTCTTTTTATTAAAATCTTGTTTTATGTTAAAATAATACTGACGATTGTACTGTCTTTTGGCTACACAATAAAAATGATTTTGATTTGATTTGATAAAAATTTGATTCATTAGTGATTGTAAAATTTAAAATGTAATATTTGAAATACATATGAACCTAATGAATGTATAGTTCTTACTTGTCAAAATTAGTCTTCATAGTATTCTTGTGGGTGTTCATTGTCATTACGGCAGCCGGTGCAAGTAGTCACTGTATGTTCGCCACAAATTGCCGCACCACATGATGCACAACGGACTTTTGTTTTCCTGTTCTTTAATCGAGGGCAATATTGACACTTTTCACGTTGAACTTGTTCATTCCTAACTTCACGAGGTGACTCCTGAATACATAATTCCATCTTTATGAGAGATTTTAGGTCTGGGCACAATGCTGGATTTTCCATTCTTGTTCTAAGTTGGTTTTTCACTAGATCCTGCGCAAACGATCTTCTAGAAACAACAGAATTTGTATTTATGTAATAAATAATATGACTGTTGATCGTTGCAATGTCCATAAGGGTAAAAAATATCGCTAGAGGCCATCTATTACACACTCTCTTCACTGAATACTGTTTTCTTTTTTGATCCACTATATTCACGCCTCCTTTTGTTTTGTTGTAATAAGTTATTATTTCAGGTTTATTTTTATCTCCAGAAGAGAGGTCAATTTGATCATCATGGTGCATGGTTGATAATAGAAGAACATTTCTGTTCTTTTTATACGTAGCTAACTAAAGTGCACCTATCCGCAAAAACAAACAAGCTACTTTTCTCGGGCATTTGTCGTGTTTGTGTAACCATTTCTGGAATTTCCCGGCGATTTTTTCTAATTGTCCCAACAATTGTTGTTCGGTGATTTTGCAGAAGGTCTCTAGCCAGTGTAACTGAGGTAAACCAATTGTCACAGGTTATATTTCTGCCTGTTGTATCAATTGGCTCAATCATTCTCTTCACGATAGCTGATGGGCTATTATCTACAGAATAAGGTCCCTCTGGTTGTGTTCCTGCATACATTTCCATTTTCAAAGTGAAATAAGTTTCAGAATCGACTATTGAAAATATCTTTATCCCATATCGGTCTGGTTTACTTGGGATATACTGTCTAAATGGGCACCGCCCAAAAAACCTTGCCAGCATTTCGTCTATAGTACAATTAGTTCCCGGTTTGTATGAGGCCATACATCGTTCTACAAATCCTTGAAACAACTCTCTAATTGGAGCCACTTTATCTGTTTGTCTCCTCTCCAACCTATCTTCAATGTTGTCGAATCGTAAGGCTCGCAACAGAAGCTTGAACCGATTCACTGACATAACCATTCTGAATATCGATGGCGACATCATGGTATTTTGCCACAAATCAAAAAGATCCAAGTGAGAGGACTTTAGTAAACCTGCATAGTATAACAGTCCAAAAAATGACATAAGTTCATCTGAATTAGTGTCTTTACAGTCTCTTTCTCGGGAAAAGTTTGGCCTAATCTTTGCTAAGAGTCGGTTTGTGTGAATAACAATGTCATTGATTACTTCGTCTGGAAAAAATATTTTCCAAGCTTCAATTGGTGTAAAAGCATTCCTTGCATTACCCTTCAACCCTCTCGCCTCAGTCACTACGTTATGTTGTCTGGTTCTAATTCTGTTTTGTTGGAAGCTATGAAGACGCCACTTTGTTATTGCGTCTTTACCTAGCACGTATGGAACTCTCGCATCTGACACAAAAACACTGTTTCCGGCCTCACCCGCTTCATTTTCGGAGTCAGTTTGATGGTCACTAAACTGCTGTTCATCTTGCTCCTCTATACCTTCATCTAGACCGGCTTCTTCACCCAACGGCCTTTCGTCTTCCCCCAATTCATCGTCACTGTCACTTAGCCATATTTGAATATTACGTTGAACTCGCTCAATATCCATGGCTTATAGTAAAATCACAACACAAAACAAATAATATAAATTAGAGATATATATACACCTTACAATAACTAATAACAAATAAAACAAATATATTGGGACACAAAAGTAACTGTACTGTCACGACACGCACCTGAGCGCTCCGCTCATTTGACATAACTGAAGTGGTTTTTACTGACTAGAAGGAGGGGTAGGGGGATAAAAGGTTCACTAGACTGACGCCAGATTGTTTCTTGGAAGGTAC
Source organism: Stictocephala bisonia (assembly GCA_035578905.1). NCBI lineage: Eukaryota > Metazoa > Arthropoda > Insecta > Hemiptera > Membracidae > Stictocephala > Stictocephala bisonia. The sequence goes on along the minus strand of JAQJVL010000089.1, from coordinate 1,897,801 downwards.
ACTCAGTGCTAAAAGTTTCGGACTAAAAATGTTGAAGTACAGTCAAAAAAACACTCATTACTGAGCGCGCCGCTCAGGTGCGTGTTCTCACGGGTTATTGTGCAAAGATAAAAACTTACAAACCTATTTTCCTTCAAAATAGTCTACTTCTGCATCACCACACTTGAAACAACAATTATACAGTTGTTCAAAACAGTTTTGACACTGATTTTTTTAAATGTATTTAAATGATTTTGTCATAATTTTTCTGAGAGCCTTCAGCACCAGAAACTCGTTTTCCTTTTTTTTATATTTTCGCCATGTTAACAGGAAGAAAATGGCAGGTGCGAGGTCTATTGTGGTATCGCGGAGCTTGACTAGGTAGTTACGAACTAACAGGGATCAATGTGCAGGTGTATTGCCATGCAGCAAAGTCCAATTGTTTTCTGCCCATTTTCAGGCCATTTCTTCCTAATGGAACCTCGTAAGAGCCTACGAATTTTAGTGTGAACACTGCCAAGTGATCAATTTAACTCATATGTGATTTCATCAATTGTTATCTTCTGTTTGCATGGACTATTTGCTGAACTCGTTCAGTGATGTCACCTGTGGTTGCAGTTGAAAAGATGAATAATGAATTTTATTTCCAACTAAAATAAATAATATTACAAAATATACATGGTTTGGAAATTAACTGGTCACTATGTCCAGTAGTATGACCAGTTTATAAAAAGGAAAATAACCTTAAAAAAAACAAAGTTGAGTTCAGTTCTTAACATTAAAAAGCAATAGACACCTGCTGCCTGCAGCACTTAAATGAACAAGGCCTACATTCCATATCTTTTTGCTTACATGCATGACAATCTACATACAGTTTAATGTTCCAAAACATGAAATTTAAGTTAAATGTAACACACATGATATTACAATAAAATATTATTTCCTATATTATCTGTCTAATATATGCAACAGTAAAGATAAGAAAGCATAACTTAGGAACAGCACAGTAATAATATCCTGATATATATAATATATAAATATATTTATACAACTATACTGATACACATATATACACACACACACGTTTAAAAAAAATAGAAGATTCGCATACGAAAGTCATCTTCAATGTTTATGCGACCTTAACGAAAACATTTGTGCTATTCGTAAACTTTGCTATTCCTCGTATGCTAAATTTCACCTCAACTCCCTACGCTTGAATTAAAATTTTAAATGTCTCAGAAGATAACTTTTGAAGTAAAACACAAAATTTAATGTTTTTTCGCTGCTGATTAAATCAATTTTCAAAAAGCGACATTGTAAACACGCAAATACACGAAAAGCACTCCTCACAGAGAAACAATGGTGGCTGAGCAATACTCGCGCTACCGATGTCCCTTCTCTAGGAGCAGTACTAGCAGCTACAAAACAAAATTCCCACTGGCATCCACGCAGTGTGTTTCTCAACATCGATTCCAGGAACTTTTTGGCTATACCTTGTACTATAAATGTTATTAAATTAACCTGTATATGCTTGCTCTATATTAAGATGTTATTTGTTAAGTTAGAATGAGAAATATCGATGAATAATAATTTAGGTATCATAGTAACATATGGCTCACTTTGTTTAGCTTTTTATGGTGTTTAAAAATTTGCTCATTATTTTATTGGTTCTTAAAACTAATTATATATCTAATGAAATCACATACTTTCAGTTTGAATATGATGTATATAGGTAGTGGTATTCATTGCTGAATAACATTTTTATGACTTTTCCAAAAATGCTTGTACCATGCAGTACCATGGCCAAGAACCTACAAGGTGAAAAAATCATGGAAACGCTTTTACAACTTTTTTATAACTTCAGTTGTAAAAGTGAAATCTTTTACATCATCATGGTTACGAAGAACCCACTTTCATTTGATACTAAACTCAACATTCATTGAAGATTTTCGTTTGACTCCTCACGGGCCATCCCCTGAAAAGATTAAATGTCGCTAATGGCGTCAAAAAGTAGGTAGTTTGTAACCATGATGATGTACAAGTTTTCACTTGTATAAGTGAAGTCATAAAAAAGTTGTGAAAGCGTTTCCATATTTTTTCCACTTTGTATACTAACTTTGTTAACATGTAATTCAGTTTAAATCCAGAAATAAAGTTTAAAATGAAACAAACCTAAACATCTGTTTACAACTTAACATTTAAGTGAGCAGACTTGCCACGATTCATACAAAAAGCATAATAGTTACCAAAGGGTGTTGGAATAATTGTTTTATTGTTTGTAGGATTCTGATGGAGGAGATTGCTCAAATCTCTTGCGAGACTCGGGTTATTCAGAAAATCTAAACAACCTGTCGGGATATGAAGAATGGGTGTTACCACCAGCAATTTCACCTCGAGCCCAGGGCGGGCCTTTGCCCCCTCCAATCCCACCCAAGGCTCCCCTGACAGCTGATGACACACCACACTGTAAGAGAACATAGCCTCAAATAATTACAGGATAACTTTTTTTTTAATATTTAGAAAAGGGTTGTAACTTTGAATCTTACTGTGTTTTCTAGTTATTAAAATTTTTAAGTTGAAAAATTATATTTCAGTGAATTGGTAAAATTGTTGTAATACTATAAGAGCTAGTTGAAAAATGTCGTGCATAAATAATTATATCTCTTTGGGTGGCAAAAGCCGATATTCCTAACTTAATCCTTTCTACTCGTATGTCGGACGCTGTCCGACATTGTAATTTAGCCGTTCCACTCGTGTGTCGGACAGCTTCCGATACGGCAATGACGCAAGTTTCGTTTGGTTGTTTGGTTATCAATGTTCCTAATTCGTGCTCCTATCATGTGAAAACTAAATGAACTACAATTGGTCATCATGGGAACTAGAATGTCACGTGATGTTATTGTTATTCTTTCTTGTTTATTCTAACCTTCAGTTCGATGTTTTGTTATTTGACACTTGACAGTAGTGTAAAAATGTTGGCTCATAGTAGTCCAAATCTTATGGATGCTGAAGTAATGTAACAATTACAACGTGATTTATCAGATGGTGAATCAAGTGAAGATGAAAGTGTTAATAAAGATGAAATAATTCTTCCAACATTAGAAAATATCTAAGAAAATTAAAGTGTTGTACAAGTAGGCCAAACTGTAAATAGTGGTGATAGTGATATATAATATTTGAACGATATCATACCATATTACAAATATACTTTTTGGTTAACTTTTGTTTTCTTTCCATTCTATCACATAAAATATATATTTAAGTGTTTAAATACATTTTATAACATTTTAATTATTACATAAACCTCACAGATACTGAACCGCTTCTTACTATCGAAAATACGCCATAATATTACAAGCTGAGGGGGCAAACAAGTAAAAAATTAATTGAGGAGAAAGGGATAAGAAATAAGCTTAAATCACTTAATGGCAATTTAGTAGAATGGAGATATGTTCCTAAAACTTTCATGAACCAATATAGATTAACTTGTTTACCCAGAAGTTTGGCTTTGACAAAATAATTATTGTCAGCTATTTTTTATAAAAACGTGTCATGGGTAGTGGTCATAATAATACAAAGTAAAAGTGAAGGAGATCAACAAGTATAAGCAACAAGTCAAATTGTGGAATCACTTTGGCTGTTTGCAGATTTAAAAAAATTGATTGGCTGTTGCAGACTCAATAGCTAGGACCTAGTTTCCTCATTCGTTCACCTGACAATACAAGTACATGTCTAGCGATAGGTTTTTATGATTTTAAAGAGAGTTATAGTGTTCTCTATGTTCCAAAATCAGTCTGAAACCTTCACTTGAATAGTTAGATTAGACCTTAGATAATTGATCCTAGGAAAGTCTCAGAGTAATCTTTTCCTGTTAGGTAAATTGTTTTATATATAAAGTTTGCCAATCTCCAGTCATTGTCACCACATTTTTGTTCTGCATCAGTTTTTGGACTCTCCTCCAATTCTTCAATTCTTAGGATGAGCCAGCATAGAGATGTTCCAGCTTTGTTTGAGCTTATCATATAAAAAAATGTCACACTACATTCATTTTCTTCCCTCTACCCCTGTATCTTATAGTGTTGCAATCTCCTTACTTTCCTCCCCCCACTCTGTCAGGCAAATGCCCTTTCTTCCTGCTGCTCCTTGGAGGCATTATCCTAAACTAAGAAGATATTTAGAAGTTGTAGTATAATTCTCCATCATCGTGCTCCAGTCTCTTGCTGGTGTCCTTCTTGTCAAGAGACATTTCCAACTCCGACAAGACAGGTCTGTGATTGAACCCAGTAACTCTCCTGGCCCTAAACAAAGAACCTCAACAAATTCAGTTCTGTAAGGATAGAGTTAGTGGGAGATCTCTGCGAGGCTGCCTCCCCTAAAGCCTTTATCCTGAAATTTAGATTTGTGACTTGTTTCAGTTGGTAAGTTGACTGTCAATATTCACAAGTTGTTCCCTCCTAGGCTTGACAATATCTTGGTATCCACTTTTTCCATGAGTCAGTAAACACGCAAGGAAGACAAGGATTAAAAAAGGTAGTGTGCAGTTTGACAACGATTCTATGGCATGTTTTCTTGTCTCCTCAATACCTGAAACAAGTTCTTTTAAAGTGAATCCTATAAGTCTTATAATCAACATTAAGGAATATTTAATCATCCTAGTCTTGAGTGATCAGTCTCCAGTGCTGTGTACATCTGTGTGCCCTTTTATCAGCAGGTGCTAGTAAAGTAGTTACTTCAGTTTATCGCCTCCTACTAGTCATATCTTTATTTATCTGGCTTAAAATTCACTCTTTAAATTAATAAAAGAACAAACACTATGTTATTGTAATTTTTCAACAGATGAAAATAAAATGTGTGTTATATCCTAGATGTCTCAAAGCAAACACAGCGGAAACTGGTAGAAACTAATTAGGGTCATTGAGATTACAGTTGTGTAGAATGATTTTAGAAGTGGGGAGGGGCTTGTTGGAGTGTTATGGTTCAATTTAGATAAGTCATTTTCTCAGTCAAGGTAGAAAGCTAGCCAATCTTTATTTATTTTCCCGCGAACAGTTAAGATAATTTTGGATTCATACAGTTTAATTTTTAAAGTACACAATGTATAAGTAGATCATAAACATCAACCTAAACTGTACATGTATTCACTTTATCTCAGTTATTGTTAATTTTGTAACTACTGTTAAATCTTGTGTCAGAATCAATCTGATGTTGATCAATTTGACAATAGTAATAAGTAATAACTAATCAGAGTTGTAAAAATGTTTGAAAGGGATCAGCTGATATCCAAAGTTTATTCATTTTTAATTCAGTTATTAATTAATGCCTTTTTCTAAGGAACAGTCGGCCTTAGTTTGTAACAATGACTGTTTACGCTCATCTACACTTATTCGAAATCCATATTTGCTCATGTATTGATGATCAGCTTCTTATAAATAAATTAGTTACCTCAGATAAATTATTCAGTCATTAATAAGTGTTAACACAAAAACATGCTATGGCCAAGTCCAATAATATTTGTAATTAGTTTTTGTAATGGCAAGTTCAGGTGGTTACCAGGCCAGAATTCCAGGATGCTGTAACAAGACCAATCAGAAGGCCCCTCAGTAGAGTGGTTGGTTTCACTTTTCAGTGATGTTATTTAGTAGTTAAATAATGTTATTCTATTGTAGAAAACATCATTTTTAAAGAAAGTAATTTTATGATCTCATGTTGCTGCTGTATAAAAGTAATTTCTGTGTTTACTTGTTCAGTAAATGCCACCAACCGAGGTGCGAGTGTGGAGAACTACTCAGTTCCTCGACTGCAGAGCTCGTCAGACCCCAATGACACAATCTAACTGACTGGTTGCTTCACTTCTTCCTTGATTGTTCACTGTTTTCAACTTACTATTCTTTTGTATTCTCCTGTGATTGACTAAGTATTTTATCGAGCTTCATTCATTGTTTGATATTACTGCTACGAGCTTTAACTCAGGCCTAATTTTAATAAGTTTTGGTAGAATAATTTTTATACTTGTATTAGAGAAATATGAATGCATTCATATATCGAAATAATGATAAACTCTTGAATTTACTTTGAATGAAACACTTCGCTATTTATGGGTAGGGTCAATTTGCTTTAAACATTGATCCTGTTTATTTTATTAACTGTACTTTACTGGCATAAGAAATCTTATTTTGGCAGTTGGAGTTTTAAATAAGTTCACTTTTAACAAATTGTGATTAATATTATATGCTTATTTTTTCTTTTTACAAACATTGAGGTTTTTACAGTTCACTTTAGAAAATGTAATTTCATTCATATAAAATGTAAGATCACCTGTTACAGCCAGCTAGTTGTGTGTAGTCATTTCAAATAGAGGTAATCAAGTGCAATAATAGTACAAACATTTTTACATATTTGTTCATTTTTTCACTTGTTAATGAACCATTCAATCAGGCAGAGTACTTCGTTGTAATATTGGATTATATACAGTCTAAAGAATGTGCAAAACACATTAACTAGAAAAAACTTCAGGTTATGCCACCTTACTCCTGAGTAGACTTTTTTCTCGCCAGTGTATTTTTTAAATTGACTTTTTGGACATCAGAATGTGATTTAAATTTATTTAAAGTAATTTTCATAGCTAATTTATTGTTTCGACAAAATACTAACACTGATATCTATAAAAGCTATACTTTGTATAAAGCATAAATTATGGAAACTAAGTTGATATTTAGACTTAGTCACAGAGCTTTCGCCCTACCCCAACTGTAAGGAAGGGGGCGTGGGAAACGGAAAGATTGCCATTTGTTTCTAGAATAAGTCCTTGACAAATACCTAAATAGGTGCCATCCAAGTTGTTAAGATGAATAAATAATTTTAAAAAAAGTAATGGAAGGTGAGATATTTTCTTACCACAGGCGTAATGGTAACTTGTCACTTTCCATTTAAGTAACTAGGAATAAAATTATCCTAAGAGAAATAGTAAAAATACAGAAAACCCTCTATAGTTTGACACCTTGTGGACTATGGAAGTGTTAAAGTGTCAAACTATAAAGATGCATAGTAAAATTGGTGGAAGAAAAATTGGTTATTATAGGGAATTGTACTGTAACTTTTATATGAATAGGTAAAAATCAAACGAAACCAATAGCAAGCTACATATTATGTCATAACGTATGTCCCACTGAATTGATATGGAATTACAGCACGTAGTTATTAATGTATGAACAAAACAGTACTTACAAACACAGTATATTTAATATAAAAAAATAGATTATTTTCTACTGTTATTCACTTTGAAACTATTTCTTTGATCTGCACAAGCTGAACCATGCACAGACAATAATTTTGCCGCGTAACGTCACCATGGCTGGTGTGGAAATATCGAGATTGTACTGTAGTTTGATAATTATGTTTGATTTTAAAGCATATAATGGATTTTTATCTTTTAAAATTAATCTATGTAATTTTTAATTAAATTTATATTCAAACGTGTAAATAAGATATATGTTTGAAACTACAGATCTAAGGTTTAAGGTAAATTCTTAATGGATAATTAGTATAATGGTTAAATCCTGGTTTATTCAGTTTTGATATTAAACTGAGATGTATCAGATGGTGGACCTTAGTTTTTAATTTTTCATGGGGCTATTAACTCTATCATGCATGATGAATCAATTTTTATATGTCATAAAATCCACCAACAAAATCAAGTAAAGTATTACAGTTTTAAACTCAGACTGAAGTCAGCTTTATAATGTACGGTCGCGGTAATCTGAATATGTGTTTGCAAGGCTCTGTTCGGACTATCAAGGTTTGAGAAAACATGCTAACTATGCCATAAAATCACCATTTAATTAACTAATAAATTATAATATTTTATAAATATAATAATAAGCTTGACACATAGAGTAATGGAAAAATTCTACTATTTACACACATATTAGATGGAAATTCTAAGTTCACTTATAAGGAAATGTTTCTATCTATTTTACAATTAGACGGATTATACGAATTTAAGCTAAAAACATTTAATGATTTTTATACATGCCTACATTATTATTACTGTTATTATTTCTCTAAAATTAACTCTACAAATTAAGTTAAAAATATCCACAATGTGTTTAAACAAACACTATTTAAGGATGTATAGTGAAGTCACTATTGTAAAGTCGTACCACTTAATACTGGACAGTCAAGTGAATGCCTGCAATAATGTAATAGGCTAATAGAATCTGTTAGACACTGGCAGTCCCTTTCCTCTCACTTCAGTACTGTGTGTGGACCGGCTAGATCCACAATTGCTTTTTATTTTTATGCAGCTGTGTCTCAATCATAATCTTCCATTATAATATACTTGTTTAGTTGTTAAGATACGATAATACATACAAAAAGTCAACAAATATAAAGGTCAATATTATATTCAAAATATTAAGAATGGGTTCAGTTTCGCAGGGGATTCATAGAGGCAGTGAACCTGAGGCATATTAGTTAAGTAAACTAATATTACTTTATAACTGTCAAAGTTGTTGTTGATACAACTCCAGGGTGTGGGGAGCTGAGGAGAGAGGTTCTACAACTGGCTTATTTACCTAAGATCAACAAATATAAAGGTCAATATTATATTCAAAATATTAAGAATGGGTTCAGTTTCGCATGGGATTCATAGAGGCAGTGAACTTATAGCATATTAGTTAAGTAAACTAATATTACTTTATAACTGTCAAAGTTGTTGTTGATACAACTCCGGGGTGTGGGGAGCTGAGGAGAGAGGTTCTACAACTGGCTTATTTACCTAAGATCAACAAATATAAAGGTCAATATTATATTCAAAATATTAAGAATGGGTTCAGTTTCGCATGGGATTCATAGAGGCAGTGAACTTATAGCATATTAGTTAAGTAAACTAATATTACTTTATAACTGTCAAAGTTGTTGTTGATACAACTCCGGGGTGTGGGGAGCTGAGGAGAGAGGTTCTACAACTGGCTTATTTACCTAAGATCAACAAATATAAAGGTCAATATTATATTCAAAATATTAAGAATGGGTTCAGTTTCGCATGGGATTCATAGAGGCAGTGAACTTATAGCATATTAGTTAAGTAAACTAATATTACTTTATAACTGTCAAAGTTGTTGTTGATACAACTCCGGGGTGTGGGGAGCTGAGGAGAGAGGTTCTACAACTGGCTTATTTACCTAAGATCAACAAATATAAAGGTCAATATTATATTCAAAATATTAAGAATGGGTTCAGTTTCGCAGGGGATTCATAGAGGCAGTGAACTTATAGCATATTAGTTAAGTAAACTAATATTACTTTATAACTGTCAAAGTTGTTGTTGATACAACTCCGGGGTGTGGGGAGGTGAGGAGAGAGGTTCTACAACTGGCTTATTTACCTAAGATTAATAATATTTTCATGTAATTTTTATTACATGTACACTCTGAATAAAATATGACATAAAAGATATCCTCGATTACCCTGTATTTATATTATTCAATACATGTGGCCCAGGAGGTCATGTATATTTTAGGCTCAGTATAGAGGAGAAAATAAAATATGGAGTTCACTTAATGTCTTTCTATGGAGTAGTTGGCCTTAGTTTGTAATATAGCATTCTCTTATCACACTCATTCATTGTCCATACCTATATGTGTCTAAATAATAACTTGAAATTAATTATTGTATGGTATAACATTTCTTTTTGCACTCTTTACTTTTAAAAATTTAACAAAAAATTGTTGTTAACCTTTTTTTTAGTGAAATAGTTTTTGCGTAAATGAACCAACCTCCTACTCAATGCTAATTTCTGTACTCTAAAAAGCTCAATGTAGTGTCTCAATAAATAAGAGTAAACTTGAGGCAATTCCATCCAAACTCCATCATGTTACTTAAATTGAAGTTCAGCTTGAAACATAAGGAAAATTTAATGTTTCACTTGTAAATAAATGTTCAAATAAATGAAGAGGACTTTTAACCAATAATGCCATGTACTACTAAATAATTAAATATACATTTAAATTTAAATATAGATTTCTTAATACGGATTTGAAATATTGTCATTATTTATTAAATTATAAATATGTAAGTTCAAAAGTATTTATATTCTTTCTGCACATCTCAATAAAAAACCGCCTCAGTTATGTTTCTGACAATCTTCTACTAACATTTTAATTTCTACTTACAAGAATTCTAGCATGTGCTATTGTTTTTGTTTGTTTTCATTTTTGTATTGCTTTACTGTTGGGTGGCCAATATCTCTACTTAGTATACAACGACTGTATATTATATGGTGGTTTCAAGCCCAAAATTGATATGCACAGAATGAAAAGTCACTAGTCAAGTTTAGGGTTAGTCTAGCTTTAGTCAAATGTATCATATATATTGTTACAGATATCTATCAGATTTTATGTTAAGCTTATTATGAACTGAGTTTTATTTTGTATTTATGTTGCTGGCACATCATTTTGTTTAAATAAATCACTTTATTTGGCTTTCAAAGGATTATGAACCAAAAATACATGTTCAAATGGTTTTTAATAATTGTTTATATATTTTTATAAAATCTAAACATTTACATAGCATATAAAACATTGTATATTTATCCAATAATTAATAGTAGTTTGTATACATATATAATTTTGTAGATGATAAATTTATATTTTGTATGAAATTAAAATATGAACAGTTTCATTGTTATGATCCACGTTTCAGCTAAATGTTTTTATTTGTTGTTATTGTTTGTATTATAATTTTTAATGTATTTTTACGATGTCATGTATTTCCAATATATGTGAACATAATTATACAGCTATATTTCTTTTTAATTTCTATTGTACATTTAATTTAATTGTTCAAAATGAACTTTTAGTTCCTGAAACGTTTCATTCCTGAGAGTATTGTGTGTTTTGTGTTATTAAATTAACTACTACCAGTATTATATGATGACATTGCCAATTTAATACTGTCATTAAATGCTCAATAAAAAGCCATTAATAAGATATTTATAGATTATTTACCCAAACATGTTTCCTACAGTTAAAATTTCACTATACAAACCATGTTCACACCAGTTAAAAAGTTTTACCAGTTAGGGCTAAGAAGACCTCTCTAACACTTAACCTGGGGACCAACGGTTTAAGGGTGACTTCCGAAACATCACCAGTGACCGGGCAGGCATGCTGCATGCAAGGCAGGATCGCTCAGATGGTCACCCATTCAAGGGACAGCCACGCTCAATGTTGCTTAATCTGTTATCTAGCGATAACATCGGAATCCTCTGTTCAAAGTCACTGGCAGTTATACTTGGGACTGAGACGGGTTTGGGCCTGTACTATATCTATATCCAATGTGTGGACAGTTTATCATGTTGAGCTCAGACCGATTTAAAATTCTGGTGTTTCATCGCAGGTGCTCCTATTATCAAGAGACTTACAATATCTGGTAGATAATATATGTATAAGAGATCTATCTATGGAGATCTATAGATTTATCTATGGAGGTCTTTAGAATTCATCTATGAACTCATTGCTGAATGTAACATATTAGCTAAAGGATCTTGTAAGCACACACTGTACAGATATAGTTTTGCTGAAATAGTTATCATTATTAGAAATTACTTACATTTTTAGTTCATTTTCATTTTTTAAATCTTTATATACATGTATACTATATTATTTGTAAAATATGTATGAAAGTTGTTTTATGTTCACTAACCGGATATCACATATTTTCAATAAAGTATATGAGAGCAGTCACTGTTAGTGCTGATGTGTTCGTTGTGTTAGTCACATGGCCATGCTGACACAAGTGTCTTGGCATACAGGTCCTACATACAAATGGTCAACACTGGCCTGACAATGAATATTATTGGACAATTGATTTTCTCATAAAAGTGTTAGAGATAATCAAGAGCGGGCTTTATCTAGTCTTTATGTACTACTGCTGCAGTCAGTGACCAAAGCTGTACATGACGCGAAGGTCGTTAGTTAGACAACAATAATCCATATCCCTTTCGTCACTAGTGAGCTAAATTAAAATATACAATTAATGTTACATGATTTTCGTATGCTCCAAGTCCAAAAATCCAAGTTTCTAAATTCCTTAGATCTAAGCTTCAATTACAAAGCTCTTAGATTTTAGATCCTACCTTCCGTTCCTTGGTAGGTATATTTCAGTACTCCTTAAATTTAGTAAAGTAAATAAATAAATAAATAAATTTAGTAAATCCTTGAATAAGTAAAGTTAAATTCTTAGTAATAAATAACTTTTAGTCTTATTGAACTGCAATCAAATTCACTCGACAGCAGAAATAATTCACTAATATGTATTAGTTTTTTATTGGGTACTTTTATTAAAAATACTGCATAATAAATAGTTCTTTGTTTGAATTTAGAAAAATTTTTAGAAAAATATTATATTTCTTATAATCGTTATTGCCAATTCCACAAGTTGCTGGAGTCGCACAGTTTGGTTTTTTTAGTATTGCATTATCAAGACTGGTGGTGGGTACGCAGTCTTTATAGTAAGTACAATGTAACTGTTCCAATAGAACATTCTTTGACGATATGTAGAGTTTCCTGACTATGACTCAACCTGGAGATTAACGTGGTCCTCCTTCACTCACTACAGTGACCCCAGGAAATCAGTGCTCAGGCTTAGAATCGACTCACTGAATGAGTTGCAACAATCTAATTGTTGTTTGGTTAATTGGTTAGCCAAACAACAACAATAGGATGTTATCTTGTTACAGAGGAAATTAGAATTTCCCCAGATGTGAATCCAACAGGTTTTTTATGTTTGATTAGACTGTAACTGGGAACAGCAAAATGAAACTGTCAAAAACTCTATAATTTTATGGATGGGCAAGTAAATAAATAACATCATATCATCTTAGATCAATAGCTGTAGCAATAGACTATATAAAGGTACTTGAAATGTATTTAACACTTTGAGTGATGGACCTAAATACGGAAGCCAATTGAAGACTGCTGACCATTTTTGTTACTTTTTAAAATTCATAGATTTACCATTAAACATAGAAAAGTTCTACTTACATTCTATATTTATTCTTCTTTTTACCAGTATACAATTAAAAATCAGATTTTTTTAAATGTCATAATATCAGTTTTAGTAATAATTTTTAACAAAAAAAAAAAATCAAACCAAGGTAATTGAGCATACAAAATAATTTTGAACATACTTTTATTGCTCTATTCAAACAAACTAAGTAAAATAAGTAAACTTAAAAAAGTAAACTTGTTTTTATTTTCATGCTCTATTTACCCTTTGCAATAGAGCATGAAAAGATACTAAAATCTGTCACTAAACGATGGGTCTGAAACAGGCAGACAAAAGTAGTGCAGTCTAATGGCTATAACTCAATCATTCTGGCTAAAAACAGCAAATTTGCACATTCTAGCAGTAAAATGGCTCACTAACATCACTAGAGACCATTTAGAGTACCAGACTCCATATTAATACTCAGTAGGCTATTTAATAAAATTAAATCATCGATCTCGTAAATTTACGGGATCCACAGTCAGTGTTAACTAGCTGTTTATTTGTGCTTTGCTGTGGAATAAAAATATAAAATTTAAATAATATCCAATTACTACCATAAGTAACATTCAATTTTATGTTCTACTTGAGTATAGCGATTTTAAACAACCAATGTTATTACTTAATGGCGGTTAAAGGGTTGTGGGTTGATATTGGCATCCTTCTTTAGTCTGTAAATGTACCTTGAAAAAATAAATTCACATGATGACAAACTGGGAGACTATGGGGGCAGGTGATAACTGAAAAAGAGAAAAATTCAAATAAAAAAAACTCTCTTTCCTAAAACTGCCATTGTTACCATACGTAGATTAAAGTACACTTTCACAACATGGATGGGTTTTGGTGATCTTAGTAAGCTTCATAGCTTTATGGTTGTAATCTTGGGGATGACAAATTAAGAAAAACTGTTATTTCCCTAATTAATTGCACCGATTGAATGTGTCAGTTCCTTGTACGAAGAAAGAAATAGTATATTTGATAACAAGAGTGGAAAATGGGATTTTGCATGTTCGAGGCCATATGTTTGAAGTGTGAGACTTGTCGAGCACTTCAATTGGTTGAGAACATGCAAAAAATTTTCACTTGAGTTTTGAACGATATTTTTCACAACACTACTTAATAAAAAATGTTGGAATGTTAACTTTTTATTTAATTAGGAACATTTTATAAAATCAGCTCTACTATTTAAGTGCACATTTAAATTAATTGTAAATGTTTTCAAAAGCTTTTGAAGGTTATTAAGTTGTTGATAGTGGAAAATTTTCGAACGTAAACAATGTTACTTTCGACTGTCAACAATAGACAGCTGTGGGAAATATGACGTTTCTCTGGTTATAAACACTTAACCAAAACAGCTGAACTCATGGTAGTGTTGTGAAAAATGGTTTAATTACTTTTTATACATTATTTTATTTTGGTAATGAGTTTAGTATTAAATTGATATTTGAGTAATTTTACCATAAACATGTCTTTGTACAGTACTTTAATATATTTGGTGACACAGCGATACATAGAAAATATCTGATATTTGTGTCAAATGGTGAATATTTTGAATATGATACAACATTTATAATTAGTTTGAAAGTCAAAATTTATATAGAGAGCCCACCTCTTTTAACCTGTATAAACTTAATTCAGTACTATTTTTGCAGGTTGTTTTTTATGCTAATTTTTTTTACTACAGCTTGCTCAAAAGTTTTAGACAATATTTATTTATAATTTAAGGAAAACTGCTACTATGTAGTTATTTATTCACTGTAACATTTATTGCAATGTGGGCTGAAGGTTGACTTTGCGGTCTGTAGAATGCAAGACTGTCTAATATTTTTGTGACTTGGCGAACAAGTAAATGTCTGTGATGTGCTAAGATCTAGTGTTGAAGATTTTTAATTTGATAAAAACCACTTTAAATGTTAGAAAGCCACTAGTTAAACATACAACTGCCCTTTTATTCCTAGTTTAGTATTGATATAAACACATTAAAGTTTGTTTTTTAACATTTATAATGAAAAGAAGCTCAAAAACCTAATACAGATTATTTTGTGGATATGGATAAGTTTGTTTGATGTATTACATTGTGTTGTTTTGACATACAAACAGTTCAATAAAAACAAACGTGTTGTAAAAATAATGCTCATTTTTTCAGAAAGAGAATGTGATTAAGAATGCAAATACAATTTGCATTGAATTGTGATGAAAGAAGCAAATAGGATTTTTCCTGTCTGTTTTTCAGCAATTTAGATAAGGGTTAGATTTATTGATTTGCCCAAGATATGTGTAAAGAAACAGTCTATTCTAATACAACCTTCTAAAAAAAAATACAGATTTATAACTATTATATAGGTGATGCCTTTTTGAAATATTTTAAGAATATTACTTAGACTTTCCAACCTTTATGTTACAGATCTGCAACATTTAGATATGAGAATATTGATCAGACTTCATTCACTGATGAGCTTATCCTTCAACAGTTGAAGGAAAACAACGTTTTAGAACAATGGACCCTATGAAAAGTTTAATACCGAGGAATTAAGAAAAAGTTCCAAAGCAAAGTATAAAAATTGTGTAAGGGTGTATTTATTGACTGGAAAGTTAAATTTTTACCCTGCAAAAAGAAGGAACATTTACATTGCAGATTATATATTTTTATTACAAAACATAAAAAAATTTGATGACAAAAAATTTTGATTTATAAACTTTCTATACCTATTTCTCAATATGTTCAAAATATTTTGAAAGAAGAGAACTACAGTTATTCAATGAAAATGAATTACATCAAGCTACGAAAATAGTTATTTCATGTAGAATTCCTGTTAAAGCAGCAAAATAGCGAAGCCATTCCACTTACAGACCAAGAGGATGTAAAAAGCTAGAAACTAAATCTCACGGAAAATAATTTCTGCAACTGAAGTGAGATATAAGTTTCACTGTGCACTTGATAGAAAGCAAACTCTATTCTTCAAATTTAATATCTGACTTTTATACAACATTTTTTGCTAAAGGCATTACTAAAATATTTTTTTACATTATTATTTTTTCCTTTATCCTTGCAGTTGGCACACATACACTGACACTGCAAGGTCAACATTATCCACTTGTTCCATGTATCATTGCTATAGGGAGGCATTTACTTTCAAAACATGTAAATTATCATTTACTATAGAAACAAATGAACAGACTGGAGCAATGTATTTGGCGTACTTGAGCTCAGCTATTAGTCACTTTAGCATTTACTGAGAGAGAGAGAGGGAGAGAGAGAGGGGGAGGGAGAGAGAGAGAGAGAGTGTGTGAGTGCGAGTGTGAGAGTGAGAGAGAGAGAGAGAGGGAGGGAGAGAGAGGGAGAGAGAGAGAGTGAGAGAGAGGGAGAGAGAGTGAGAAAGAGAGAGAGAGAGAGACCGTTGGCACTACCTGTGAAAACAGATTAAGAACTGATTTCACAGAACAGGAAACCTGGCTTCAGGAGGCCCATAGCGAACAGTCCTGTTGTTTCTATACTCAGTGCTACCATTTTTACTTGGCTAATGATGAAGCAAACTTTTGTGTTCCACTTGTTTTGATCAAAATTGTTATGAATTTCTCATTGTCACTCTAAAATCTTCATTTCACAGGCATTAGTTTCTTTTAACTTTTGTTAACATTTATTATTAATCATTATGTTTTTCCAAAATCGATGTACATTACTTTCACCTTTTGTAAAATACATGGTGTTTAGTACATGTAGTTTTATTGTGTAATGCAAATGAATCTAAGCAGAATATTCGGTAAATTTTATTTGTGCACCCCTGAATTTGGTTGTGTACTAAAACATAATATCTTTTTATAAACTGATCCTTTCTTAATTTGTATTTGCATATTTCATATATATGGCAAGTGAGTTTTGTGATAAGCACCAAATGTGCATAACTGCAGCCGTTACAGATTATGTAACAATGAGGGATATACGCTTTAATATACAGATTTTGTTCAACTCCAAACATTTCTTATAATATGTATTTTACAGTTGATTTTTGTACATTCAAATTCTGTAGCAGTAACTAAAAATTACTAAAGTGGCATTTATTCAAAAGTAACAATTTGATTAGATTCTAAGCTGCGGCAATAGTGTCAATGAGTAAAAAGTAGTGACACTTCCAGCAGTATTAACTGAGGATGGTCTAAATAATGTTAATATTTTAATTACTTTTAACAAAAGTCTTTGTATTTCCATTGTATCATTTCACGTGTCCATAAAAAAAATCAACATAAGAGAATGTTATATTAATTAATTCTGTTTTGATATTTTTAATATTCTAGAAAAAATGTATTTAAATTGCTTTGGGAATACCTATTTTATTTGTAAAGTTCACCATTTAAATAGCTCTGCTTTTTCAAGCTTACTGAATCTTAAAATCTTCAATTTTTTAAAGTTTGTAAGAAAATCAAAAATATTATTTGATTTCATAGTAATCAGGATGTTGTTTAGTATCCTGCAGTCTGTCATTCTTGTGGTTGGTAGTTGCAGCTGGCGACATATTTATTTATCGCATTAGATTGTATTTCTACGTAATTCAAAGTAGATCTTCTCAAGCATCAATTCTTAGTATTGTCCATTCTATTACTTATTCATGGTTGAAATCTTGGATCAGCTGAAACTTCTCATTTGGATGAAAGTTTGAGAAACTAACACTATCTCTGTCTTCCTAATAATACCGGTCTTCTAATAAAGCACTGTTAAATTAAATTGGTCGATAGCGTAGTTGGTTCAATCCCAGCTTCATGTGCTTAAGGTTCCTAGTTCGATCCCAATCAGAGTCAATACATTTTGAGAGGGCTTAGCTGATAATCACCGGCTGTTCATTTGTCATTGGGCTATTAATTAATGACACTTTCTAAGGAATAGTCAGCCTTAGTTTGTAACAATGACTACATTCGCTCATCTACACTCATCACACTCATTCTAAATCCATATTCGCCCATATCTTGACGATCGGCGTCTTATGAATAAATAAATAAAAAATAAATAAATAAAAATCAGTTGTTAATACATAACATTTAATTGCTGATTACAGCAATTAAATGTTAAATTAAATTACATACAATTAAATTTGTATTGTATTAACAACAACTATACGGTACATTGTTTTATATCAATATCAACATAAACTTCAAATTTACTGTCTTATCATCCTTCACAACAGGCCAAACAAAAAATAATTGCTTACACTAGAGTATATTTATGAAATAAATAGATATACTCAAGATATGTTTATATACTTATACATAAGATAAATAAATGTGAGGTCTCTTCCATGAGCAAAACTCGAGAAATGTTGAATTTGCCTTTGTATACTATAAATGTTCTTACAACAACAACGTATTATGTTAAGTAACTAAATATCAAACACCCGTAAATTTGTTTCAATGTCCAACATTCAGAGAGTTTATATTATATATTACCAGACTCCTTAATTATACAGTATTTATTATTTGTGTACTACTGTATTAATAGAGCAAAATCTAATGTTGATCTGGTTATATATCAGTTGTTTTGAGTAAAATTCAGAAATAGACAATAATTTTCAATTGTTATAAGCACAATGTTACTTCCATCGTATCATAGTTCATTTCATTATAATGGCTCGCCAATCACATCAGCTTACGTGAAACTCGTATCCATGGAGTATAAACATACGCAACAGAAATGAAAAGAAGAATAGATGACAATGTGAAGTGTGATAGGGAGATACCGAATGGCGCGCGCATTCCGGAAATTAAAGCGGAGCAAAACTTTCATCGACGGACGTAGACTATTTCCGGTCCTGTAACGTCAAACGGGGAAACCCGTCTTTAGCTTCAAGAAGACCTGACGTTCTTTTTAGAGCAAATGATATAGTTTGATCTGCAGTCTCAATTGTGTTAAGACCACATTATAATGCAGTTAATAAGCAGTAGGTAATTGACATAAATACCTAATCATATTTAGTTGAATGACGATTTTGCTATTTTTGTTAATATTTATTTTTAAGGTTAGTTTATGCATATTTTGATTAGATCCCCTTGAATTCTATCAAGTTTTATAAATCATTTCAAACCTATTAACACAGCTACGAAACAGTACAAAAGCGTATTAGGCTAAGTGTGCAGTATTTGATAGTGTTTAGGGCTGATGAATCCAATGTAATTCATGGTGACAAGCACTTTTGTTATAGTTTGAAACTATAGGCATGGTAAAAAAATTCTTATGATTTCATGAACTCACTCTTAAAAATAACTTGATTGAAAAGTTCAGTTTTAGCATGAAACGGAAGCTGATCTATGTTTAACAAGGATAAACAGCCAGACATGTTTTATTCTTAGTACAAATTTCTATTTGAAGGGGTTGTTGGAGAATAGTTTTACATCTCAGATATGTATTTTATTGTTAAGTGCTTAAAGTTTCACGTAGCTTATTGCATTATACTAGGAAGAGAGTTTAAATTTAAAAATAGACATAATTTGTTGAGGATGTTTGTGAAGTTATAACAAACTTCAAATAAAAATGTAGATATTCATTATAAAGCTTACACAAAATTATGCTCAGATAAAACTTATTAGATATCGTTTTATACTCTGAGGTTCTTAATTCTTTAAAGACGAATTTATTTACTGAAGAGACTCAGAGAAAGGCGGATTCTTCTGCCCTTTGTAATAAACTTTGTACAAAGATGGTTGATGGGAAATTGGCTGTAAATTCTAAAAGTGTAAAGAAATTTGTTGTCTGTAAATATAATACCACCACCCAGAAAGTGGGAATTAAGCAACACGCAACCTTAACCCTTATCGCGACCAGCTCATAATTTATTGATAGGAGATAACACGGAAAATCGCCATCACCACGAAGCACGAGAGCACTCGCACAGTTTGTCTTTAAACATTTTAACGTCAATACCAAACTATGTCATCGTATCTTAGTTAAATAAACGCCAAAACTGTTCCAATTCAACGATCCCGTTAGATAAATATTTTAACTATCTCCAAGAGTAGCCTACAGCTAATTTGCTAGCTCCAAAGGGCATATCATGTAAATAAAAACTGTACCAAACATAATCTATAAAATTGTAACTGAAATTGCTTAATGCACGTTTAAACTTAATGTTAGTATGTTAGTATGAAAATAGATCTAAAGATTTCTCTGTTATAAACAACTTAATGCAATAAATACCTATGCTCAAAAGGATTGAGGGCCTATCAAGATTATAATACAGAAGAATAATACACACACGTTACACATGTGCGATGTTGACACTCTTCCGGCAACGCATACACGTACGATGGTAACAGCTTTATGACGACCCACACGCATACCATATTGTCAGTCTTCCGGCAACGCATACACGTACGATGGTAACAGCTTTATGACGACCCACACGCATACCATATTGTCAGTCTTCCGGCAACCCATACACGTACGATGGTGGCAGCTTTATAACGACCCACACGCATACCATATTGTGAGTCTTCCGGCAACCCATACACGTACGATGGTGACAGCTTTATAACGACCCACACGCATACCATATTGTCAGTCTTCCGGCAACCCATACACGTACGATGGTGGCAGCTTTATAACGACCCACACGCATACCATATTGTCAGTCTTCCGGCAACCCATACACGTACGATGGTGACAGCTTTATAACGACCCACACGCATACCATATTGTCAGAATTCCGGCAACCCATACACGTACGATGGTAACAGCTTTATGACGACCCACACGCATACCATATTGTGAGTCTTCCGGCAACCCATACACGTACGATGGTAACAGCTTTATGACGACCCACACGCATACCATATTGTGAGTCTTCCGGCAACCCATACACGTACGATGGTGACAGCTTTATAACGACCCACACGCATACCATATTGTCAGTCTTCCGGCAACCCATGCACGTACCATGTTGACAGTCTTCCGGCAACCCATGCACGTAGGTGATCTCCCTGCAATACATACACGTACGATGTTGACAGTCTTCCGGCAACCCATACACGTACGATGGTGACAGTTTTATGACGACCCACACGCATACCATATTGTCAGTCTTCCGGCAGCCCATACACGTACGATGGTGACAGTTTTATGACGACCCACACGCATACCATATTGTCAGTCTTCCGTCAACCCATACACGTACGATGGTGACAGTTTTATGACGACCCACACGCATACCATATTGTGAGTCTTCCGGCAACCCATACACGTACGATGGTAACAGCTTTATGACGACCCACACGCATACCATATTGTGAGTCTTCCGGCAACCCATACACGTACGATGGTGACAGCTTTATAACGACCCACACGCATACCATATTGTCAGTCTTCCGGCAACCCATACACGTACGATGGTAACAGCTTTATGACGACCCACACGCATACCATATTGTGAGTCTTCCGGCAACCCATACACGTACGATGGTAACAGCTTTATGACGACCCACACGCATACCATATTGTCAGTCTTCCGGCAACCCATACACGTATGATGGTGACAGCTTTATAACGACCCACACGCATACCATATTGTCAGTCTTCCGGCAACCCAGGCACGTACCATGTTGACAGTCTTCCGGCAACCCATGCACGTAGGTGATCTCCCTGCAATACATACACGTACGATGTTGACAGTCTTCCGGCAACCCATACACGTACGATGGTGACAGTTTGATGACGACCCACACGCATACCATATTGTCAGTCTTCCGGCAGCCCATACACGTACGATGGTGACAGTTTTATGACGACCCACACGCATACCATATTGTCAGTCTTCCGTCAACCCATACACGTACGATGGTGACAGTTTTATGACGACCCACACGCATACCATATTGTCAGTCTTCCGGCAACCCATGCACGTACCATGTTGACAGTCTTCTGGCAACCCATGCACGTACGATGGTGACAGTTTTATGACGACCCACACGCATACCATATTGTCAGTCTTCCGGCAGCCCATACACGTACGATGGTGACAGTTTTATGACGACCCACACGCATACCATATTGTCAGTCTTCCGTCAACCCATACACGTACGATGGTGACAGCTTTATGACGACCCACACGCATACCATATTGTCAGTCTTCCGGCAGCCCATACACGTACGATGGTGACAGTTTTATGACGACCCACACGCATACCATATTGTCAGTCTTCCGTCAACCCATACACGTACGATGGTGACAGCTTTATGACGACCCACACGCATACCATATTGTCAGTCTTCCGGCAACCCATACACGTACAATGGTGACAGTTTTCCTGCAACACATAAACGAACGATGTTGACAGTCTTCCTGCAACCCCTACACGTACGATGTTGAATGAATAAAAATACTTATTTTTTAGGTGAAAATTAGGAACGTACATAGTCCTTTCTTACATTTAACCTCAAGATAGAATAAAAATAAATTTGAATAATTATCATTTCTAGAAAACTGTAAAACAAAAAAACGAAACAAAAATAATACACATATAACATACTAGGGGACACCCATGCACGCTTCGCGTGGTAATCCCGATGCTCGATACACATCGGCCTTCGGCCTCGGCATGTGACTTTTGACTACAAGTAATAATAGATTAACTGTAAAACGTACATCACAATATTAAATGATCTACAGTATCTCACTGGAGGAATATATGGAAGGAACATAGGAAAATATGGAATGGAAAATACTTGCGTTGCTACGTATTTATTAGTATAAATGCCCAATGGTGTTTTATACTGTGGTATTACTTAGCCTATTTCAAACGTGTTCATTTCATTTGTTTTTGTGTAACAGCTGAAGATTGTTTAAAAAGCTCTTTATTGCATCAATGGTATAATGTCAAACATACAAAATAAACATCTATATATTTAATTTCGTAAGGCAAATTGGTTGCGTATAAATTCTAGGCGCTACACTTCACCGGCCTTCGGAAATGGCTCATTTAAAAACTCTGATATTGTAGATGGCGTGAAAAATAAAAGTTTTGCAATTCGCCTTTAGGGCCCCACTGGCCTTCAAAGTTTCTATGTTAATGTGAAGAAGGTTTCTAACTTTTGTTTTGATTTATTGAGTCCAGCTGTCAATAAGACAAATTAAATATTCCAGCTGTTAATGTGTCATACCCTGTTAACAAGGTACAAGGTCAAACCTTTAAGAAGCTGATTTACTGAACAGATCAGTGTTTACACATGGACAACTTTATGTTGCATTTAATATACAAAAATCCCCAGACGGAAATAAATTATTTATTGAAAATACAGACAACCAAAACAACGAAACAGACAATTAATTGTTACACAAAAATATAGTGTGCAGAGAAGTTTTAACACAACAATAATACCTGATTAAGCTGTATATATGATGACGAGTGTTACAAAACTATAAATAATTAAATATTATACATTAAATATTTAACAGCAACATTTTAATTTTATTTATTTAGGGGTTTTTGTCCCTAAAATCCACTAGTATTTATTTATTTACAAATCAGCTATTATTGATTTACTAAAACCAACCCAATGTTATCCTTTGGCACAGTCTGTTAGTGGTGGTTTCTATCCCTTTGGAGTATTTTATCAGTATGGAAATACTTTAGTTTTCCTATTTAGCCTAGACAACAAACATTTGCACACAATTTCAGCTCTGTAGGATTACGGGAAATGGGAGAATTAGTGATGAGTGAGTGAGGGCCTTCTCTTTTATATATAGAGAAGGCTTAATTTGTCATATATGTTGTTACTTAGTGTTCAACATTGACTATGTTTCATGGAATTTAAATAACAATACAAAACTGTATAAAGAATTCAAATAAGAAAACAAATTTAAATGATAGTAAATGAAATAATTAATTAAAGTAATTGATGTTGACATCCTTATGACACGCGTACGATGTTGACAGCCCTCCGAAAACCAATTCACATACGATTTTGATAGTATTTTAATTTGGCAGCAAAAAAATTAATTATTAAACTGTTTTGATTTTATATGAAAAACATGAAGTGAGGAGCCTGCTTTTAAGTTGATAAATTTTGCTGAAACTATAGCTTTAAAATATGTAATGAGAGTATCAGGAATTGGACCCGATGTGTGTATCCCACTAATTTCAATTCTACGAAATACTTTACTGTATTCTTACTGTATTTATTTATTTAATTACTTTACTGTATATATTTATTTGCCACATAAAAGACTTGTTTATGAAGACTCATGAAACAAGCATTGAAAAACGATTTTAATTTCTTCCGAACTGAGTACGGAAAGTTGAGAGACAATCGGAAGCCCTGTTCATGCTCGTCAGCCACGGGGTTTTGCCGAACAACACTCGTACAACAAATTCAGTTCCGACACTTGTCCTGGACGACTGCAATCTGTTCCCATTCACTAGACGGCGCTAACTGGGCCACTCAAAAAACAGCCAGTGTCAATCAATCACTGTTGACTCCTGATGAGATTAGTGGCTGGGGGTGGGGTAGATAGGGCTTATCGGTGGGTCCAGTGCGAAGGACACGTGGCGGCGCGTGGCCTGCAGGGCAAAGCGGATATTCGCCCCCTGTCGGGGTGGTGGTTAAATCGACTCTAGAACGCGGCCGTTTCGTCGAATGTAGTTTAATGTTTTATGTATTCATGGGGAGGGTGGACGTTTAGTGGATCTTTAAGGGTGTTATTGTGGAGGGGAACCGGCGAGCTGAGAGCTTCCGCCAACTAAACGGATGGAAAATTAGTAGTTAGCTTGTAAATGGTGGAATGGAAGACGTACACTAAGGGTTGAGTCAGCGGGATTGCAAACTGAATATATTATCAGCGATTGGTTTCAATAAAAATGTCATTCAAGTAAGAACCTAATTATATTGTTATATTATTTGGCTAATAGCATAATTAATCAAAGATAAACTGTACGCACAGTATGTGTCAATGACTCTCAGTTCTATACAAATCACTAGCATAGTAGACGAGGGTGCTTTTATAAGTAGCTTTCATGAGTTATAGAGTAAAACCACTTCGGTGGATTGTTCAAGGACGATGTCATTGTGAAAGTGACATAGATACGGGCTGTAGCATTGTGCTGTTCAGGGACATGTAATTGTAAAAGTGACATAGATACGTGATGTAGCATTGTTCAAGGACAATGTCACTGTAAAAGTGACATAGTTACGGGCTGTAGCAATGTGCTGTTCAAGGAAATGTCACTGTAAAAGTGACATAGATACGTAATGTAGCATTGTGCTGTTCAAGGACAATGTCACTGTAAAAGTGACATAGATACGTGATGTAGCATTGTGCCGTTCAAGGACAATGTCACTGTAAAAGTGACATAGATACGTGATGTAGCAGTGTGCCGTTCAAGGACAATGTCACTGTAAAAGTGACATAGATACGTGATGTAGCAGTGTGCCGTTCAAGGACAATGTCACTGTAAAAGTGACATAGATACGTGATGTAGCAGTGTGCCGTTCAAGGACAATGTCACTGTAAAAGTGACATAGATACGTGATGTAGCAGTGTGCCGTTCAAGGACAATGTCACTGTAAAAGTGACATAGATACGTGATGTAGCAGTGTGCCGTTCAAGGACAATGTCACTGTAAAAGTGACATAGATACGTGATGTAGCAGTGTGCCGTTCAAGGACAATGTCACTGTAAAAGTGACATAGATACGTGATGTAGCAATGTGCTGTTCAAGGACAATGTCATTGTGAAAGTGACATAGATACGTGATGTAGCAATGTGCTGTTCAAGGACAATGTCATTGTGAAAGTGACATAGTTACGGCCTGTAACAATGTTCTGTCTTAGGTTATTAGGTTATTAGTTTACAAATATTTTGCCCTTGCTATGATTTGTAAATAAATATAATAATAATATTATTCTTTATTGCCATAAACACAATACATTGTTGTATAGCATGCGTCAAAATTAAGTAAAGTTAAACAAATAAATAGGTTAAAACAAATTTTATATATATATACGCAGGAGTCGTTAAAATATTTGATTTTAGTGCGCAGTCATCTCCAAAAATTCCGATACGCTATAGAAAGCTGCACTGACGAAGAAGCGCCGCAATTTTCCCTCAAACAGTGTTTCGTTGGGCTCGCCTCTTATATCTTCCGGTAACGCGTTGATCAGCTTGGCCCCTACTTCGGACGGCAGTGCTTCGTAAGCCCGGAGCCTATGCTGTCCGGTTCTGAGAATGTTCCGCCCTCTGGTGTTGTGATCATGTACGTCCCTTCCCCTTGTTAATGTATATTTATTTTGACAGTATCGAACTGTTTCAAACATATAAAGGGACGGAAGTGTTAGCATG
Source organism: Stictocephala bisonia (assembly GCA_035578905.1). Classification (NCBI taxonomy): domain Eukaryota; kingdom Metazoa; phylum Arthropoda; class Insecta; order Hemiptera; family Membracidae; genus Stictocephala; species Stictocephala bisonia. The sequence continues at coordinate 1,871,459 of JAQJVL010000089.1, read as the reverse complement.
TTTAACATTTTAAAACTATTTCTGCAAGAATCTCTAAATCCCAATTTTGCAATAATTCTCACAGCCTTTTTTTGTATAATAAAACATCTCAAAAAATTAAATCTTGCACAACCCCCCCCCCCCACAACGTAATTCCATACGACAGGTGTGGATATTAAGTTCTAAAGAATATCATATGTTCTAAAGTGATATATAGTCATATATAAAGTTTACATATTACATATTTATTTATTACTACAATCATTATAAACCCTTGAAACAATTATTTTATATTAACTTGTACAGAAACATGTTTTGACTTTTCTGTTTGAAGTTTAGTTAAGTACATTTTATTTTTCAAGGGTACTAAGTTTATAGTGATTTATATAATAATTTGAAATTAACCATTTCAATTAATGTTATATAAATATATATTTACTTATCTATATATTTATAAAGTGTACAGTGAATTCTATTGTATTTGCTTAAAACGGTTAGTGAACCAAGACGCTGATATAAAATATTCATAAAATTAATATATTTGTTAAGTTAAAATTTAACAGGCTGTGTTTTTAATTATTCTATTCCCATTTTACAGGTAATATTATTCCAAAATGTTCAATGAATATTAAATAGATGGATTGTAAAATATTATCAAATGAACGATTTCCGTTTGATAGCTATCCTGTTTACTTTATAAATGGGTTGGTAGCTTAGTTGGTTAAATCCCAGCTTCATAAGCTAAATATTCTCATTTCGATCCCAATCAGAGTTGTAACATATTTTGAAAGGGATCAGCTGATATCTACCAGCTGTTCATTTGTCATTGGGCTATTAATTAATTACACTTTCTAAGGAATAGTCAGCCTTAGTTTGTATCATGACTACATTCGCTCATCACACTCATTCGAAATCCATATTCGCCCATATCTTGACGATCAGCGTCTTAAGAATAAATAAATTTCTAAAAAACGGCCATAGAAAGTGATGTGTAGTTTTGATGCTTCTTAATCTAAAGGTAGGCCTACTAATTTTCTCAAGTACCATCCGAGATATGTATTTATTTAACATGGAATATGAACTACGTTGTGTAGATTAAAAGTATTGGCTGGATTAAAATGTCAATTACTACTTCCAATACTAGTCCAGTCCCAATGCATTTATTCTGTAGGTCTTTGTTTGTTATTAGGAGACGTTGTGTCAATTTGAGTGATGATTTGGAAGTAAAGTCCAGAGTCGTGTATGACTAAAAGGTTTGGTGGGCCCTCAATCATTCCCTTAACTCCTTCAAGACCCAGGTAACTGTATCTCATCACATATCTGTATCACCCGGGGAGTCAGGGGTCACAATAAGTAGTCGCTGCTGCCTCTGATCTCATAATGACTGATGAGAGATGTACAAGACAAGATGGCTGCCGCTGATGGTTGCCTAGCGACCGTGTTATTTCCGCTTCCGCGATACAGAACCTTATCGCCGCCTTGCAGATCGTCCTCCATCAATCTCCACCCTCTCACAATTTGCCTCCCCTTGATTGCAAAAACGCTTTCTTTCGGTTGACCTGGTTGAAGCCCTCATCCTCTTACCTTTTCATAACCATCCACGACTCAAAGGGACGGTAATTTAATGATAAATTAATTTTAAATCTAGATCTGGAAGTAGAAACGTATTTCGTTCCTTCTAGGTATGGCAAATATAATTAATTTTGGCATTCGGAGTGTATCAATTGTTGAATTGTAACTTATATGTAATAAATTGTCAAGAGATGGGGATAACAAAAAGGAAATATTCATAATTATTTTATTACTAGCCTTTAGCATTTTGTACAATGTATATCAATTTTATTTTAGGTTTGTGACAAAATGATATATACATATTAAAATTTGCCTTGTTAAAATGGTTATTTTGCCTTTAAATTTCAATGTTTTCTGTTGTAAGATATTCAAAAAGCAAGTTGGTTCTGTATTGATATTTTTTTAAATACGATTTTTAACTAAAAATGTTATAATCATTAGACTACTTCCCAACATCAGCAACCGATTGAATGGGTTTGTACCATTTATATTCAGAGAAACGCCATTCGTCACTACATCAGAAGTAAGTTTTGATCTTTGCTTTTATACTTTAAACTTATCTAATGGTGTTTTTGTCACTCAATCTTTATCATTTTGAGTATAAAAATATTAGTTTATAGTTGTCAACAAAAGTGGTTCCGTGGACGGCCAGATGTTCGGCTCTCTTGACTGTAACGACGAGCCAAATGAGTGAACGAGTTGATGATGACTCTCTTGACTGTAACGACGAGCCAAATAACTGAACGAGTTGATGATGATTCTCTTGACTGTAACGACGAGAAAAGTGACTGAACGAGTTGATGATGACTCTCTTGACTATAACGAGACACGTGACTGAACGAGTTGATGATGACTCTCTTGACTGTAACGACGAGCCATGTGACTGAACGAGTTGATGATGACTCTTGACTATAACGACGAGTCATGTGACTGAACGAGTTGATGATGACTCTTGACTGTAACGACGAGCCATGTGACTGAACGAGTTGATGATGACTCTTGACTATAACGACGAGTCATGTGACTGAACGAGTTGATGATGACTCTTGACTATAACGGACGAGCCATGTGACTGAACGAGTTGATGATGACTCTTGACTATAACGGACGAGCCATGTGACTGAACGAGTTGATGATGACTCTTGACTATAACGACGAGCCATGTGACTGAACGAGTTGATGATGACTCTTGACTATAACGACGAGCCATGTGACTGAACGAGTTGATGATGATAAATGCGATACCTAATTCTGAATAACAGTGAAATTTAGTTTTAACGAAAATATCATCATATGTCTAGGAAAAAAATACATTTATTTTTAAGAGTACGTCATTGTATAAAATTGTTTAATTTATGTTAAGTAATCATTTTGAGTTAAGTGTTGCTTTGTCAGTGGTTTCGAAATCATTATTTACAAAAAACTTAAACATCTGCATTATTATTCGATTACTTGCTATATAACTAAACTTTGTTACGAAACAAAAACACGACTATGTTTTTTTTCTCGAATAATCCCAATTCACTTCAAAGGATAGCGATTAATCAAGGAAAACTACTTACTATTGAAGGACTGCCCACCTGTTATTGTACACATGCATGCACGATGATCTTCTTACTAGCACTACGCATATGTGGGCATTATAAACCAATCCCTCCCTACATGTACACACAACATTTACAGGCATGGAACCATGGCCACTTAAAATGCTATGAAGATTTGTCAGTATGAAACATTCTATTGAAGCTGTTGAGAAACAAATTTATAAACTACGTGAATAATACAGCTGCATGTCCCTGCATTGCTAAAACACAAGTTCCATTTTACTTAAAAAAGGAATATTGCCTAAAGTTGAAGTTAAGTAATTTGCCTTGATATCCTTAGAGTATTCTTACATAATACTGTAAGAAATAGAGACAGACAACTGATATAATTAAATCACCAAATATTGCTTCATTTCTGCAGAATATTTTTCTTAGAAAGAACGGTAGGATGTTCATCTATATCTTAGCTTGAATGTCCAGATCCTCCGCATATTGTCTTGTATTGACCACACCTTTATCAAACTAGGAATGGGACTGAACGGAAATACCAACTATGAGTTAAATTTTTTGATAGATTGAAAAATCAAATTCTAAGAGTAAATCTTTTAATTTGTTTGTATTTCGGAAGGAATTCCAACAAACGGTTACTATCTGATTATAAATAAATGGTACCAGGTAACTGGCACAAATTTTCTCCCTTTCCCTTTATTATGTCAGATTGTTTTTCAAAAATATTCAGAAAACAACCTTCAACAACTTGAGTTGAAATATTTCAATTGTAATTTGCATCTATACTGAAAATTTAATATAAATCGTCAGAATAAAGTTTGGAAAATTGAATTTTTAATGTTTTTGCCCGTAACTAAAAAAAATTAAAGTTAAGGACATGCAGTGCTTACCAAAACATTTTAAATTGTAAGTCACACCTTTCTTAAAAATGTAATCAAAATAGAGCAGGATTTGAGAAAATTCACTTATTGTGTGTTTTTTGGCCATTAAAAAAAACTAGAATTTAAAAATCTGTGAAAAAAAGTGTCTAGAGATGTTGGCTAAATACTGCACACCTACATACCAAATTTCATAAAAATCAATCCATCCGTATGGTCTCAAGTGAAGTGCACAGACACACATACAGAAGGAAGACAAAAAATAAATAAAAAATAATAATAACTAAATAACATTTTAAAAACACATTTTTTGGTTCAGTTGACCCTAAAATGAATTTTTAGACAAACTAGTAAAAGATTTATTTTTTTGACAATCACAATACTTTCTGAGATAAAGTACATATACATATGGGAGAAAGTAAAATAAATTTAAAAAATAAATGTTTAATCACTAAACGTATTAGTTTAACTAACAACTATCCCAGTATGAACTAAATACATTTCAACAATATATCTCTACACAAATTCACCCCAAACAAGTCAGTAGTGTTTGCATTATTTAATAACACAAATTACGTATATTTTTTGTTTACTTTTGCATCCATTTTTATAAATACGTATGTATAAGGATGAAACTGCCCTATGTAATAGTTCAATTACTATACCTGCAATTAATCACCTTACAGTTCCTTATAACGGCGCCCTAAAATGGTCGCTTGTAAGGTCCTTTAGAGCTGAACTCGGTGGCTCAAGGGATATTAGTCACCAAATGCCGGTCTCAGAGGGGAAGCTGTTGCAATAGCGTATTAATGCACGCCACGTGGCTATTGTCCAGCATTGCTAGGTGACGCCCACCAATATACAGTTTTAAAAAAACCCTCGATGTCGCTTGGTGGTGAGGTGTTCTAGCAACTTCCCTATCTGTGGATAATTACTGATGCTGTTTACTCGTATTTACTGTATTGGTATATTACAGAGTGTGATATGAAGTATAGAAAAGTAACATCTATAAATACCAATTCCACTTTACTTGTATGGATGGGTGTGTTTTAAGTTACTAAAATCATTACTGTATATCTGACCCCAGCAGATGAGCAATACACGAACACACAACTGTAGCTGAATCACATCTGCGCCGTGTTACACCGTCAACAAGTTCACCGAGAAGCATTAAATAATATTTTCAAAGCTTCAAAATTACGACTCCAGCAGATAGGCAATACCCGCAACACACTTCTGTAGCTGAATCACATCTGCGCCGTGGTACACCGTCAACAAGTTCACCGAGCAGCCTGTACATTAAATAATATTTTCAAAGCACATAATTACGACCCCAGCAGATAGGCAATACCCGCAACACACTACTGTAACTGAATCACATCTGCGCCGTGGTACACCGTCAACAAGTTCACCGAGCAGCCTGTACATTAAATAATATTTTCAAAGCACATAATTACGACCCCAGCAGATAGGCAATACCCGCAACACACTTCTGTAGCTGAATCACATCTGCGCCGCGTTTCACTGTCAACAAGTTCACCGAGCAGTCGAATTGCATTTAATAATATCTTGAGCATCAATATATATCAAGAAGGGTAGAATATTTAGCTATAAGTTAAAGCTGTAATGTAACTGTACAGTTATAATTTAGGAGCAAGTTGACTTAATAATAAGTGTTTCAGTCAATTTATAATCAGTTCGAAGATTTAAGATCAATTAATATTTTAAGGTTTATTTTTTAATTGACTTTCTTAAATACTTAGGATGTAAATTTAAAAATATCTTTTTTTCTAATCAGAGGGGCAGAAAGTTTTTCCATAAACAAATTCAACTTCACCATCAGAATTGTGACGAGTTTAATTAATTTAAATGAATAATACTTAATAAATAATGAGTATAATGATGATCGTTTTCGTCCTGCTGTATAAATTTACCATATGTGTCCAACTACTGGTTGTAAGTCAGTGGTACGACTGGTTGTTACTATGTTTTCGCGCGATGGCAAGGAGACGTTTTGCCTGACCAGTGTGTCTTCAAATTGTGTATATAATTATATTAATAACTAGAATGAATTTAATGAATCAAGCCATTATACTAGAATCTATTAACGAAGAAATTGATTTGTAATGAGTAAAAATTATAACATTTCCTGCTACAGATATTTTTTAGTAAAAAATAATTATTGAAATGCTATGTGCTTAGTAATAGAATGAGGAATGACAGAACACTTCTTCTGTTGTATTTCATTTCCATTTATGCTTATATCCACCATAATTGATTGCTGTATAATCTTTTTATATCAAGTATAAATTGAAAAAATGTTTTTCAAGGAAGAATGTCTTTAGACGTAGGACTTAAGAGTTCCGTCACTTAATCTGGAACCAGAAGGCATAGTGTGTCTTCTGAGAACTACGAGAATGCCAGATGAGAGCAGTATTTGGATATCGAATTTGGGTTATCGCTTCAGCTCCTTAGGTACGATGAGGGAGACAAAGGTAGTTGGACATTTGCCATCATTACGTGAAAAATAACAATCACGACGTTTCGATTTGGTAAAACCCAAACCTTTTTCAAGTGCTAAAAACTAAATTACATCTACACAAACATGTTATAAAACTACGTTCTTAAACTAATAACTTATCTACTTTAATAATTATCTACATTTTAACCTAGATCCTAGAATGGGGTACAACAAAATGAACTTCTACTAAATATAAAAAATATTAACAGGGTTAAATTAATATAACCAATTAGGCGCTGTCAAGGTCACGATATCAACGAAAATGTCAAAACACAATTAAAATTAGTATTCAAATCAGACTGAAATAATATTACATTAACTAATCATAAATATATGGTACCTGAAAAACACTGTTAATTTAAAATAACATTCAACATGCACAAAAAATGATATATATGCCTTGGAAGGACTGAGACTACTATTACAATTACATTTTAACCTGAAAAGACAACAATTCCTTAGGTACGTTCGAATTTAGTCCAAGAAATGGAAATAATTCTGACATCAACATCAGTTAAATAGGCAGACTCTATATATTTTACTGTATTTACATATGACGTATTGTATTATACAAAATAAAACCCGTTTTTGCGATTAAAACTACGGTAGTTGGCTTAGTTTTCTAATTCGATTATTGTATAGCAAATAAATCAATTATAAATATATACAAGTGATGTTAATACTCAATTTATATTTATTTACAACACATTTTTAGATGTAACAACAAATTAAACGTATATTTAGGTGTAAAATAACACTTAATTCCATCTTTTTATAATATTTTGTTAGAGTAAATATTTGATATTATTTGTTAGAGTAAATATATAAGTATTTGATATTTCATTTCTTTCTCCTCTCATTGTTTGGTTTCCAGATATGATGAAGAACTCTGTGAGGTCTTGGCCTTACGAACATCAACAACGTTTTTATATCAGATATATTAGAGACAACTATTTTTCATGTCTCTGATCTCCGTAAGGCCAAAACCTCACAGAGTTTGTACAGTAGGTCGAAGTCGATAATCAATTTTACTCATTATTTATCAAGTTTTATTCATTTAAATGAATTAAACCCACTCACAATATTTGATGGCGAAGTTGGATTTGTTTATGGAAAAACTTTGCTGTTACGACATTCTGGTACTCTGATCGGAAAGAAACGATATTTTGAAGCTTTATTGAAAATTTAAGTAAGTTAAATAAAGAAACTAAACCTTATAATATTAATTGGACTATAATCATAAAACTGTATATAAATTAATTGCAATACTTATTATGAAATTAACTTGCTGTTAAATTATAAATTTATAGTTATTTTTCAGCATCATCTTACATCTAAATAATCTATTCTCAAGATATATTGATGCTCAAAATATTATCCAATGCATGTCTAAGCCGGGTTGCTTTGTATTTTCTTTTCAGCTATCATGTTGAAATGTGTGGAGGTAATGGAAATTTGAAGTAAGCCTCAAACAATTTAATTTTACGAAGATTAAAATTAAATCCTGTTATACAGGATGATTCACTTCTGACTACTGATAGTTACAATTCAATCCTGTTATAAAGGGTGAGTCACTACTGACTACTGATAGTTACACTTTAATCCTGTTATACAGGGTGAGTCACTACTGACTACTGATAGTTACACTTCAATCCTGTTATACAGGGTGAGTCACTACTGACTACTGATAGTTACACTTGAATTCTGTTATACAGGTTGAGTCACTACTGACTACTGATAGTTACACTTGAATCCTGTTATACAGGGTGAGTCACTACTTACTACTGATAGTTACACTTGAATCCTGTTATACAGGGTGATTCAGTACTGACTACTGTTAGTTACACTTTAATCCTGTTATAAAGGGTGAGTCACTACTGACTACTGATAGTTACACTTTAATCCTGCTATACAGGGTGAGTCACTACTGACTACTGATAGTTACACTTGAATTCTGTTATACAGGTTGAGTCACTACTGACTACTGATAGTTACACTTAAATCCTGTTATACAGGGTGAGTCACTACTTACTACTGATAGTTACACTTGAATCCTGTTATACAGGGTGATTCAGTACTGACTACTGATAGTTACACTTGAATCCTGTTATACAGGGTGAGTCACTACTTACTACTGATAGTTACACTTCAATCCTGTTATACAGGGTGAGTCACTACTGACTACTGATAGTTACACTTGAATCCTGTTATACAGGGTGAGTCACTACTGACTACTGATAGTTACACTTCAATCCTGTTATACAGGGTGAGTCACTACTGACTACTGATAGTTACACTTGAATCCTGTTATACAGGGTGAGTCACTACTGACTACTGATAGTTACACTTGAATCCTGTTATACAGGGTGAGTCACTACTGACTACTGATAGTTACACTTAAATCCTGTTATTCAGGGTGAGTCACTACTGACTACTGATAGTTATACTTGAATGCTTTTATACAGGGTGAGTCACTAATGACTACTGATAGTTACACTGGAATCCTGTTATACCGGGTGAGTCAGTACTGACTACTGATAGTTACACTTGAATCCTGTTATACAGGGTGAGTCACTACTGACTACTGATATTTACACTTCAATCCTGTTATACAGGGTGAGTCACTACTTACTACTGATAGTTACACTTGAATCCTGTTATACAGGGTGATTCAGTACTGACTACTGATAGTTACACTTCAATCCTGTTATACAGGGTGAGTCACTACTTACTACTGATAGTTACACTTGAATCCTGTTATACAGGGTGAGTCAGTACTGACTACTGATAGTTACACTTGAATCCTGTTATACAGGGTGAGTCACTACTGACTACTGATAGTTACACTTGAATCCTGTTATACAGGGTGAGTCAGTACTGACTACTGATAGTTACACTTGAATCCTGTTATACAGGGTGAGTCACTACTGACTACTGATAATTACACTTTAATCCTGCTATACAGGGTGAGTCAGTACTGACTACTGATATTTACACTTCAATCCTGTTATACAGGGTGAGTCACTACTTACTACTGATAGTTACACTTTAATCCTGTTATACAGGGTGATTCAGTACTGACTACTGATAGTTACACTTGAATCCTGTTATACAGGGTGAGTCACTACTTACTACTGATAGTTACACTTGAATCCTGTTATACAGGGTGAGTCAGTACTGACTACTGATAGTTACACTTGAATCCTGTTATACAGGGTGAGTCAGTACTGACTACTGATAGTTACACTTGAATCCTGTAATACAGGGTGAGTCAGTACTGACTACTGATAGTTACACTTGAATCCTGTTATACAGGGTGAGTCACTACTTACTACTGATAGTTACACTTCAATCCTGTTATACAGGGTGAGTCACTACTGACTACTGATAGTTACACTTTAATCCTGTTATACAGGGTGAGTCACTACTTACTACTGATAGTTACACTTGAATCCTGTTATACAGGGTGAGTCAGTACTGACTACTGATAGTTACACTTGAATCCTGTTATACAGGGTGAGTCAGTACTGACTACTGATAGTTACACTTCAATCCTGTTATACAGGGTGAGTCACTACTGACTACTGATAGTTACACTTAAATCCTGTTATACAGGGTGAGTCACTACTGACTACTGATAGTTACACTTGAATACTGTTATACAGGGTGAGTCAGTACTGACTACTGATAGTTACAATTGAATCCTGTTATACAGGATGAGTCCACTACTGACTACTGATAGTTACAGACTCGAATGAAAGGAGATTCGTCCAGCGTACAGCCATGCGTCACATGTAGTATCTAAAATAATGAAGGCGTGTTTATGTTTATTACGACAACTAACGTATGTGACCTGACGAATTTATGTAGTACACATTTTAAACTAAACACAAACTAATATTTTACAGTTTTGTAAATTTTATAAACGTACAAAACGTTTTATTTCGAAGTAAAATAAAGCACTTTATGTGTATTTAAACTGTAAACCCTTGTTGTATGTTTATGAGGAACAGAAATGTTCACTTAATGTTTCTTGATAAACACAGTAAGTTATTTTAAAGTAATATTGTAATATTAAATTGCTATGCTAACATGACCTATTCTTTAACATAGTAGACTACGGAATATTTCATGACACGATATAATAATATAGATATAAAAATGTTCAGGGGATAAATAAGTAGTAAAGTTGTACAAGGTTGGTTTCACAAATTAATTAAATCACAATCAGTGATTTATTAAACAATGTATCAATTAAGCAAAGTGTTTCTATCTGTAAAAAAAAGCCTTCTATAGAAAATATTTAATAACGGCATCATTATCATGCGACTTAATAGCCCGGTGCGCCCGCTACAATACAGGCTGTAGAACGTCTGCGAACCAACGTTAGGCAAGGGGCCGCGTTCATTCTAGTCTGTAACTAACTAACTATCGTTACGTTAACTTCATCAGCTGGTTCCACTGTTAAAAAGGAACAGAAAAGTTCATATAAACCATAGTCCGATTCTGAACCGTTTGGCTATAAAGCCCCTTTATGTGATTTTTTTTTAATTACACGACTTGTTACTGTTAGTTCGAAGGTAAAACCAAACAAATTTTATTTGTGACATGGAAAGAAATACCATTTGAAAGAGTATTAAATTCCCTATAAATTAAACATAGTACTTAAATAACAACCCATTATACAACGGGATGTAATAACTATAAAGTTGCAAATGTTTTATGCAGACTTTCTCCTTTAAACTTTAAGGCTAAATTAAAGCCTTAAACAGGTACATTGTTTCTATTCTTACGTTTAATTACTGAACAAACTTCCTTATTTATTTACCTTTAAAATTATGTATAAATAATAAGGGTTTATACGTGACAACATTTTGAAATTTCATAAAAATATTGATTAAGACACATCATTATGGTTCATCATATTGGTAATAAACACCAAACTGATGACTGTGTATTTGTAATTTCTGTACTAGCTGAATTTAACAGGATTTTTTATTACGTGTTTTATTGTATCTTTAGCTAGAGTTCACCAAAAAATATATCATGCTAATACGGCTCCCAAGAATTGTTATTATTGTAGAAAATTTTCAAAATGTCCTCCGTTTAACCTGCTACACATGTGAAGTCTTTTTCTGAATTCCCTCACAGTCACCTTCAAGTTCAGTTCATGACGTAGGAGTTGAGAAGCTGTCAAAATCCTATTCCTTAACTCTTCTACATTTCATAACTTTTTGCTTGATGTGCCCCCAAACATACTAGTCAATGGGTGTCAGGTCTGGAGAACCTGGGGGCCAAGCTATTATTCCTCATCTTCCGATCCACATATTAAAAGTATCACTGATGTGCTGACGGACCTCAACGTTGAACGTGCTCAACGTTTGGGAGTGCTCCATCCTGCTTGGAAAACAATGCTCTGGCGCAAATCCAGTCTTGAAGGAGCAATGGTTAAGTTTTTAGTTAGAAATTCCAAGCATTGAATGCCATTTAAGGATGTTGGTAGTTTGAGGTATGGCCCTATGAGCCGACTTCCAATGAATCCAAACTAGACGTTTAATTTGAATCTTACTTGATTGGAAGGTCAGGTGAGGATTTCTACAGCTTAGTAATGCTCATTGTGTATGTTGGAAACACCCTCACGAGTAAATGTTAATTCATCTGTCAAAAGAGTGGTCTTGAGGAAATAGCGACGATCAAACTGACGAATCAAGCGGCAGAACTGAACTCTAGATGAGGATCTCTTGGTTCTAGGGCTGTTATTTAAGGCAAACAGGCCAAATCAAATATTTGGGAATTTATCTTGATCAAGAGCTAAATTGGAAAATGCATGTTCAAGATTAAAAAAATAAACTTAATAAAACATTAAGATATTTTTATTTCTTAAAACATATATGTAGTGAACAAACACTGAGAAACGTATTTTTTCTCTTATGCATAGTAGAATAGAGTATGAACCTTTTTGCTGGGGTGGGACTTATGAATCAAATATTAGACACATATTTATACAAGAAAAAAAGTTTATGCGAATCATTTGTAAAAAAGCAACAATGGAAGCATCGCACCTTTTATTTTTAAAGCAACAAATTTTACCATTAAAATATATGTTTGTGCATAAAGTTCTGAATATGTACTATGCAATGAGGAGAGATTTGCCTGAAATTTTACCATTAAAATATATGTTTGTGCATAAAGTTCTGAATTTTGGAATATATAAAGATAAGCTAAGAAAAAAAGGATGCATTTATGGTCCCTGAACCAAATATAACTTTCTATACAAAAGGTTACTTATTTCTAGGACCAAAAATGTTTAACTCGATACCAGTTGATCTGCAAAATTTAAAAAGTAAACAGTTATTTTCCATCAAAGTTAAAAATTGGTTATTAAAACAAGACAATATACAACGTTAGCTTGTAAATATTCAAGTTTAATGCAATACACTTTTTAAACGGTTTTTGTTATTTAAATCTTCTGTGCCTTTTAAGGCTTATAAATTTTAATAACTTGTAATTATGATATATACTTACCTACAGTAACATATATTAAATTCACATAACATAGCAAAGTGTATATAGGCTATTATTTATCATTCATTTTTCAACTTTTATCCTAATTTCTACTTTTGTATCTTACTTATACTGACAGGGTTAGGAAATCATTAAATTTTGATTCTAGGTTTAATCTATCTATGTTTTTCTATTAGTAATTATATTTTGAAGTATTTGGATATTTTTAATTATTATTTGCTTTTGCACTTTTTAAGATTTATTTGAAATAAAGGAACCTGTATAACAGGCATTACCTTAAGAGGCCCTAGTATTTTCTTGAATTGTGTTACTGTATTTGTAAAGGTTTTTTTTTAGATTAGTAAAAATTTTCTTTTGTTAAAATAGCAGTTAAGAAACCTTTGTTGTAATATAAATTTTCTGTGTTGTATCTTTTCAAGAAAATAAATATATTCTTATTCTTAAAAATGATAAGGATGTAGCTTTTCTTTACGTACTACTTACGCATTATTGGGAAACCCCAAAACGCACGAGAAACTGCTCTTGTTCATGGGTCTCTTGCAAAGCGATTACGAACAGCTTCTTCAACTCCTTCATTTTGAATAAAATGTCCAACCAAACGATTATTGGTAGGAAACTACACTTTTATACAAACAGCGATGAACTTTGACAAAGGTCTGTGCGTTCGGAAGTCTTCTATGCAGATAATGGCGACGGTATTCGCGATGGTTTTCCGATGAGTTATAGTCACAGAACCGGTAAAACACAATAATGTCAACATATGATTCATAGGTAAACTCCATGACCATTCTAAAAACAATTATCTGGCATAACGGCACTAGTTATGTGTTAATTGTAGTGCGCGATTGAAAAGGATATAAATATAATACAACAAAAACGGTTTTATAATACAACAATAAAACTAATCATAACTAAATAATCAGCTAATATTAACTATTTAACCCCAATCAGCTGATTTAGTCAACAGATGCAGATAGTACAGCAATCACAAATACACAGTTATCAGTTTGGTGTTTATTAACAATATGATGAACCATAATGATGTGTCCTTATCAATATTTTTATGAAATTTCAAAATGTTGTCACGTATAACCCCTTAATATTTATACATAATTTTAAAGGTAAATAAATAAGGAAGTTTAATCAGTAATTAAACGTAAGAATAGAAACAATTTAACTACTTTAATTTAGCCTTAAAGATTAAAGGAGAAAGTCTGCATAAAATATTTTCAATTTTACAGTTATTACAAAACGTTGTATAAAGGGTTGTTATTTGAGTACTATGTTTAATTTATAGAGAATTTAGTACTATTTCAAATGGTATTACTTTCCATGTATCGAATAAAATTGGTTTGGTTTTACCGTCGAACTAACAGTAACAAAAAGTAGAAGTAAAATATTAAAACAAAATTTCACTAGGACCAAAAGAAAGAAGAAGAGAAGAAGTGTTCGATTTTTAGATCTGGTGTTCGAGATTAAGTGTAATTTATGTGGAATATATGACAAATGAAAAAGGTGGTTGTAAGAATAAATGAAGATCACAGATATAACAGTCATCTAATTAAAAAAAATCACAAAATATGCCATTACAGTCAAACGGTTCAGAATCATACTATGGTTTAAATGAACTTTTTAGTTCCTTTTTGTCAGTAGAATCAGCTGATGAAGTTAACGTAGTCAGCAGTGACTCATTCTGTTTATGTTTTATACAGGATGTTATTTATTTATTATTAACTATTATTTATTTTCAATCAGGTAAAAATTAATATTCGATGACGTAAGGTTAAAATGGTAAATTTATCTTCATGTCAGTTATTTTAGATTAAGTGTATTTATATATTTGTATTAGAGGACTATTAAGAAACCTAGTGAAGTGCATCGCTGGCTGCCATTGACTCTTTTTTTGCACGCTAAATTGATTTTGTTATTAAGTACTGTTACACTGTTATTGGCCTTGTTGCTATTTGTTGCAATGTAAATAAATAAATAAAAATTAAGTTTTTGAAGGCATACTTCAAATTTCCATTACCTCCACACGTTTCAACATGATAGATGAAAAAAATACAAATTTCAGAGGAAACTGTAGATTATTTGCAGAGGTTAACCAGCCAACTTTTATATAACTTATTTATAAGAGACCTGGTATTCATCTATCTATGTTAATTTACTCCCTCAGTTAGTCATCCTTTATGGATCATCCAATCAGCCTTCATTCCGTAACCATGACACACTTTGAACGGTTGTATCTTGTAATAAAATTGTTTCTAATACTACTTAATGTAATTTCCGCGCAGCTTCATGATACTTACATCACGAGTCTTATAATATCTTCAGTGGTTGGTAACCTCTAGGGTATTACAGACATCAATGACGCGCAGCTTCATGATACTTACATCACGAGTCTTATAATATCTTCTGTGGTTGATAACCTCTATGGTATCACAGACATCAATGACGTGCAGCTTCATGATACTTACATCACGAGTCTTATAATATCTTCTGTGGTTGATAACCTCTATGGTATCACAGACATCAATGACGTGCAGCTTCATGATACTTACATCACGAGTCTTATAATGTCTTCAGTGGTTGGTAACCTCTATGGTGTCACAGACATCAATGACGTGCAGCTTCATGATACTTACATCACGAGTCTTATAATGTCTTCAGTGGTTGGTAACCTCTATGGTGTCACAGACATCAATGACGTGCAGCTTCATGATACTTACATCACGAGTCTTATAATATCTTCTGTGGTTGGTAACCTCTATGGTATCACAGACATCTATGACGTGCTGCTCTCTAAGGATAATAGTAGTTTGTATCACACTAGGGTTGAACTTATGTTGGTTAAAATATTTTTTCCAGAAACTGAACCAGATTATAATAAATGCAATTAAAAAACGTGACTAGTAAGATTAGGAAACAGACAGCCAATTGGTTATCATAGTATCTTAAACACAGGCTTTGAACATTTGCCAAAACAAATCAAAATAGGTAGAGCAATCTGCAATCGTGTGGGGAGGGGGCGAATGTTGACGTAGGGACCTTTGAAGTGATCTGGCACAGATCGTTTGTGATATCATCTGTGATTAAATTAGATCCTTTTGTGTCATGCGTGTGGTCCAGACAGACGCAGATGACAGATACACTCAATGACGTACGCGGCTACATGCATTCCTCATATAGTCCTAATAACTGCCTAGGCCTAAGCAGACACAGATGACAGATACACTCAATGACGTACGTGGTCATTCCTCATATAGTCCTAATAACTGCCTAGGCCTAAGCAGACACAGATGACAGATACACTCAATGACGTACGTGGCTACATGTATTCCTCATATAGTCCTAATAACTGCCTAGGCCTAAGCAGACGCAGATGACAGATACACTCAATGACGTACGTGGCTACATGCATTCCTCATATAGTCCTACTAACTGCCTAGGCCTAAGCAGACGCAGATGACAGATACACTCAATGACGTACGTGGCTACATGCATTCCTCATATAGTCCTAATAACTGCCTAGGCCTAAGCAGACGCAGATGACAGATACACTCAATGACGTACGTGGCTACATGTATTCCTCATATAGTCTTAATAACTGTCTAGGCCTAAGCAGACAAAATGACAGTTATTCTCAAATACTTACGTGACTGCGTGAGTTCTTCATATAGTGCAGACCACACTGGACAGATTTCAACAACATATTATAATCACTAGTTATCAGCCCTAAAGTTGTCGGTATCAAACCACTACTCTTCTTCCTAAAGTCTTGATAAGATGAAACATGCACATCTTTTATGGTTTGTATAATGCGTCCTAAATATGTTTCCTCTCTAGAATTCCTCCCCTCTGTCATTCTTTCTATTATTTTGTTGACACTCCTTGTGTCACAGCACGTGACCCATGAGATCCGATCGTTTAACATTTGTTATATCTGTGATCTTAATTTATTCTTACAACCACCTTTTTCATTTGTCATATATTCCATATAAATTACACTTACTCTCGAACACAAATCTGAAAATTGAACACTTTCTTCTCTTCTTCTTTCCTTTGGTCCTACTGACATTTTGTTTTAATATTTTACTTCTAATTTTTGTTGTGTGATTATTGAAGTGATAGTTTTTTTTTATATTGAAAGCATATTATTTATGGTGATCATACAGAAGAAGTCAAATTTTTGGCTGAAAATCGTTTTCATAGTATATACATAACTAAGAATCAACAGAGACTATACACAACTAAGATGATTTTTCTCAACAGAAAAGCCGAATGGTTACAAAAATGAGGAAAAACAGAATAATATTTTTTACCGTAAATATAGCGATAAGGGTTCTCTCAAATTGTGAAGAATTTGGCCTTGATCCCGAAGATGGCTAGCTTTTTACAATCGACCCAGTATTAAGCACATTAGCGCCGGGAATGTACCAGTTTTAGTAGGTTACGTTCTGTTAGGATAGAGCTACGTTGGGTATTGATAGGTTAGGTTGGGTAATGTCAGGTTTGTTAACGTGGTTAGGTTTGGGTAGGAGGTTATGTTACGTTTGGTTAGATTATGTTAGGTTTTATGTTTGATTATGTTTGTTTAGGTTTTGTTAGGTTTGGTTAGGTTTTTTATGTTACGTTAGGTTTGATTAAGTACCTAACCTTACAAAGCCCAACCTAACTTAACCTATCAATATTTCGTAGCCTTATCCTAATAACACATAACCTTACTAAAACCGGCACATTTCAGGCACTATCGTGCTTAATAAAGGTTCGATTGCAAAAATGCTGCAATACCTACATCACTATAATTACGGGGAAAAATATGTTTCCGTTTTTCCTCAATTTCGTAATTTTTCCTGTCTTTCCGCTGCAAAAAAATGTCTTAGCTATGAATCTGCTATGAAAAAAAGCAAAAAATCGACAAGGCATCTATATAAATGTCAAATTTGTCTTGAGCTATTCGAAAAGTCGACAATAGTCGACTTTTTGCTTCGATCTTGCTGCAGACTAGAGGCAAGTCGTAGTTTGGTGTAGTGTTGTTCATAGATATAGCCTATTCTCCAACTAACCTTACTATCTGTTACATTGAACTCATCGTACACTTACCTCAACAACGTTACCGTTATTTATTCCGTAACTTAGTTACGATTATTCGAAGTATCAATCTAAATACGAACAAATTTTCTAATTTTTTCGTTACAAAACTTATTAAAATTATTGTAGCCTATCTATCCCAGTCATTATCGATAGTGGTTGAAACAATATCCACCAAACATTTACTTTGTGGATAAAACGTGTTTAGTAAGTCTGTGATACCTGTTTACTATCAGTGCACACTACTGATTATATTTGGCTTGTGATTACGTACATTTACTTTGTGGATAAAACGTGTTTAGTAAGTCTGTGATACCTGTTTACTATCAGTGCACACTACTGATTATATTTGGCTTGTGATTACGTACATTTACTTTGTGGATAAAACGTGTTTAGTAAGTCTGTGATACCTGTTTACTAACAGTGCACACTACTGATTATATTTGGCTTGTGATTACGTACATTTACTTTGTGGATAAAACGTGTTTAGTAAGTCTGTGATACCTGTTTACTAACAGTGCACACTACTGATTATATTTGGCTTGTGATTACGTACATTTACTTTGTGGATAAAACGTGTTTAGTAAGTCTGTGATACCTGTTTACTATCAGTGCACACTACTGATTATATTTGGCTTGTGATTACGTACATTTACTTTGTGGATAAAACGTGTTTAATAAGTCTGTGATACCTGTTTACTAACAGTGCACACTACTGATTATATTTGGCTTGTGATTACGTACATTTACTTTGTGGATAAAACGTGTTTAGTAAGTCTGTGATACCTGTTTACTAACAGTGCACACTACTGATTATATTTGGCTTGTGATTACGTACATTTACTTTGTGGATAAAACGTGTTTAGTAAGTCTGTGATACCTGTTTACTATCAGTGCACACTACTGATTATATTTGGCTTGTGATTACGTACATTTACTTTGTGGATAAAACGTGTTTAGTAAGTCTGTGATACCTGTTTACTAACAGTGCACACTACTGATTATATTTGGCTTGTGATTACGTACATTTGAAGTACCTAATTATGTTTTACTCTAAATAACTTCAAGACAGGTGCCTGATTATACAAGCTTGAACATGAACTTAATATTAATTTATATTAACATGGTACCTTGCCTGGAAGTGCCCATCTTCCTACATTGTTGTCCATTTTCAGGACAGTTTTTAAAATATGTCCTTGATTAACTTTTAAGAGTGGCAAAATAGTCTTTGATTTATGTTTTCATACATGGACTTTGAAATGACAAAAATTAATGTGTCAGTGGCTTATATTTAAAATATTGTGCAATTACTCAGGACATTAGGTATATCTACAATCACAAATCATCCACAATCAGCAACTTTAATCAAACATAAACATAGTTGTGATCTATAATTTTAAATTTACTCTGACTTCTAAAGTATCTATACAAATCTTAATACTCAATAAAATAAATGTTTTAATATAAGTAAAATACATTTAAGTTACAAATCTGTCATACGTGTAATGTAACATTAGGTATCTGAGACATGTACAGTAAGTCTGGCGTACCCGTACGGCCAGTCGACATGGCCGTGTTTGTGTAACGGCTAAGCCCCTAGGCTCATGGGTGGAGGCCTGTGCGTGGAGCGTGCCACCCCCACTATTAACGCCAGTCCCACAATACTTGTGGCCGCTAATTCTGACTAAGAAATGCGCTCAAGCTCAGCGCCACACTCAGGGGCTTATACAGTCATTGTGAGAGAGCGGTCGGGGCTGATCGCACTAACTTTGTATACATTGTGGTCCTCACGTCTGCACATAAAAAATAAAAAAAAATCTGCACATAACAGAGAAAATAGTTGTTAGTTAAATTATCTGATTTTTATAATATTTTACTTATTCAAAAAAGTAGTGAGTTTGTGTTCCTGTGTTAGATATTCTATATTTTGGTACTGTTTCCTATTTACTGTTATTATATGTGATTTATGATTTTAATTTATTTTTAAAAGAACACATGTTTTTGTTCATTGTTGAATGAAAACAAACCAAATACATTGTAATTTTCTTAGTAACTTTTCATGAACTAATACACATTTCGGTTCTTTTCAAACTGTATTTCATATTTAGTATATTTTCAACGCACCGCAATGCTTACGCAACGTAAAATAGGTACTGTTACTACCTTTTTTGTAAAGTTATGACTATTTTGTAGTCGGGCTCCATAGTAGAGGGAAATTACCTTGTAACGCATCGATACTTTTCTCTCTCAATTAATCGTTATTATTTTAGGTGATTTTCGTTGGTTATTATTAGCGTACAAAATTTACGAAATCTGCAGAATAATGTAACTCGTCTTAATAAAGCCAACGGCAGCGCTCATGTGTCAGATCAGAACCGATAGTGATCTCCCCTTTAGGAAGACGTAACTCAGGAACATGTGCAGTTGTCCATTAGAAACAACATTTATGTTGTGCATGTATTCCAATACGGCTTGTGCTTATTACAAGGCAAATATGAATTATTACACGAGTGTGTGCGAATGACTGTTTATAGTCTGTTTACTGATTTCGACTTTTGACCAGAAAAGGTCACTTAGCCAAATGTCTACTAGGGCAAATAAGGGACCTACAAATTTACATGGAGTCCGAACCATATAGTACTGGTCTGATTTCGGTAAACTGGCAAGCCTCATACTCAAATGTCTCCTCTAAATAACATTCAAACACTGGACACATTCAACATTCAAACACCTAATAGGGACATCCCCTGAGTTCACTAATAGTGTCGACGTCGATAGCAATCTTTATGCGGACGTCGTGTACTTATTATAGAACCTATTACTTACCTCTACAATATCCACAACACTTGGCCCCCTAGTAGCTGGATTACAGCGCTGCGCCACTGGTGTGACAGATTATACACATTCTATTCGTGTTATTTCTAGTTGGGGACGATTTTAAATAAAAAAACTAACTATTATTTTATTTAAACCAACAATTTTAACTTTCCCTCTTTTAAATCTTGAGAACGTATAAATGATAAACAGTATATAAATATGTAATACTAGCCGATAGGCCTTGCTTCGCTACGGTGAGGTTCTCTACGCTCAATATAAAAGCTCTGCTTGCTGCTGTTCTCCTTGATAAAAAAGTTTTATCACAGTCTAATAACATGTGTTTTATGGTCTAAAAAACCTTATAAGTCTAATTTAGGGATTGAAAAGTAGTGCAATCAGGTCAGAGTTAGTAGAAATTACCTTAACATTCCACAATGAAAACCAAATTAGCCAAACCTTTTGTTTTATGATTTTTGGATCATAATTTTAAATAAATTACTAAATTAGATTAATGCCTTTGGTACTCTTACGGAAAAAAGAAAACAATGAGGGGCTTTTTTCTACCGCTTAGAATGGAATTTCAAGAAATTCTATTGATACAGATGCTAACTTCCTTCCAAACGTCACCCAAAAACTGTTTCCAGATTCCGTGATGAGTGAGTACATCGTTTTAGGATTTTATATCTTAAGATTTATATGGTAACTAACTCTTGAATCGACACTACTAGTAAGCTCTTTTCTTAAGCTTTACACTATAATATTGTAAAACCACTGTAGAGGTAGGCCTACATACGTAGTACTATTTTACCAAAATTACATAATTACAACAAATGATGATTATTACTTGAAGTAATTCACTGAAGAGTTACTACGTTCTCATGTACCCTTTGTGCTTTGTAGTGACAAGCAAGGTAAATAAGGAAACACCGCGCAGAATGTATTACAATAGTTTGATGAACGAACCGTAATTCACTGAATAGTTACTACGTTCTCATGTACCCTTTGTGCTTTGTAGTGACAAGCAAGGTAAATAAGGAAACACCGCGCAGAATGTATTACAATAGTTTGATGAACGAACCGTAATTCACTGAATAGTTACTACGTTCTCATGTACCCTTTGTGCTTTGTAGTGACAAGCAAGGTAAATAAGGAAACACCGCGCAGAATGTATTACAATAGTTTGATGAACGAACCGTAATTCACTGAATAGTTACTACGTTCTCATGTACCCTTTGTGCTTTGTAGTGACAAGCAAGGTAAATAAGGAAACACCGCGCAGAATGTATTACAATAGTTTGATGAACGAACCGTAATTCACTGAATAGTTACTACGTTCTCATGTACCCTTTGTGCTTTGTAGTGACAAGCAAGGTAAATAAGGAAACACCGCGCAGAATGTATTACAATAGTTTGATGAACGAACCGTAATTCACTGAATAGTTACTACGTTCTCATGTACCCTTTGTGCTTTGTAGTGACAAGCAAGGTAAACAAGGAAACACCGCGCAGAATGTATTACAATAGTTTGATGAACGAACCGTAATTCACTGAATAGTTACTACGTTCTCATGTACCCTTTGTGCTTTGTAGTGACAAGCAAGGTAAACAAGGAAACACCGCGCAGAATGTATTACAATAGTTTGATGAACGAACCGTAATTCACTGAATAGTTACTACGTTCTCATGTACCCTTTGTGCTTTGTAGTGACAAGCAAGGTAAACAAGGAAACACCGCGCAGAATGTATTACAATAGTTTGATGAACGAACTGTAATTCACTGAATAGTTACTACGTTCTCATGTACCCTTTGTGCTTTGTAGTGACAAGCAAGGTAAACAAGGAAACACCGCGCAGAATGTATTACAATAGTTTGATGAACGAACCGTAATTCACTGAATAGTTACTACGTTCTCATGTACCCTTTGTGCTTTGTAGTGACAAGCAAGGTAAACAAGGAAACACCGCGCAGAATGTATTACAATAGTTTGATGAACGAACCGTAATCGCGAAGTATCTTACCATTCATGAAGAAGTGTAAAACTGATCAAATCTGAAATAAAATATGGAATCAAATAAACTTAGTTTTAAATAAAAATTATTAGGAAATGTCACTTCACAATAAATATTAAATTACTGCGTGAAAATACATTGTTACAAGTAATATAATTGAACGGGAAAATTGTAGATTAACATTCACAAGTACCCTATGTTGATGGAAAATAGATTGTAATATGAAAAACCCATTCAAATTGGAAAAAGAATTAAAATTTGTAACTCTAAATAACTTTTAATAGATAATTAATTCTTTTATAGAACACTATTATATAACATATAAATTTAAGGTAAAATAATAGTAATGTTGGAACATAAGCAACTAAAAAAGAAATGTAACCATGATTGTTAACATTTGTTGGATATTTCCAATAATTCCAATGCTTCAAGTGTTTTGTAAAACAGACACTAGTATGTTTTATGAAACGAACACTCAAGTGTTAAATGAAACGAACACTCAAGTGATTTATGAGACAAACACTCAAGTGTTAAATGAAACGCACACTCAAGTGATTTATGAATCAAACGTTCGTGTTTTATGAAACGAACGATTAAGTGTTTTATGATACAAACACTAAAGTGCTTTTTATGAAATGAACGCTCAAGTGATTTAAGAAACATACACTCATATGTTTCATAAAACAAACGCTCAAGTGTGTTTTGAAACGAACACGCATGTGTTTAATGAAACAGACACTGATATGTTTTATGTAACACACGCTCGAGTATTTCATGAAACTAAACCTTAAGTGTTTTATGAAAAAACTTAATTATTTTATAAAACAGACACTTATATGTTTTATGAAACAAACGCTCAAGTGTTTTATGAGACAAAGACTCAAGTGTTTTATGAAACGCACGCTCGAGTGATTTAAGAAACAAACGCTCAAGTGTTTCATGAAATTAAAACTCCAGTGTTTTATGAAAAAAACTTAATTATTTTATGAAACATACACTCATATGTTTTTTGAAACAAACACTCCAGTGTTTATGGTGTTTGTTTCATAAAGCACTTGAAGCGTTGGAAATACCTAACAATTAATATTAATCATGTAACAAAAAACTTTCAAACTGTAAATGTAGCCATGTGGAAAAGGAAAATGACAAAATATTTAAATTATTACAAATTGAAATGAAATTTATTCCTATATAAGTAGACTACATTTTATTGTAACTAGTTTGAAATATATTACGTAACAAATTCCGCTATTGAAATGTTTATGCTGCAGTTCCCAGTTCAGTCAATAGCACCGTCACTTCCGGTGAACTACATCACGACATCTACCAGTTGGATGATACGGAATAAAGTCTCGTTTTTCACAAAAATAAAGCTTATAAAAACAGTCTTTATTTTACGTAAAATTAGACTATGCAAAACATATCGACTAAATATATTTAAAATTTAAAAAAAATTTTTTCATTCTCAAATCCATTTTGAAGTAATATATTATAGCTAGATTATGTGTTTTTCAAATAACTTTTTGTCAAGTAACCACCATTTGCATTGTGTATCACTTTCTTTTGTATTTTAGTTTTCTCTTATTATTTGAAACTTTATAAGAGCAATTTAAAAAAAAAATATTTAATTTATATCTGTAGTATATTTACTTAAATGAAAATTAACGAAGGAGGAAATTTGTTAATTAATCGTTTATATTCTCTTTTCAAAAATGTTCATGTTTACATAATGTTCAGTCTAATGCAATCGTATTCCGTTATAATTTACTTTTTTAAATCACAAAGATCCCTGGTTTTTAAGTAGAGTGAATTAACTTTTTAAAAATTCAGCATTGTCTAATTTCATTCTGCATGTTTACTCATGTATAAGTTCATGGGTCTTAATACTCGGCCTACGTGTATTCCCTTGTAATGATTACTATGCGGGCCTATTTCTACTTTACTATTATTACTCAGACATATTGACGTATTTGTCTCTCCAATGTACTGTCTCCTCCATGTTGCCATATATCTGCACTATCACTCCATCCATCATACCCTTATATAAATCGAAATAAGCTGTAACTGAAGTGTTTCCCTACTCATCTTATGGCTCCTAATAGAATTCCCACTCACTCTCCACCTAGACAAGGCTACCCATTCATCACATTGGACACAGACACTGCCATTGAGTACAACTGACTCGACATTACTATTATGTCAGTAACAGTGAAAGTTACTTCACTTATATACTCCGACTAACAGCTTCCAATAATGTCTAACTATTTCTAATCCCGTAGAAATCACTCACAATAAGCGTTAGCCCCACCTATTAGCTCACAGAATATCACTTATACATATCTTTCACTTATTGGACACACGGGACATCGCTGTTAACAATTATGTGCCTGCAATTCCATTGTTATACATTCTTTATGTCCTTTCTCAATAGAAACCCTCACTCTCCAGTTCATATGGTGACTATAGGCCTTAGAGTGAACTTTATATAACTTATGTACCGTTAGCAACCCAAGTGTTTGTCACTACACCACATCGTCAGCTCGAAAAAGGTATGTGGTATTTGGTCTCACTGTTTGTATTTATGACTTGATTCCTCTTCAAGAATCCTGAAAGAGAAGAGTTGTCGGTCAAAGTATGAACGAACTTAAAAATCAGATGTTTGAACAAAACAATCACACTCTTTACGAGATCATTACGCATATATACTGCACAAAACGTTAAATGGACCATCCTACATAACCTAAAACACACAGTTATAGAGATCGACCCACCCACCCCAGAACATAAAGGTACAGTGGCTCACCTACCCATCCTAGAGCACCCAACGTTAAATGGGCTCTCCCAACCCTAGAACAACTCACGTTATACGATCCCTCCCGCCAACCCTACACCACTGAATGTTGACACTATTATATGTACACAAATAGATATGTATCAAAGGAACTTTGAAAACAACTTTAGCATATCAAAAATCTGTTATGAAATCTTTATTTATCACAGTTATAATAAAGAGTTTTCCCTAAACTGAAGGTTTTCAGTGAATAATTGAGAGCTATAATTGAATTAGAGTGGAGTTATTGTGTGTGTAGGAGTGGATCAATAGGGGCAGATGGATGTGACGTCGGGCAGCCATCTTGATCCTCCCCCTCCCCCTTAGCCTTATCTGATAACGTCAAGACGGTGGTGGTGGCTAACGTACGAGCGGATCTCAGACCTGCGACTCCCTGCAGATATGTCTTTGTCACTGAATATAGCGTTCCATCAACTTGACAATACTGCTATTTTGGAAAACTAAATAAAATTTAATTATTTACAGTTCATTACACTTACACAATACGTTCTTCGTGTTTTTGTTTATCAAGTGCTTGGTTTAAAAAACTACAAATAGGCTGATATAACTATACAATTGAATCAACTGTATATTTCATACTTACAAACGTCACAGTAACAATCACACTCAACATACGTTCCGAGAATGTACTGGATAATCGGCGACCATCCTGAATTTTGGGGTCCCGCATTTCTAATGACTAGTTCGAGATTCCAATTTGCTCAGCATTTTTGATTTGTCGATAAATAATTTGTTATTGACTGTCTTATTCACAGTTTAAATTAAAAAATGTTAATAAATTGTAAAAATTACGTGTTCATTATGATAACACTTGTAATGGGAAAATCGTGGGAACGAAAAACTATGACCTAGTAGAATTTGTGTCTTCATCATCAACAATTAACTGTTGATAATTAGATAAATTAACTATCGAACATATTTACCAGTTTTTATAACGTCGATCAATCCCAACAAAACTAGTTGAGATTATTTTCACGTATATTTCAGGAGTCGTGCTGAAAAAAACATATGACGGCTATGTAAACCATTGTGTATTTTGAATATATTCTTTTTTTAAGTGAAGTACAAATTTCATGAATAATATAATTTGTAAGTGACTTTTATTAATATAATGTAAATGAAAAATAATAACTTCACACATCTGATCTCTTAAAAAAAAGAGCTCTATACAATTCAATTAATGCGAAAAATCCATTAAAAACCTTATCATCTCCCTCAAACCTACCAATAATTTAAGAACTTGCCTAAGACTGTGCTAGTGGGATTGTGATCCCATCCAACATTCAGTGGTGTAGGGTTGGTGGGAGGGATCGTATAACGTGAGTTGTTCTAGGGTTGGGAGAGCCCATTTAACGTTGGGTGCTCTAGGATGGGTAGGAGAGCCTGTTTTTACCTTTAAGTTCTGGGGTGGGTGGGAGAGCCTCTATAACTGTGTGTTTTAGGTTATGTAGGAGGGTTCATTTAACGTTGTGCTCTAGGATGACTAGGAAGACCCATCTAACGTTGTGTTCAAGGATGTATGGTAGAGTCTCTATAACTTTGTGTTCCAAGGTGGTTGGGAGGGTTTCTATAAATGCGTGTTTTAATGTATGGGCACATGGGCAAGGAGGGCCCATGTGACGTTGTGTTTTATGATGGTTAGGAGAGCCTCTATACCTTTGTGTTCTAGGGTGGGGCCTCTATAGGTCTGTGTTTTATGGTGTGTAGTAGGGCCTATTTAACGTTGTGTTTAGGATGAGTAGGAGGACCCATCTAACGTTGTTTGCTAGGACAGGTAGGAGAGCCTATATAACTTTGTGTTCTAGGGCGAGTAGGAGGGACCATCTAACGTGTGTTCTAGGATGAGTGGGAGGACGGATAACTTTATTTTTTTTAACGGTTGGTGTTCTAAGACGATTAAGAGAACCTGTATAATAGGTCTATTCAGTTCAAAAGTCAGCGGGTGGGCCCGTCTAATATTAGTTGTTCTATGGTGAGTAGAAAACCTCATCTAAGTTGTCTAGTCCCATAAGTAGTCTAGGGTGAATGAGAGGGCTTTCATGGTGTTCTAGAAGAGCTAATTTAATGTTAGGTGTTCTAGGGTGAATAGGAGAGACTACCTAACGTTGTGTTTTCTAGAGTGAGTTGTAGATTTTATCTAACTTAATATTCTAGGTAAAGTAAAGAGCTCGTCCAGCGTCTTATGTACTTGAAGAATAGGAAAGTCTTAGATCATGTATTAAATAGGGAATAAAGGTGGGACGATGTGGGGAAAAGAATACTAACTAAGAAAGAATAAGGATTAATTAGGTTCAATTTGCTCAAATACGATTGGTAAAAGTTCACTCTAAAATACACGAACAATATTGCTACTGAACTAAATTTAGCATTTTAAATAGATGGAAAGTCTTATTTGAAATGACATCGAAAGTACAGAAATATTCAAAAATTCACATAATTTACAAAAGGACTGTTTCATGGCTATTTCTTGTTCCCAATTTCATATACGATGGGTAATTTCTCATATTATTGTCTTGTTTATTTAGTAACGCTTTGTATTGAAATAAGAAATTAATTTAATCTTGTTCTAAAGTGTTTGATGATGATAAATGTAGTTGAAATTCACCGACGAAATATATGTACAATTTGTGTTGTTTGACGTTTTGCTTGTTCGAAATTATTTATTATTGAGTGATCCGTGTGAAACAATTCCACGAATCAATGATGTTAGTGGTGGAGAATTGTTGAATGATTTTGTATGATTAACGTAATCATAAAAATTGTTAATAATTAATTAGGAATAAATTAAATATTCTAAATACAATTATTTACCATTAATTTATTTCTTGGGTTTATGTTTGCCTGTTATCCCAAAAACTTAAGTTGATCAGGAAGTGGTTGAATGGCAGATATCATCGAGTGAGGACCACCCCCAGTGAACAAGCTGAAGAGGCGATATGATACTCTGTATTGTTCTAGTTACCGGGACCGCCACACGCGCGCTCTCATCGACTAGTAGTTCCATTGTCCGCCACACAAAGCGTTGATCGCTGACTGTTGGCATCTGTGACCCCACTGAAGTACACATGGGGTGGCATCCCCACTTTGTACTTCACTGTCGCAGCTTCACCTTACCTGCCTTTTATTCCCATTAACAATAACCTCTCAATCCACTTTATTGCATGCGCCAGCCAACTTGCGTACATCGCTCAGCTGACACCACGAGCACAAACGTTTCCCGCCAAGTCTAACACAGTAGTCTTTTCATATACAGTAATTCAGCTAATTGTTTATAGATGTAATAACAATAAACAAACGCCGTCTGGCTTTATCCCTAGTAACAAGTTAATTATTTTGTACAAAAGTATAACCAATTATATTTTCAGGGGTATGCTTTATTTAAAATATACATTTTAATTATAAAGCATGTCATTAAAAAAAAAAGTAATTGCTATAGTTTTAGCTATTTCTTGGTTTGAAAAAGACTCAAATTTTTAAAAAGTTTTTTTTACCAACTAAACAATCAGACTAACGTGTTTGTCGAATAGACAGTCCAAAGCCAAAATCAATCAAACATTAGCAGTGTTTTTGATTTTTAAAGTTTTTCATCTATACATCAATTCACTTTTGTGATGAGTTGAGATTTTGTTACATTCAACACTTATACATAATAATTACGCACAACTTACCGATATATTAAACCATATCCAATAATAAGTTTGTTCACCGACGCATATTCAGGTTTACTTCTTTTGTTTTTAAATCTTATGTAGTAATTTATTTTTAATAGTAATATATTATTTACCTTTAACACTCAAACCGGACGTGACTAAATCTAGCCGGGATTATGTTTCTATAAATGATACGTTTTGCAAAGTTACAGATACGTTTTGAATGTTTGCAGTAAATTTATAAATAAAAAGCCAATGTAAGTTGAGTAAAAGCATACAATTTAATTTCCTCAGGAAACATTATTAATTTACAAACTATATTAAAGCAAGGATAACTAGTTTTAAATATTTAATTTTATTAGTGTCAGAGTCTTTTGAACAGGTCATGTTCTACCGTGACAAGACGGTTGAGTGCAGGGTGGGAAGAGGGGGTGAAGGTGAATTATACCAATTAAATATACTACTTTTTGTAGGTATGTTTTCATTTAAATTTCATTAGGCATACAAATAACTATTAGTCTATAGAGTTTACCTACATTTTTGAAAATAATGATACCGTGGTAACAAATGTTGGCATAATACGAGTATATGTACGTACAGTCACGTATTGTAGTATAATAATTCTTGTCTACACCACAATAACATATATTCCCTAAAACAAAATAAAATTTGAAGTATTTTGACCATCTGGGGATTGTTAATTAATGTTATATTGTTTCATAAGTAAACCCCCCCCCCCCACCTCCACCATCACCATTTTGTTTATTTTCCGGAAAGCAGGTTTAAAGATTCATATTTAAAGCATGTAATAATAAATAAAACAAAATTAATAATGAATTGTTTTATTTATGAATATTTTGTAATAATAAATCAAACAAAAATGCATGTGACATTATTTTTTGTTTGATTTATTATTATATTTTTACATATACAATTTCATTACCATCGTATCGCCTAGTTTATTGTGAATAAAATGATACAAAACATTAATAGATTCATATATTTGTATTGATTTTTATGAATTTTTTTGAAAATTTGTCTGAAGATGCGAGAAAATTTCTGGACGGTATAGAGAAATCTTATAGCCGGTACGAGGTTTAAAAATGGCTGCCGTGAAAATGAAATCGCCGCACTACTTTCCTTGAAGGCAATAAAAATACCAGAGTAGACTACGTTCATGTTGTGAAGTTGCATCGACATTAGTCATGGCGTACAACGAAACACTGAACCTCCTATTGTCTAATGAAACATTGGCTATCTAAGACAGTGGTTTTAATCTATTGGTTCTGTTCTTTTTCCTAATAAAATTGTCAGGATATTAAACGGATTTGAAATGCAATATGAGTTCGTAAACACGCTATTGGTCATTTCTCATTTTAATTGTCTGCATAATTTTTATTTTTCTCTGAATAGACTACCAATGCTTTCCTGGTATCGCAACAGTGAGTGGGTTATATTTAAAATGCTCATAAATGAGTTCGGATCCATTGGAACTTGGTTCTCTGAAATTTCTGACTCATTGTGAACCGGTACTTGAAATACGAGTAATTACGCTGCGATGAAGCGTCTTCCATTGATTTATTGTCTTAAATAACTTTTTAGTTAGTTCATATTTACTGATATTACTTTTTGCTAAGTATTTCATGAAATGTAGATCCTCGCCTCACTAGCGAGAGGCGGTGTGAATGCCGCAGGGGGCGCCAGTGTCCCGCTGGCACAGCCTCACCTCACACTGTTATTTATGTTTATTTAAACACCATTCTCCTTCCAAACCATCAAAACACTCGTTGGATACGTGAAAAAGTTGGAATTTTAATGGGTGCATATTTACCCATAGTCTTTTATTGGGTGGGGTTTTGTTCCTAAAAAATTGATGGCCAGCGTTAAAAAGAGAGAGCGCTGATCATACAAAACACATTTTTTTCCTGTTGGAAACATTTTTTCTAACATTTAAACAAGATTAGATAGTTTCAGGAAGTTAATACACATGTAACTGGACCATCACAGCTACATTTACAAGAATAAGACATTATTATGTTTGAATTACAAACAAAATGTCATAAATATCTGTTCAAGATATTTGACCACTTGAATTGTTTTCTTACTCGTTCTGCAGGGGGTGGGTACTTTCTGGGTCACAGATGACGACGGGTAAGTACGAACAACGTATAACAGTCTTCACTGATAGTCTTATAGTGTGTTTACCCAATAATCAATTTTGACGATTTAAATTTGTCATTACTTAAATTGACGTTGTATAAAATTAAGATCGCACATATTTTCAAAAAACAAAACATAAGTGTATCTTTCATAACAAACCATAAATTAAAAAAAACTATCGGAACCCAACATAAATGATTAATGAAGAAGATAAGTCAGGAATGTACAAAATTAATTGTGATAGTGTATATTGGCCAAACAAATGCAACATTTAAATACAGAACATTTGAAAAAATAACTACTATGGCTAACTACGCACTTGAATGACACAACTTTATGAAATTCAAAGTACTAAAAGAAGTTCGCAATAATCAATATTTACATATAAATGAAACATTCTACACTATAAAA
This sequence comes from Stictocephala bisonia, assembly GCA_035578905.1. Classification (NCBI taxonomy): domain Eukaryota; kingdom Metazoa; phylum Arthropoda; class Insecta; order Hemiptera; family Membracidae; genus Stictocephala; species Stictocephala bisonia. The sequence goes on along the minus strand of JAQJVL010000089.1, from coordinate 1,839,441 downwards.
ATGATCAACTATAAATTATGACACTCCCCTCATTCAAAATATTATGTTAACTAAAACTATTATTTAAATTTATGTTTTGTGGTAGTTTCCACAGCTGGGCGATCACAATATCGTGACAGTCCAGGTACCAGGTTTGTTGCTTGTTTAGAATTACCCAGGGTGTACGTACAGCTTTAAAGATTTGCTGTGAACGCGAACATCACACCCCCATAAACAACATAAACATAATCAGTGAGGCAGATCTTGAATGGCTCGATGGATTGGACTTTACTTTGTGATAGGAGATCACTTTTTTCAATTAATAACATCATGACTTTTGGATCTTTATCCAAAATATACATCGCAGCTTTTCAAAAATAACAAATGGTAGCTAATAACACAACATACGATGTATATAAAGGGTGTTAAACAAGTGCGGAACCACCTTCACTTCACTTAAATGTGTCCAGATAAATAATTTAGATTTAGTATTCATCTGTAGACAGTTCTTTTTTCTATCTTCTGATACAGTTTTTAAATTTTTTCAACCTAGAGGGGAGAGCCCGTGGAGGATATAGTAGAAAGTTTAAATGAAAAGCTATGATAAGTTGCCCATAATTTGAAAGCCTATTTTTTATGAATAAGGCGCCACAACTTTCAAGTCAAAAGAACCACCCTGGCAGAAATGGCAACTGGTAAACCTTTCTTAGCAATGATATTTGAGTAGAAATTTGACATGTTGTAAAAGCCAAGTCTGAAGCTAGGTATTTGATTAAATAAATAAAAAATGATCTTAAAAATGTATTATTGGCATAATGGTACAAATAACTTATCAACAAACTACAATTGAAATTGTATAAAAGCTTACGTACTTATATAATGAATTTATAAATTTACGTATAGTGAAGACTTAAAAACCCACGATCTTAATTCAATAACTGGTTACAATAAATGTCCAAAATGTGTCCCATCTACGGTCTAAGATAAAGATAATATTCCATTCTTTAATCAAATACCTAGCTTCATAACTGGCTTTTACAACATGTCGAATTCCCACTCAAATATCGTTGCTAAGAAAGGTTAACCAGTCACCATTTCTGATAGGGTAGTTCTTTTGACTTGAACCTTAGGGTGTCTTATTCAGAAAAATAGGCTTTAAAAATAGGCAGACTGTGCGGTTGGTGGGTGGATAATATTGCCACTGAGTCGCCGGGAGTGAAATCTGCCACTTCAATAGCGATCAGCTGGCTCGTCACTTACTCTGCAGATGTGGTGAAGTCGTCGTATTGGATTAATATTCCAAAAGAGCAGTGTTAAGAAAGGTACAGGACTGTGACTTAAATATTTGACGGAATCATTAGCAGCAGCAGCATCACGGACGGAATCATTAGCAGCAGCATCATCACGGACGGAATCATCAGCAGCAGCAGCATCACGGACGAAATCATTAGCAGCAGCATCATCACGGACGGAATCATTAGCAGCAGCATCATCACGGACGGAATCATCAGCAGCAGCAGCATCACGGACGAAATCATTAGCAGCAGCATCATCACGGATGGAATCATTAGCAGCAGCATCATCACGTACGGAATCATTAGCAGCAGCATCACGGACGGAATCATTAGCAGCAGCATCATCACGGACGTAATCATTAGCAGCAGCAGCATCACGGATGGAATCATTAGCAGCAGCAGCATCACGGACGGAATCATTAGTAGCAGCAGCATCACGTACGGAATCATTAGCAGCAGCAGCAGCATCACGGACGGAATAATTAGCAGCAGCAGCATCACGGACGGAATCATTAGCAGCAGCAGCATCATGGATGGAATCATTAGCAGCAGCAGCATCACGTACGGAATCATTAGCAGCAGCAGCATCACGGACGGAATCATTAGCAGCAGCAGCATCACGGATGGAATCATTAGCAGCAGCATCATCACGTACGGAATCATTAGCAGCAGCATCATCACGGATGGAATCATTAGCAGCAGCAGCATCACGGACGGAATCATTAGCAGCAGCAGCATCACGTACGGAATCATTAGCAGCAGCAGCATCACGGACGGAATCATTAGCAGCAGCAGCATCACGGATGGAATCATTAGCAGCAGCAGCATCACGGATGGAATCATTAGCAGCAGCATCATCACGGACGGAATCATTAGCAGCAGCATCATCACGAACGGATTATTAGCAGCAGCAGCATCACGGATGGAATCATTAGCAGCAGCAGCATCACGGACGGAATCATTAGCATTGGATAGTTTGATTAATACCAACGAATCAAGTTTAGAACGATTAATTTAAATAATTATTTAGTATTCATAAACAATTAATAATAGTATTAACGCAAAGAATAATTATGTAAACAATAAATAGTAACTAAAAAAACTTGTGCTGTTCATTCATATTTTTCAACTAAACACTGTTGTTACGCCCGAGAAGCAAGGCAGTTCAGCGGTGGAAAGATTCCCCTCTGCCGCTGGAACCTCTGCATGCTCTAAAAATAACTCGCATGTCGTTCTCTACCCGGCTAAATTATAGTGTTTCCACTTTTTAAAATTTGATCATTTATTAATCAAATATATACTTACAAACAATAATTTGGTTATTGCAGATTGTGCTTTTAATAGTTCTGAATTCAGATATTGCTGGTAGTACACTTAATGGGTCTGAATTTTGATATTGCTGGTGATATCCTTAATGGGCTTGAATTCGGATATTGCTGGTTAAATCCTTAATGGGGTGTTAATTCAGATATTGCTGGTAGTACCCTTAATGGGTCTGAATTTTGATATTGCTGGTGATATCCTTAATGGGCTTGAATTCGGATATTGCTGGTTAAATCCTTAATGGGATCTTAATTCAGATATTGCTGGTAGTACCCTTAATGGGTCTGAATTTTGATATTGCTGGTGATATCCTTAATGGGCTTGAATTCGGATATTGCTGATTAAATCCTTAATGGGGTGTTAATTCAGATATTGCTGGTAGTACCCTTAATGGGTCTGAATTCTGATATTGCTGGTGATAACCTTAATGGGCCTGAATTCGGATATTGCTGGTTATATCCTTAATGGGGTGATAATTCAGATATTGCTCGTGATACCCTTAATGGTGTGTGAATTCGGATATTGATGATTATACCCTTAATGGGCCTGAATTCGGATGTGGCTGGTTATACCCTTAATGGTGTGTTAATTGAGATATTGGGGGATGATGTTGTTCGCGTCCACAGCAAATCTTTAAAGCTGTACGTATCCCCTGGGTAGTTCTAAACGAGCAACAAACCTGGTAGCTGGACCGTCACAAATTTGTGATCTCACAGCTATGGCAGCTACCACACAAAATAAAAAAGGCCCTTTTGAGCACCAAACTAATTTCAAAATAATAGGTTCTGTTTTAAATGTAGTCCATTTTAAAGCTGATGGTTTAAGCAAGGCGAAGAGTGAGAGCATTAGTAGGGCCCTTCTAGAAAACAATATAGATATCCTTGTACTCCAAGAGACACATATCGAAGATAACAATAGTGAAAGAGGCAATATTCCTGGATACAGACTTGTTAATTCCATTGGGCATAGGGTGTATGGTATTGCAACTTACGTAAAGAATGACATGGACAATGTGTCAATTACCCATAAGAGCTCTGCTGGTAACATCTTTGACTTGGCAATCCAAGTGTCAGAAACTACAATAGTAAATGTTTATAAGCCTCCCAACATCCAGTAGCCTTATGATAGGTTTTTGCCAAATTTTGAACACCCTGTCCTCGATGTGGGGGACTTCAACAGTCACCATAGCCAATAGGGCTATAACACCGACGATGAGAATGGCAGAAAGCTTACTGATTGGGCTGAAACAAACAACCTTTTCCTGATCTTTGATGCTAAAAGGTCAGCCACTTTTTATTCAGCTCATCGTAGTCGATGTCACTCCCCCGACTTAAGCTTCTGCTCGTGTGAACGATCATCAAGCCCAAAACCAATTACGAAAGTTCTTGATGCTTTTCCCCACTCGCAACATAGGCCATTGCTGTTTTCATTGGGAATACAAATTCCCATAATTTCAGGTTCATTCCTCCTACAATAAGAAATTACGTTCTTTTCACAAGTCTCATCTTGTCCATTGCTAAAGTTTGCATACCGAGAGGATACAGAAAGGAGTATATACCAGGATGGAGTAAAGAATCAAATGACCTTTACAAAGAGTTTAACGCCACCGAATCTAGCACTGATCTCTAGCCTAATCTGCTGCTGCACTCTCTAGACCAGTGCCAGGAGAGAAAAATGGGTTAAAACTGTTGAAGATATAAACTATACCCAAAGCAGTAGAAAAACCGTGGTCACTTTTAAGGAAACTCTCTACTGGTAAATCTTCAAATCAAAGAGAAGTGCTCCACCCAAAGGCCGCTAATATAGGTGAACGGATAGTCAGCTTATCAAATTCAGCCAGCCATCCTTCTGACAAACATGTACTTTACAAGCTAAATAAAATTAAAAAGAGCCAATTAGCACCCCTGGAAGTTTCCAAAAATGTCACGGAAGAAGAGATAGATAGGGCGATTTCCGCCATACCAGCAGGGAAAGCAGCCGGCCTTAACGATATCTTTCCCGAACTTCTGATGCATGCTGGTAGTAAAGTGAAACAATGGCTTCGAACTGTCTACAATAAGATACTAGCTACAGGCAATTTGCCAAAAGCATTTCAGCGTTCAAAAGTAGTAGCTGTCCTGAAGCTTGGCAAAGACCCTGAACGAGTGGAAAGTTACCGCCCTATATCTCTTCTTGGTGTTTATTATACGTTGCTGGAAAGACTGTTTTACTACAGAATATCACCTATTCTTGATCCTAATGGTCCAGTTGAGCAGACTGGTTTTCGCCCTGGCCGAAGTTGTTGCGACCAGATCCTGGCTCTGACATCATTTATTGAGAATGAGTTTGAAAACAAGCTAAAAACACCTGTGGCTTTTGTTGATCTCACGGCGGCTTATGACACAGTATGGAGCAAAGATTTGTTATTAAATTTCTACAGCCTCCTTCCCTGTCCTTTTCTTTTGCGACTTCTAGAGTCAATGCTTAGTGCCAGGCTAATAAAAGTTTATATAGGTCGTGAAGAAAGCTCATATAGACAGCTGACGGATGGTCTTCCACAGGGGGTCCTTACTTGCTCCAATTTTATTTAACGTGTATACTGCTGACATTCCAATCACCAACTCAAGAAAGTTTATATATGCAGACGATATTGATTTAGCTCATCAAAATAAGGACTTCACAGCTACTGAAGAAACAGTCACAAACGATCTTGCAACTCTCGAAGAATATGTTAGAACCTGAAAGCTGAATCCTGACCCATCAAAAACCGAAGTAGCCTGCTTCCACCTAAGTAATCAACTAGCTAATCGAAAATTAAACATCTTTCTAAATGGTGTAAAACTCTACGACAATGATCATCTACAGTACCTTGGAGTAACGTTAGATCGATTGCTGACGTTTAAAGGCCATCTTCAAAAAACAGCAGCTAAAATTAAAATGTACTATATCATATTGCTAGAACAACTTGGGAAGCCACACATCCTGCGTACTACTGCTTTGTCACTGGTTTATTCAGCTGCTTAATACAGTGCTCCCGTATGGCTAAATAACGCACATACAAAAGCGATTGATGTCTAACTTAATAGAGCCATGAGAAGTATTAGTGGAACTCTCATGGCAACTCCACTACCTTGGCTCCCGGTGCTGTGCAATATAGCTCCTCCAGAAATAAGACGTCAGGAGGCACTACTTAAAGAATTAAATAAGATCATGAGTGCCCCGCGCCACCCCATTACCCAGGAACTCACACGTCAGAATGGTCGCTTAAAATCTCGAAATCCACCTCTGCGTACTGCTTTCCAGTTGAGCAGATCAAATTGCTCGGCAATTACTAGTTGGCCCATAGAGTTGAACAGTTTTGATGGACGAAATAAGTTCTTTATTAACGATCCATCAATACCTGTAGGTTGGATGAACCTCCCTCGTAGGGAATGGACATTATTGAATCGGCTCCAAACTGGAGTAGGCAGATGTAACTACTATAAATATAATTGGGTACTGACAGTAGATCAGCCATGTGATTGTGGAGAGTCTATCCAAACAATGGATCACATAGTTAGAGAGTGCTTCTTGCAATGTTTTACGGAGGGATTAGCTAGCATAAATAGAATCAGTGAGGCAGGCCTTAAATGGCTTGATAGACTGGATTTAGCTTCGTGACAGGAGATCATATTTTATTTATTTATTTTAAATTTTTATCATAGTGTAATGACTTTTGGACTTTTTGTCCAACCATAAAACTCAGTTTTTACTTCATTTTAAATAAATAATAATAATACTAATAATAATGGTAGCTGACAAAAGACATAATATATATTCAGATATTGCTGGTGTTACACTTTATAGGGTGTAAATTCGGATATTGCTGGTGGTACCCTTAATTAGTCGGAATTCGGGTAAAACCGTAATGTAATCTCCCTTTTTTGTTGGGCCTATTCAGTTATATATGTATCTAAACAGTTTTTAAAATGTTGGAATAACTTCTAGAAGTTTTATGTAATTGATATTTTCTTAAGTTACGTTGATTCAAATGTTGTAAACGAATCAATATTCGAAAGAGTTATGGATGATAATTCTGCTATTTACTGTATGAATTGGAACGCATTGATATCGTGACATTGAAATTACATTCATTACTTTCCTATTGTAATAAATGAAAAGCTATTAATTGCAAGCGTTCAATACTAAAATGAAAGAGTAATACCTTAATAGTCAATAAAAACGAATGGAGATGGAGTAGACAATCGGTGATTGTGTTCACGGACCGTGAAAGACAACAGATGCCACACACAAACATTAACGCGACAATCGCACATTACCGACCACACAAAGGACTCTCTCTTTCATCTGCTGTGGTCTGGTTTCCCAGGGGAGTCTTCCTCCCTCCTCCCTTAGGAGTTTGTAAATACTGTACTGACTTCATTACCCGTTCTCGAACACCATCACGTCATCCAAGTGTGATGGCTCTTTCATCAATTTAAGGGTCTAGTTCAAACTGTACTAATTTGAGGTGACAAGACAACTTGTTATTTTCACGATTTATTATGTCTAACGTCTACGAGAGGAAAGATAACTCATAAACCTATAAATAATTTTAAACCATTATATTTTTAATACACCTAATATTCATACAAACAGTACACGGTTACTCTCGAGAAGAGGAAGTACCTCACCATTATTCTAACTATAAAACATAACAACTTCACGTAAGCTAATCAAAGCGTGTTCATTTCCAATATGTACGAAGGTTTATTATATGGGTTGTAAGAAGTTGGGCCCTTTCTCAATATTCATTTACGAAGATTAAGTGTATGTGTTGTAAGGAGTTGTGTCCGTTCTCAAGATCATGTACGAAGGTAAGAAGTCGTGTTGGCTCTGTAGAGCGATATACGAGGAATTTACAGAGAAGTTGTGAAAGGTCATAACTGCGAGCCTGTCTTTTCTTGTAGGATTGTTACATTTCAACACAGGTTGTAAGGGGGTCATATATGTTCCTAAGAGTAATCTTCGAAAGGTGAGTGGGTGGGTTTTTACAGATCTTATCCCTTCTCAGAGGGTCTGTACAGAGGTTTAGTGTATGGGTTTTAAGAAGTCGAATTTTTTTCAAAGAGTCGTATATGAAGGGTAAGTGTATGTGTTGTAAAGAGTCGTATTCATTCTCAAGAGTCGTGTACAAAGAATAAGTGTATGTGTTGTAAAGATTCGTATTCGTTCTCAAGAGTCGTGTGTGAAGGATAAGTGTATGTGTTGTAAAGAGTCGTATTCGTTCTCAAGAGTCATGTACGAATGGTAAGTGTACGTGTTGTAAAGAGTCGTATTCGCTCTCAAGAGTCGTGTACGAAGGGTAAGTGTATGTGTTGTAAAGAGTCGTATTCGTTCTCAAGAGTCTTGTACGAATGGTAAGTGTATGTGTTGTAAAGAGTCGTATTCGTTCTCAAGAGTCATGTACGAAGGGTAAGTGTATGTGTTGTAAGAGTCGTATTCGTTCTCAGGAGTCGTGTACGAAGGATAAGTGTATGTGTTGTAAAGGGTCGTATTCGTTCTCAAGAGTCGTGTACGAAGGATAAGTGTATGTGTTGTAAAGAGTCGTATTCGTTCTCAAGAGTCGTCTACGAATGGTAAGTGTATGTGTTGTAAAGAGTCGTATTCGTTCTCAAGAGTTGTGTACGAATGGTAAGTGTATGTGTTGTAAAGAGTCGTATTCGTTCTCAGGAGTCGTGTACGAAGGATAAGTGTATGTGTTGTAAAGGGTCGTATTCGTTTTCGAGTCGTGTACGAATGGTAAGTGTATGTGTTGTAAGAGTCGTATTCGTTCTCAAGAGTCGTGTACGAAGGTTAAGTGTATGTGTTGTAAAGAGTCGTATTCGTTCTCAAGAGTCGTCTACGAATGGTAAGTGTATGTGTTGTAAAGAGTCGTATTCGTTCTCAAGAGTCGGCTACGAATGGTAAGTGTATGTGTTGTAAGAGTCATATTCGTTCTCAAGAGTCTTGTACGAATGGTAAGTTTATGTGTTGTAAAGAGTCGTATTCGTTCTCAAGAGTCATGTACGAATGTTAAGTGTATGTGTTGTAAAGAGTCGTATTCGATCTCAAGTGTCGTGTACGAAGGGTAAGTGTATGTGTTGTAAAGAGTCGTATTCGTTCTCAAGAGTCGTGTATGAAGGGTAAGTCTATGTGTTGTAAGAGTCGTATTCGTTCTCAAGAGTCGTATACGAATGGTAAATGTATGTGTTGTAAAGAGTCGTATTCGTTCTCTAGAGTCATGTACGAAGTAGTCGTGTTGGCTCTCTACAGTCATATGCGAGGAATGTAAGGGAAGTCGTGTCGGGCCATAACTGAAGGGTGGGCGAGCCTGTATTTTCTTGTAGGATTGTTAAATTTTCCTCACAAAATCATTTTAACTTATTGACACTCTTCTAAACTCTCATAGTATATCTGTTTAGTATCCTACAAGAGAACACATTTTTAAATTTGGTACAGTTTATATTTACCTTTTTTCTACGTATTCTTTGAACATGCTAATGGCATCTACTACACGCGTCTTCTTTGCGAATATTGTGTGGGACTTGAGTTGAAGTCTTCATAGTCTAGAACATGTAAATATTGCTTGGCCAAAATAATAGGCTAGTACAAGCGTTTCCTCTGACAATACCCAAGGTGGTGGCGGGTGGCGTAGGCGCTTCCTCCTTGACTTTTGACCCGGTCCCACCTGTGTCTGGGTGACTCAGTAACGGACTAGCCCGTGGGCTAGTAGTCTCCTCCAGGAAGTCGGACACAGGGCACGCTGGTGGCCGGCAGCGGGGGGCGATCCCGGGGGGCCTCTCTGACACACACGACCCCTTGAAGTTTGATGGATTCAGCTCCATCTACTGTGCGACAGTCACCCAAAAATGAATTATATTCGGTCCTTCTGGATGTACGTAAAACAATTGTTTCTCTAAACATTCTTTTACATCCAGATTGCCAAGTAACACATTAAAGAGACACGAGTAAACTACACCTGATGAGTACAAAAAAAACCTCTTCTCTGCATCATGTATTAATGAACGACTGTAGTAACAATGTATTCATTGGTTATTCTGTACAACACATTACTATGTTTTTTATAGCAGTTACGATTACTTTGAAATGTGACTGTGAAGAGCAATCATATTAGAAAATGTGTAAATTGTTCTGACCGTAAAATGTTGGTGTTTAAAAATAGTAAATATTACGAAACAATTAGATTGTGATCCAAAATAAATAACTAATTTGTTAATAACATCTTTACCTTAAACAACTGTTTAAAACGGTTGAGGCTTGACCTTATCTTCTTGTAATTATAATACTATTATCTAATAATAAAATTTAGTTAAGAATTTAGCAAACGAACGTTTAACGGGTAATCATTGCTGCAATGGAGTTTTTCTTGCATGGTTTTGAGGAACAACTAGCCATTTACGTCTGCTAGTACAGTACCTGTCTCAACGTGCAGTTCTCACTATTGAAATACATACACTATTAATATATCAGTTGTTTTATTTTTTAAACAAGACTAAATTCAATAGTGTTTAGCCACTGATGAGAAAAAACTCGATCGCCACGATGCAATCTGGACTTGTGCAGAGTTTCTCCTTAAGTTTGGATTAGTATCGGTGATGGCACAATCTGTCTCAAATATCTACCACTTGTATTACACAACCACCTACACTTTCTCGAGAATTTATTTAATGGGACTTCGGTCCAGTGAAATAATTAATTTTCCTCACCATTCAGCCTTGCTTTAAATACATTTTTAATAATGTTTCTATAAGCAAGTGTCCAGCCAGACCACCAGCTATAAATCCTGTAAATTTGTAGAATTATGTGAATTCATTTAATAACAGATTATCATAGACGTGAAACCACACTGTAGAATACGTAGAAAGATTTGTGTTGTAGGAATACTCAAGTTAAAAATAAGAAATAAGCTATTTGGAACAAAAAAAGGTTCTGGGGATTTTTTTTCAAGAGGGCCGATCATTTTTTAATCTTGTTCTGCCCATTATCCATAGTCTATTGATCTGTTGGGGGAAACTTATTCATTCAGGGTAATGGGGAGGACCAGTACGGTGAAAGATGAACAAAGCTGATAAACAAATGCCGTTAAGGCCAAGAGTTGAACCTACACTACCTTTAACGAATGAATACTATGCTCTAACTCAAGTTCAAAGTCTGACGCCTTATATCGCTCGGCCACTGACTAGCACAGAGCTACAATACTAATCGTACTGTGCACATAGGTACACTCGCTGGTAATACATGGACTCAACTTTTATGAGTGTGGATAAAATTTCATCCAACGTACTAGTGCCAAATTACTTCAAAACCACAAGATGATATTTTAACTTATAATATTAGACAATAATGTTCAGTTACTGGTAAAGACTAGTTGCTCCCGCCCCTACGGTTGATCCATCCCGATTTTACGCCCCGTTATCTTGTCCGGGGGCTCGTGGCGGTTTTATAGTCGGGCTTTACAACCACGTCTAATCAAATGGCCAATAACATCGGTTATGCTCTTTGTGGACGACTGGCCTCCATATAAATATGCCTACAATTATCCCTGCTGGGGTTCCTGCTCATTATAATATCATCCGTGTACATTGATTTGAGTCCCAATTTGGGAACTTTCACAATATAAGTTGGAGCGTAAAATATGTCGTGATCTCGATCCTGCTGTACTCATTATAGTATAGCTCCAATTATTGTAAGGTAATCAAATAGGGGTTTGTTTACCTGTTCTAGTAGCTTTCAACTGGATTCAACAAAAGTACGTTGTCACACATTTAACGCACCAAGCCATCTCTGACGTCGCATAACTGCACCTAGATCTGCGGTTACGTGTAAGATGGTTCATCCAGTGACGCATAACTGCACCTAGATCTGCGGTTACGTGCAAGATGGTTCATCCAAAGTGTCGCATAACTGCACCTACATCTGCGGTTACGTGCAAGATGGTTCATCCAGTGTTGCATAACTGCACCTAGATCTGCGGTTACGTGCAAAGATGGTTCATCCAAAGTGTCGCATGACTGCACCTAGATCTGCGGTTACGTGCAAGATGATTCATCCAGTGTTGCATAACTGCACCTAGATCTGCGGTTACGTGCAAAGATGGTTCATCCAGTGTCGCATAACTGCACCTAGATCTGCGGTTACGAGCAAAGATGGTTCATCCAGTGTTGCATAACTGCACCCAGATCTGCGGTTACGTGCAAAGATGGTTCATCCAGTGTTGCATAACTGCACCTAGATCTGCGGTTACGTGCAAGATGGTTCATCCAGTGTTGCATAACTGCACCTAGATCTGCGGTTAAGTGCAAAGATGGTTCATCCAAAGTGTCGCATAACTGCACCTAGATCTGCGGTTACGTGTAAGATGGTTCATCCAGTGACGCATAACTGCACCTAGATCTGCGGTTACGTGCAAGATGGTTCATCCAAAGTGTCGCATAACTGCACCTACATCTGCGGTTACGTGCAAGATGGTTCATCCAGTGTTGCATAACTGCACCTAGATCTGCGGTTACGTGCAAAGATGGTTCATCCAAAGTGTCGCATGACTGCACCTAGATCTGCGGTTACGTGCAAGATGATTCATCCAGTGTTGCATAACTGCACCTAGATCTGCGGTTACGTGCAAAGATGGTTCATCCAGTGTCGCATAACTGCACCTAGATCTGCGGTTACGAGCAAAGATGGTTCATCCAGTGTTGCATAACTGCACCCAGATCTGCGGTTACGTGCAAAGATGGTTCATCCAGTGTTGCATAACTGCACCTAGATCTGCGGTTACGTGCAAGATGGTTCATCCAGTGTTGCATAACTGCACCTAGATCTGCGGTTAAGTGCAAAGATGGTTCATCCAAAGTGTTGCATAACTGAACCTAGATCTGCGGTTACGTGCAAGATGATTCATCCAGTGTTGCATAACTGCGCCTAGATCTGCGGTTACGTGCAAAGATGGTTCATCCAAAGTGTCGCATAACTGCACCTAGATCTGCGGTTACGTGCAAGATGATTCATCCAGTGTTGCATAACTGCACCTAGATCTGCTGTTACATGCAAGATGGTTCATCCAAAGTGTCGCATAACTGCACCTAGATCTGCGGTTACGTGCAAGATGATTCATACAGTGTTGCATAACTGCACCTAGATCTGCTGTTACATGCAAGATGGTTCATCCAGTGTTGCATAACTGCACCTAGATCTGCGGTTACGTGCAAAGATGGTTCATCCAGTGTTGCATAACTGCACCTAGATCTGCGGTTACGTGCAAAGATGGTTCATCCAAAGTGTCGCATGACTGCACCTAGATCTGCGGTTACGTGCAAGATGGTTCATCCAGTGTTGCATAACTGCACCTAGATTTGCGGTTATGTGCAAAGATGGTTCATCCAAAGTGTCGCATAACTGCACCTAGATCTGCGGTTACGTGCAAGAAGATTCATCCAAAGTGTCGCATAACTGCACCTAGATCTGCGGTTACGTGCAAGAAGATTCATCCAAAGTGTCGCATAACTGCACCTAGATCTGCGGTTACGTGTAAGATGGTTCATTCAGTGTCGCATAACTGCACCTAGATCTGCGGTTACGTGCAAGATGGTTCATCCAAAGTGTCGCATAACTGCACCTAGATTTGCGGTTACGTGCAAGATGGTTCATCCTGTGTCGCATAACTGCACCTAGATCTGCGGTTACGTGCAAGATGGTTCATCCAAAGTGTCGCATAACTGCACCTAGATTTGCGGTTACGTGCAAGATGGTTCATCCAAAGTGTCGCATAACTGCACCTAGATTTGCGGTTACGTGCAAGATGGTTCATCCAATGTGCCTCATGGTTTTATAAAAGCTATTATGGGATGGTAAATAAGGACCCACTAGTGGAAGGTGACCCACTTAGCAACAAGCTGTTTGGCTAAGTGGAAAGAACCGAATTAAAAAACATAAACTAAATAAACATTAACATAGTTTCACTATACTTTAAAGTAACAAGTTTAAACATTTATTTGTTATTTTTTCGTATTTTAGAACAAAGTGATTCATTCTTTTTTGTTATTAATAAATACGTCTGAATGTGACCGTTAGCCGGAACGATAGTTATCAAGTTGTAGTTGTGGTCTGATGTCCAATCGTGTGGTTGACGAAAATAACACGTATTACATTTTTGTTGGTTTAAATTTACCTTGAAAATAGGATTCAGTTTGAAACTATTATGTAAACGATCTCATACAACAGTTCATTATAATACTTGTTAATTGTGACATAAAACATAAAAATAATTTAAACGTGTTGTAATAAAATATAGCAGAATAAGGCTCTTTTGTGTATTACAGTATAATAGTCTATTATTTGCTGGGATTGATATAGACTACTCAAACGTCTACTGATGAAATACGTTTGTACAAGTATTAGGAGTTTCGAATGAAATATGTAAAACGAATTAAATATGTTTCCTAAATGAAGCGTTTTATTCACAAGAAATATGCGTAGTACATTTATATTATTTTAATTGTGTTGCTCTTAATTAGTTTTGAAATATTCATATTTTTTTTTAATTTATACTACTTACCCGAAATAATCATATATTTCACGTTGATGAATCTGTTTCTCGATTCGCCGTAAAACTAGGTTGACGCAGGGTGTAAATTACGATTTGCGATCGCTTACATGGCCTTACAAACTACCATCACACATCCTCTTCCGGGTGGAACCCGCAATTGCGGGCGGGCGCAGGCCTTTGTCCTGGGGAACCAGACACCCCCGAGCTCCTAGATGATTTGTACGGGAACATATGCGTCGCGGCGTCCACCCTGCATTGTTCGACGCCTGAAGTCAACCCTCGCAGAGTCAATTCCCAGGCTATCGCTTTCAGTCGACTGCCCCTTACACTCTACATCATTACTCTACAATAACACACTTGCTACATTACGGCCACTCGCTCGTGAAACCCTTTGTCGGTTCTGTGAGATCGATGTCACGATGGACTGGCAGGGTTTTGGTTCAGCCAGAATCCCTCAATACAATATATCGCTTATTTTAAGATTATCAGTTGTTAACAAGACCACACTCATGAATAATACTCATTCACCTCTTACCATTAACGTCACATCTTACGACATAATTTCATGCTTTAAATTCAGAGTAATTTAAGTGCCAACAATTCTTTACCGTTTTATCACTTTTAAGCAATGTACGCCAAACCCATTCCTCTTCTAACAGATCTATAAGGTAATATAGATAGGGCCGTAGTGCTGGGCGTCTGGTTTGAGCATGCGCATCAATGGATTTCTCTCTCCAACGACAGCTGTACATTATTTTTAATAAATCAACATCTCCGATCGAACAAAATTAGCTGTTTTTGTTTTTTTCTTAAAACATGTTTTTATTATTTAGTGATGTTTTACATTTTTCTTGTGGCACGTAACAAAATAAGTTATTGTAAATCACAATATAAAAGAAGCACTATTATTTTATTAATTGTTGTTACAATCTCAATCTTCATTCCTATGGTGTATCTTTTATAACTATGTAAATTATGTTCACATATTCACACAAGCAGCATCCAGCAAACTACGTAAACTATCTTCACATATTCACACAAGCAGCATCCAGCAAACTACGTAAACTATCTTCACATATTCACACAAGCAGCATCCAGCAAACTACGTAAACTATGTTCACATATTCACACAAGCACCGTCCAGCAAACTACGTAAACTATGTTCACATATTCACACAAGCAGCATCCAGCAAACTACGTAAACTATGTTCACATATTCACACAAGCACCGTCCAGCAAACTACGTAAACTATGTTCACATATTCACACAAGCACCGTCCAGCAAACTACGTAAACTATGTTCACATATTCACACAAGCACCGTCCAGCAAACTACGTAAACTATGTTCACATATTCACACAAGCACCATCCAGCAAACTACGTATACTATGTTCACATATTCACACAAGCAGCATCCAGCAAACTACGTAAACTATGTTCACATATTCACACAAGCACCGTCCAGCAAACTACGTAAACTATGTTCACATATTCACACAAGCACCATCCAGAAAACTACGTAAACTATGTTCACATATTCACACAAGCACCATCCAGCAAACTACGTAAACTATGTTCACATATTCACACAAGCACCGTCCAGCAAACTACGTAAACTATGTTCACATATTCACACAAGCACCATCCAGCAAACTACGTAAACTATGTTCACATATTCACACAAGCACCATCCAGCAAACTACGTAAACTATGTTCACATATTCACACAAGCACCATCCAGCAAACTACGTAAACTATGTTCACATATTCACACAAGCAGCATCCAGCAAACTACGTAAACTATGTTCACATATTCACACAAGCACCGTCCAGCAAACTACGTAAACTATGTTCACATATTCACACAAGCACCATCCAGCAAACTACGTAAACTATGTTCACATATTCACACAAGCACCATCCAGAAAACTACGTAAACTATGTTCACATATTCACACAAGCACCATCCAGAAAACTACGTAAACTATGTTCACATATTCACACAAGCACCATCCAGAAAACTACGTAAACTATGTTCACATATTCACACAAGCACCATCCAGAAAACTACGTAAACTATGTTCACATATTCACACAAGCACCATCCAGAAAACTACGTAAACTATGTTCACATATTCACACAAGCACCATCCAGAAAACTACGTAAACTATGTTCACATATTCACACAAGCACCATCCAGAAAACTACGTAAACTATGTTCACATATTCACACAAGCACCATCCAGAAAACTACGTAAACTATGTTCACATATTCACACAAGCACCATCCAGAAAACTACGTAAACTATGTTCACATATTCACACAAGCACCATCCAGAAAACTACGTAAACTATGTTCACATATTCACACAAGCACCATCCAGAAAACTACGTAAACTATGTTCACATATTCACACAAGCACCATCCAGAAAACTACGTAAACTATGTTCACATATTCACACAAGCACCATCCAGAAAACTACGTAAACTATGTTCACATATTCACACAAGCACCATCCAGAAAACTACGTAAACTATGTTCACATATTCACACAAGCACCATCCAGAAAACTACGTAAACTATGTTCACATATTCACACAAGCACCATCCAGAAAACTACGTAAACTATGTTCACATATTCACACAAGCACCATCCAGAAAACTACGTAAACTATGTTCACATATTCACACAAGCACCATCCAGAAAACTACGTAAACTATGTTCACATATTCACACAAGCACCATCCAGAAAACTACGTAAACTATGTTCACATATTCACACAAGCACCATCCAGAAAACTACGTAAACTATGTTCACATATTCACACAAGCACCATCCAGAAAACTACGTAAACTATGTTCACATATTCACACAAGCACCATCCAGAAAACTACGTAAACTATGTTCACATATTCACACAAGCACCATCCAGAAAACTACGTAAACTATGTTCACATATTCACACAAGCACCATCCAGAAAACTACGTAAACTATGTTCACATATTCACACAAGCACCATCCAGCAAACTACGTAAACTATCTTCACATATTCACACAAGCACCATCCAGCAAACTACGTAAACTATGTTCACATATTCACACAAGCACCATCCAGCAAACTACGTAAACTATGTTCACATATTCACACAAGCACCATCCAGCAAACTACGTAAACTATGTTCACATATTCACACAAGCACCATCCAGCAAACTACGTAAACTATCTTCACATATTCACACAAGCACCATCCAGCAAACTACGTAAACTATGTTCACATATTCACACAAGCACCATCCAGCAAACTACGTAAACTATCTTCACATATTCACACAAGCACCATCCAGCAAACTACGTAAACTATGTTCACATATTCACACAAGCACCATCCAGCAAACTACGTAAACTATGTTCACATATTCACACAAGCACCATCCAGCAAACTACGTAAACTCTGTTCACATATTCACACAAGCAGCATCCAGAGAACTACGTAAACTATCTTCACATATTCACACAAGCACCATCCAGCAAACTACGTAAACTATGTTCACATATTCACACAAGCACCATCCAGCAAACTACGTAAACTATCTTCACATATTCACACAAGCACCATCCAGCAAACTACGTAAACTAAGTTCACATATTCACACAAGCAGCATCCAGCAAACTACGTAAACTATCTTCACATATTCACACAAGCACCATGCAGCAAACTACGTAAACTATGTTCACATATTCACACAAGCACCATCCAGCAAACTACGTAAACTATGTTCACATATTCACACAAGCACCATCCAGCAAACTACGTAAACTATCTTCACATATTCACACAAGCACCATCCAGCAAACTACGTAAACTATGTTCACATATTCACACAAGCAGCATCCAGCAAACTACGTAAACTATGTTCACATATTCACACAAGCAGCATCCAGCAAACTACGTAAACTATGTTCACATATTCACACAAGCACCATCCAGCAAACTACGTAAACTATGTTCACATATTCACACAAGCAGCATCCAGCAAACTACGTAAACTATGTTCACATATTCACACAAGCAGCATCCAGCAAACTACGTAAACTATGTTCACATATTCACACAAGCACCATCCAGCAAACTACGTAAACTATGTTCACATATTCACACAAGCACCATCCAGCAAACTACGTAAACTATGTTCACATATTCACACAAGCAGCATCCAGCAAGCTACGTAAACTATGTTCACATATTCACACAAGCACCATCCAGCAAACTACGTAAACTATGTTCACATATTCACACAAGCAGCATCCAGCAAACTACGTAAACTATGTTCACATATTCACACAAGCACCGTCCAGCAAACTACGTAAACTATGTTCACATATTCACACAAGCACCGTCCAGCAAACTACGTAAACTATGTTCACATATTCACACAAGCACCGTCCAGCAAACTACGTAAACTATGTTCACATATTCACACAAGCACCGTCCAGCAAACTACGTAAACTATGTTCACATATTCACACAAGCACCGTCCAGCAAACTACGTAAACTATGTTCACATATTCACACAAGCACCGTCCAGCAAACTACGTAAACTATGTTCACATATTCACACAAGCACCGTCCAGCAAACTACGTAAACTATGTTCACATATTCACACAAGCACCGTCCAGCAAACTACGTAAACTATGTTCACATATTCACACAAGCACCGTCCAGCAAACTACGTAAACTATGTTCACATATTCACACAAGCACCGTCCAGCAAACTACGTAAACTATGTTCACATATTCACACAAGCACCGTCCAGCAAACTACGTAAACTATGTTCACATATTCACACAAGCACCGTCCAGCAAACTACGTAAACTATGTTCACATATTCACACAAGCACCGTCCAGCAAACTACGTAAACTATGTTCACATATTCACACAAGCACCGTCCAGCAAACTACGTAAACTATGTTCACATATTCACACAAGCACCGTCCAGCAAACTACGTAAACTATGTTCACATATTCACACAAGCACCGTCCAGCAAACTACGTAAACTATGTTCACATATTCACACAAGCACCGTCCAGCAAACTACGTAAACTATGTTCACATATTCACACAAGCACCGTCCAGCAAACTACGTAAACTATGTTCACATATTCACACAAGCACCGTCCAGCAAACTACGTAAACTATGTTCACATATTCACACAAGCACCGTCCAGCAAACTACGTAAACTATGTTCACATATTCACACAAGCACCGTCCAGCAAACTACGTAAACTATGTTCACATATTCACACAAGCACCGTCCAGCAAACTACGTAAACTATGTTCACATATTCACACAAGCACCGTCCAGCAAACTACGTAAACTATGTTCACATATTCACACAAGCACCGTCCAGCAAACTACGTAAACTATGTTCACATATTCACACAAGCAGCATCCAGCAAATTACGTAAACTATGTTCACATATTCACACAAGCACCATCCAGCAAACTACGTAAACTATGTTCACATATTCACACAAGCAGCATCCAGCAAACTACGTAAACTATGTTCACATATTCACACAAGCACCGTCCAGCAAACTACGTAAACTATGTTCACATATTCACACAAGCACCGTCCAGCAAACTACGTAAACTATGTTCACATATTCACACAAGCACCGTCCAGCAAACTACGTAAACTATGTTCACATATTCACACAAGCACCGTCCAGCAAACTACGTAAACTATGTTCACATATTCACACAAGCACCATCCAGCAAACTACGTAAACTATGTTCACATATTCACACAAGCACCGTCCAGCAAATTACGTAAACTATGTTCACATATTCACACAAGCACCGTCCAGCAAACTACGTAAACTATGTTCACATATTCACACAAGCACCGTCCAGAAAACTACGTAAACTATGTTCACATATTCACACAAGCACCGTCCAGAAAACTACGTAAACTATGTTCACATATTCACATAAGCACCGTCCAGCAAACTACGTAAACTATGTTCACATATTCACACAAGCACCGTCCAGCAAACTACGTAAACATAACCACCAACATAAATCGTATGTAAGGTTAGATTTTGAACAATGTACACACAATAGACGTAGGAGATATATAGTGGGGGTTATTCATTACCTCGCTTGCACTACCTCTCCTACACGCCTTAGCACTATGGGAGGTATGTAATATTGTTCTCTGTCAGTATTTATAATCTCTCATAGAATGCGCTCTGTGTCTGTCAAGTTGCCGTACGTTTCAATGTTGTCTAAGTGTTGGTAATTGGTAACCAATGTAATTTCAATCTTGGTTCTTTTACTCAAGTCATACATGTAAGTGCTCTGTTGCAATACGTTCTTATTCTGTTCGACAAGTATTTAGTTTGTTTTTTTATAATTATGTAGGATGATGTTGCATTTTCAGTTTTTTACTTAAGGAAAACAGAATTGTTGAAAGAAGACGAGAAGGAAAACGGAAATAAACACAAGACAAAGTTAACCAAAGAAATAGCCTAAACCACCATCAGAAAATGAGGTTAGTAAAATTAAAATGTTTTAGTCAAAGTAAATTGTTAACCGAGTACCATTATACATTGTAATAAACCTGGTTTCATTAATTAAACTCAATCCTCTTTAAGTTTACTTGGAAAATTCCCACACATGTTTCAAATGCGATACATCTGTTTAGAGATTAGCTCACTAGGCTTTTGAAAGTGTTGCAACTCCTTTGGCCCAGTGGTTTAAATATCTTTTCTTGTTTTTTAGTCTATCTTCAATAAATAGAAATTACTAGCTTTCTCTTTCACAGGATGTAAGCTTAATATGTTTTTTTCAGTTACCGGCATAGGCGTGAAGGAAGTACTGAAGAATTTCTTCATTTTTAGAATTATTGACGCTATCTGCAAGTATCCATAACAATGCAATTAAATCAACGATCTGAAGTTGGTCTTCACATAGAGAATAGCAATATTGACTAAAACACCAAAACACATTCAAGAGAAACTACCCCATGGGTCTATCTAACCTGTTGAAAGACGCCGGCATGACTAGCCAGCCAGTATTAGAAGGTAATTAATAATTTCCTGCGCCGTTTCAGATAGCTATGTAAGTATAAAATAAGGTATGTAAGAAAACTGTTTTAAATATATTCAAAGAACATCAAGATGCTTGTAAATTGAAAAAAGAGGGATGTGTTGTGCGTGTAGAAAAGTAGGCGGACAAAACACATTGAGTATAATCAGGAGAGCTTTTCATCACATGGGTACCTCGTTTTTCGTGGAAAATAAAAACTCCTCAACATAAGAAAATTTAAAACAATTTGTAATCATATTTGTTTAAACTTTTTTCAATATATGTTTTAGTACGCTCAACGCAAATATGTAATTGGTTTTGTGAAAACACGATCATATTCGTCCATTTTGGGTCTAAACACTTTTTTTAACATAACATATTCTTCACAATAATTTAAGATTTTCGTTTAACTCGGATGCGTGGCTACCAGGACGGCCTGCCGGCCATCGCTCCGGCGAAAATATGTGCAAATTATTTGTTCCTGTTTATAATGATCACGTAATGGCCGCTAATCGTGATTATTATACAATAGTTTTCTCGCCATAACTCGGGAAA
Source organism: Stictocephala bisonia (assembly GCA_035578905.1). Classification (NCBI taxonomy): domain Eukaryota; kingdom Metazoa; phylum Arthropoda; class Insecta; order Hemiptera; family Membracidae; genus Stictocephala; species Stictocephala bisonia. The sequence goes on along the minus strand of JAQJVL010000089.1, from coordinate 1,817,622 downwards.
CATTAATCAAAGACAACATTAGTTTTTATTCATGTTAAGCGTAAAAAACACATTAAATAAATATAAGATGTTTAGTAAATGATTCTCAATAACGAAAATATAAATATGCCAAAAATACTAAAAGTGATGAAAGAGATTTTTCATTTTTTTACACGGTGGTTTCGACTTTCAAGGAAAATAAACTGCACAGGGCACTGTAAGAGAATGATTTAATCGAAAGTTATATGAATGGTTGGTTATTGGGTATGGCAAAACTAAGTGATTGTGTTTGACAAAGTTAAGAGGTTCGAGTATATTTTTTTATATTTAGTGAAGAGTTAATAGTTTGTCGTGTTCCATTAAATATTTTTACAATATCGGTTTTTTTAAAGGGTAAATTACCCTTAAATACTAATCATAGTAACTCAGTCAGTGACAACATTTTAAGTCTAGAATTCTTGTGTTACTTTAAGATTATTTGTTTTTCCTAAAAGCTCTTAATTATTCTTGAAAAAGAATATAAAAGTCAAGGCGGTGTGCTACACCTGCCATAGCTCGCACACACTCAAAGTCGGTGTGCTACTCCTACCATAGCTCGCACACACTCAAAGACGGTGTGCTACTCCTACCATAGCTCGCACACACTCAAAGACGGTGTGCTACTCCTACCATAGCTCGCACACACTCAAAGACGGTGTGCTACTCCTACCATAGTTCACACACACTGTCACTCAAAACGGTGTGCTACTCCTACCGTAGCTCGCACACACTCAAAGAGGTGTGCTACTAATACCATAGCTCGCACACACTGTCACTCAAAACGGTGTGCTACTCCTACCATAGCTCGCACACACTCAAAGAGGTGTGCTACACCTGCCAAAGCTCGCACACACTGTCACTCAAAACGGTGTGCTACTCCTACCATAGCTCGCACACACTCAAAGACGGTGAGCTACTCCTACCATAGCTCACACACCCTGTCACTCAAAACGGTGTGCTACTCCTACCGTAGCTCGCACACACTCAAAGAGGTGTGCTACTAATACCATAGCTCGCACACGCTGTCACTCAAAACGGTGTGCTACTCCTACCGTAGCTCGCACACACTCAAAGAGGTGTGCTACACCTGCCAAAGCTCGTACACACTGTCACTCAAAACGGTGTGCTACTCCTACCATAGCTCGCACACACTCAAAGACGGTGAGCTACTCCTACCATAGCTTGCACACACTGTCACTCAAAACGGTGTGCTACTCCTACCATAGCTCGCACACACTGTCACTCAAAACGGTGTGCTACTCCTATCATAGCTCGCACATACTCAAAGATGGTGTGCTACTCCTACCATAGCTCGCACACACTCAAAGACGGTGTGCTACTCCTACCATAGCTCGCACACACTCAAAGACGGTGTGCTACTCCTACCATAGCTCGCACACACTCAAAGACGGTGTGCTACTCCTACCATAGCTCGCACACACTCAAAGACGGTGTGCTACTCCTATCATTGCTCGCATACACTGAAAGACGGTGTGCTACTCCTACCATAGCTCGCACACACTCAAAGGCGGTTTGCTACTCCTACCATAGCTCGCACACACTCAAAGACGGTTTGCTACTCCTACCATAGCTCGCACACACTCAAAGACGGAGTGCTACTCCTACCATAGCTCACACACACTGTCACTCAAAACGGTGTGCTACTCCTACCGTAGCTCGCACACACTCAAAGAGGTGTGCTACTAATACCATAGCTCGCACACGCTGTCACTCAAAACGGTGTGCTACTCCTACCGTAGCTCGCACACACTCAAAGAGGTGTGCTACACCTGCCAAAGCTCGTACACACTGTCACTCAAAACGGTGTGCTACTCCTACCATAGCTCGCACACACTGTCACTCAAAACGGTGTGCTACTCCTATCATAGCTCGCACACACTCAAAGACGGTGTGCTACTCCTACCATAGCTCACACACACTCAAAGACGGTGTGCTACTCCTACCATAGCTCGCACACACTCAAAGACGGTGTGCTACTCCTACCATAGCTCGCACACACTCAAAGACGGTGTGCTACTCCTACCATAGCTCGCACACACTCAAAGACGGTGTGCTACTCCTACCATAGCTCGCACACACTCAAAGACGGTGTGCTACTCCTATCATTGCTCGCACATACATTTGTTAAACGCTAGATTACTTTATTTTACAAAATATTTCTTTATTCAAGTTCGCTCAAATCAAATCAAAATCTTTATTTACTCACTCAAATATAAATCATAAGGTTACATAGATACATAGTTATATGAAGAAAATAAATACATCGATATATATCACTTACAAGGTTATACAAAAGGTAGATGAAAAAAAAAATCTACATGTTTTATATGTGAGTACCTTCCACATAAGCCCAAGGCTTGTGCGTGGAAGGGAGTTCTTTAATTCAAAAATAAAAATAGAGAATAAAAAAAAAAGCTCAATCTTAAACAGTACAATGAACAATTAATACTAAAACTAATGGACTACTCTTATTCAGGATTAAATAAAAAATTCAAACTGAATAAAATACACAATTATATGAGTTATGGCAATTTAATAAAAATAAAACTAAACAATTTTGGATGGTATTTAAAACAAGAAAATGTTGAATGCCTTTGATTAGGGTTATTATGAAAGAAAAAAAGAAAAAAAAAAGAAAAAAAATATATATATGTATATATAAAAAAAAATAAACACAATGGAAAAAGGGGGAAAAAAAAGAACTATGCAGTAAAATGAAATCACAGAGCAAGAGGCAGAAAGTCAGAGGGACGAAGGAAGTGCAATGTTATGAAGCGTATTTGTACCATAGCTCGCACACACTCAAAGACGGTTTGCTACTCCTACCATAGCTCGCACACACTCAAAGACGGAGTGCTACACCTATCATAGCTCGCACAAACTGTAACTAAAAGAGGGTAGATTCTGTTTGACTTATTTTCTCTTTTCACTTACTTCTCTTTTTGCATTAGAGAATTGCTAAGAATGTTAATTCTTAGCAATTCTCGTAACAATTTCCTTTTTTCGACTCCGTGCCAATTTGCTAAAGTAGTTTAAAGTCTCACTTCTCCATGATTGTTACAATCACACTGCATATTATGTATGCAAATCAGTTTTATTTATTCTGTTGTTTATGTATCATTTTAAGGACCCAGTTTGTTTATTTGCTCACCTTGGTTAATTAACTTCCAAGCAAGTAGTTTTTCACACACATTCAGAATTTTGTCAATTCACTTTCCTCATACATCATTTTAACTAACCCTTTAAACTGTTAAAAATCACATAGTAAATTCGTAAAATAATTTTGATATTTTGTTGAATTCAAATTTGAACTATGTTATTTTTTTATTTATTTATCACAGAATTTCAAATGAGTTTGATATATTTTAATAATTTAATATTTCTTTCAAGCTTTTAATTTTTAGTGAATGATTTTGCTGTGAAAGTTCATGCCTAGTAACAACAACAATACACGCTAAACAAAGAAAGGAAACATATTTCTGGCTTTTAGTAGATATCGACCACATCATTCAGGGGTGAGGGGGGTGTAGAGGTGACAGAAAAATATTGATATCTGACTGGCATCATAAAGAGGACGATTTCTATTCAACACAAACTCAACTAATTTAAAAGTATTTGCGCTCAGTGACTGCGAGGGGACGGCTCCCCCTCCTCTCTGTAATCAACCCCCGCTGTTGTTTGCTACTCTGTGTTTCTACTCTCGGCTTCAGTGTACCAACTAGAGCTTTGGTTAGGAGTTGTTGAGTAATTTAATTTATCAAACTAACTCAAGTTGAATTAATTTAATCTTATTTTAAAACAATATTAATTTTATTTACAAACAACACTCACAATTATTGATTTGTTATCATTTGTTTTACCTGCTGTTGGAGGAAACTAACACGATTGTCTCAAGACATGATGGTAATCCCAAACAATGTTAATTAATAATAAGAAAGTTAAAGAAATAGTTTGACTGTCACAACACATATAATGAATTATGAAACATTATCGCTAGAATAGGTCGATTTTCGTAGGCTAATACAAAATACCCAACTACCAAACATTTCCTCCTAAAATATGTTGATCGTCGTAACCCAAAAAATAAGATGCTAAAATGGCTGCCAAAACACTTTTATCGTCACAGCCATAAACACAAAGTACCAAAAATGTCCTCTAAAACAGATTGATCACAATACTCTAAAATAATAAGATACCAAAGTATTGCTAAAACACTTTGACCGAAACCAACAACTCATAGTAACCAAGTACCAAACATGTCCTCCAAAAATATATCGATCATCGTAATCCAAACATTCGTAGTACTGTACAACATTTACTATACCACAATAAATTAATTAGTTAACAATATAATACGTTTAGATAAAAAAGGTATTATGAATAATAATAATCATCATCATCTCATAATAAAACAAACAATAATGAACACCACATGATTACTATTAAATACGATACATATTCCTTGAAGGGAACACAACGGAGTTGATTCTGCTCTAGATCAAGGGTGACTGGTCGTTTTGACACCCTATTAAGTGCTAAGCTCTCCCTCCTGAGTCCTCGGGATGATTCCTCATGCATGGGGGAAGACTGGCGCTATCAGCAAGGACCAGAACCGGCAGATAGGGTCCTTTATCTGATCAAGGGTTCCTCCCTCGAGTATCGTTTTAATTGATTGCCGATAAAATGAATATTCCCAGTGCTAATACGCCAGGGACAATGAAGCGGACTACATTTGTTAAACACTAGATTTCTTTATTTTACAACAGATTTCTTTGTTCAAGTTCGCTCAATTTGTACATGATATTCTGCAACTTCAATACAAGTTTTATACTTTTACCACATTGATTTAATGTTCGATTGATTTCTTTGTCAATATATACACTCATTGAACTATTCACAGTATTTACCGATAAGCCTAGATGTGGGTAATAGTGCAAAAACACAATTTCAAAATTAAATGTAAGCTTTGAAAACCAACATTTTAAACAATTCCAAAAATTCTTGAGTATCAATAATCCTTAACATGAGTTGTTTTATTGTTTTTTTTTTTTTTTTTTTTTTTTTTTTCCAAAGAGAGTGTTTGTCAAAGTGGGCATTAGAATGTTACAAAACACATTGTAGCCAGACTCTTGTTGAAGTTTACAATTTACAAGCGGTGGTACTGACCCACCCGCCCACCCACTCGTACGCATGGTATATATTATCAATATCTAAGCGATGTACTACATTTATGTGATTAAAACTTTATTTCTTTAAACATTAACTTCTATAAATTTAGTTTCACAATAGCGATTCTTACACTTCTTAAAAAAGTTATTCGTGGTTGTGAAATTTAAGTTTAACACAAATTATATCTATAGTTTCACATTTTCGAATGTTATTTTTCTAGATTGAGGAATTAAAATTTATATGGTACTCTAGTTGTACTGAGAAGGCCATTGAAAATATAGTTTTCATAAATATACAATGCACGCACAGTACTTGTCGCTGTTACAATTCTAGTTGTCATAAGTATTCAAGGGACTGTACTTGTATTCAATTCAAGTTGTTATATATAAATAAGGCATCAAACTTGTACAGAAAAGGCTATTACAATTTTAGTTGTCATACGTATTCAAAACGTATTCAAAAAGAAATTGGTCGGTAGCGTAGTTGGTTCAATCCCAGCTTCATTTGCTAAAAGGTTCTCAGTTCGATCCCAATCAGAGTCATAATACATTTTGAGAAGGATCAGCTGATAATCACCGGCTGTTCATTTGTCATTGGGCTATTAATTAATGACACTTTCTAAGGAATAAGTCGGCCTTAGTTGTAACAATGACTACATTCGCTCATCTACACTCATCACACTCATTCGAAATCCATATTCGCCCATATCTTGACGATCGGCGTCTTATTAATAAATAAATAAATAAAAAGAATAAATAAAAACACTATATTTGTGTTTATGAGGCCATTGGAATTCACGTTGCAATAAATACGCAAGGCACTGAAGTTGTATTCACGTGGTCATCGCACATATAAATGTACTGAGCACTCTACATGTACTAGACAAGGCGAGTGCAATTTGTTGTTGATAAGTTCGGTTGTTACATTATTGTTCGCGATCTCCTTTTGTATAGAAGCGTAGATTTTAAAGCATAATATTATTTTTTCTTTTAGATTGTATAATTATTTTTCATATTTTAATTTCTCTAAAATAGTATGGTGTATTTTGTTCGACTAATGTATGTTCAAAATATGGATAACTGTTGGAGTTTGTCGTTGATATTTTTTCCTTTTTCTAATCCTTGAACTACGAAAAGAGTATTTGAATGTATAATGTATTCATGTTTAACTATGCATAAGCCCTTAAAACGTGTATGTGTGTGTGATTTTTTCATTTTTTTCATTCTTTGCATATTTTGTATAATAAGTCAAATTATATGTTATAGTTGTGTTAATATCTTTCATTACCGATACTTACCCGTTTTACTTAACAATGTCAGTTAGTTATAATAAAGAGTTCACCGAACACTGGCTGTTTATTGTATCATTTAACTTTAAACAGAGAGATGATGTTCTACTACGTCTGGCCATCAGTGCCATGCTACAAGACTTTACTCCACTCAGACTGAACTGATGACAGTCGGGCCAATCAAAAACACCGAACACACGCACATTAGACCCATCGCTGTATTTCGTTAAGCAAACAGAAAACAAACCCGGCCATTTAGCCGGCAACTGTTTAATGATAAAAATATTTACAATAATAAAGAATACAATGTTAGGCAACGGTTGTACCCGGGCGTTTTTACAGAGGGTCGGAAATATAAATCTGGCTTATCAGCGGGAATACAGGAGGGACGGGGGAGAAAGCATACCGCACAAAAGTCATTCTTTATTCCGGCATGAAATCTCGTCCCCGTGTAGGGTTGTTTTTTCAGAGGGCTGAAAAAAATACATCGTGATTTTCGCAAGGTCCCTATCTCTGAGCAATAAATTTGACTAAAAACTTTTGATCTATGGCCGGCAGAACGCTCTGTCGTTCCGGTAGGGAAAAATCACGCCGAGAAAAACGCGGCAAGAGATTCTCGCGCCAAACTACCCCACTCCACGCTTTTATTCATTTGTTTTTATCTCCGAACCAATCGCATTCTTCTTGTCTATTCGTTGCCATGGAAACGAGTCTACTCTCTCGCTCTCTCCCTTGTGCCTCGTTTCATTTTTCTCCCCCCAGAGAGCGCTTTATCTCCTGAATTTGAAAACGCCACATCTATTATGCCCCCCTTCTACCCTGAGATCCGGACCTCGACTCTATCGCTCCCTTGGTCGTATTCAAATCATACGAGGATATTGAGCATTAGTTATTATCCAGCGTAGACCTACCTGAGCTCTGCCATTGGACGACACATTGCCGAAAGGATGATTATCTGTGAACTATCTCGTCCCTTCCCCCACCTTAAGGACATTTTTTCAAGTGGCATTACTTAGAAAAACCATTTACATTTACTTAAAAAAATCACATGGAAACCATGCTTTTAATTTAGGTCTAGTTTTAGACGACGAGAGAGAAAAACAATGACACATTCATATAAACCACTATTTAGGATTGTAATGTTATGTGCACATTGCAATCTTAACTAGTTTATTTACGGCACTGTAGTACATGTAATATCATTGACTAAGTAAATATGTTTAAATTTCATATGGAGAAGCCGCCAATCACTAAAAATTGTAACTTATACAACTCAATAATCAAAATATGAACTCAAAATCTTAATTTAATTGGAATCTAAGCTCACATTTTTAAAACCAACCATTTCATAAGAGTTAAAAATAGAAAGCTAAAAGTAGCAATAAGAGTAATTCTACTAGAAAATACATTAATTATTTAAATTAAATGAGTAATTGAAGGAAATGTGTCATATCTCTCAAACGAAATTGAGAAAGGAAAACAATTAAAATCCCTTTTTGATAAAATATTTTCGAGGAGAGGTGCCTTGTTTTATTTTCCATTTTTTATCTCCTTAATCCAATATCACCTTCAGTTAAAGAGTTTGTTTAGAGTGTGATGTTATTGCTATTTATGAGATAAACAATTTAACTAAATTGAAAAAGTTGCTTAGTAGACTTGAAGCTTTTCTTTTCATTTTTTTAAAACTAAATTGGATTACAGCATGGACCAAAAGTCGACGCAAGATCCCTACATATTCCGGACACAGGGCTATTTCAAGATGGTCCAAGGGTCGGCGCAAAGTCCCTTCTCAGCCCTGGGCACAGGACTGTTACAGGAAAGTCCGATCAGCGCAAGGTACCTTCTCAGCCCTGGGCACAGGATCGTTACAGGAGGGCCCAAGGATCGGCGCAAGGTACCTTCTCAGCCCTGGGCACAGGACTGTTACAGGAGGACCCAAGGATCGGCGCAAGGTACCTTCTCAGCCCTGGGCACAGGACTGTTACAGGAGGGCCCGAGGATCGGCGCAAGGTATCTTCTCAGCCCTGGGCACAGAACTGTTATAGAGGGCCCGAGGATCGGTGCAAGGTATCTTCTCATCCCTAGGCACAGAACTGTTACAGGAGGGTCCGAGGATCGGCGCAAGGTACCTTCTCAGCCCTGGACATAGAGCTGTTACAGGAGGGGTCCGAGGATCGACGCAAGATACATTTTCAGCCCTTGGCATAAGGTTGTTACAGGATGGACCTAGAGTCGACACAAGGTACCTTCTCATCCCGGCGCACAGGACTATTACAGGATGTTCCAAGGTCCCTTCTCAGCCTGCAGCCCGAACACTGGGCTGTTACTACTTGCATTTAAACTCCCCAAGTCGTGCATTTTTAGGTAGAATTTCAGGGGAAGAGCAAGTCATACAGCACTGGAAGTCTTGGTAGGGAGTTGCAATGAGGGAGTGCTTATTGGCTTTTTATAATTAGTCATTAACCTCTTTTATATGTATGTAATGTATGAATGACATAGTTCATATTTGTCCGTTGCGAGGGTAAGTAGTTGCAAACGTTGGATTTAGATCTCTGATAGAAAATTAATATTTTATTGATACAGTTAATTTGCACTGTATATGTTATTTATGTTTTACTCAGTTACTTTACTCTTTTTTCCTTTTTTGTCTCAAAGGAAAAACATAGAGTATATTCCAATCTATCCATTCTTGGTTAAGTTGAATTCAATTAGTAAACCAGACTACACATATCCACACTCATTTAATCTTTCTAGTTCACATTAAAATATATAACAAATAATTTTGGATTCTTAAAAGATTCATTATTTACTGATTAATATATGTTTTTTTAATAGGTGCTTAAATATATTTTAAAACCTAGAACCTTAAATTAAAATAAGTCTGAAAATTTTGTTTTGTCTTGAGTTTGACAACTATTGTGGGATTTTGGATTGTGAAAATATCTAATCGACCTAAGGCCAGTGGAGCGATAGCCACGCGAGCATAGGAATACATTAGGGGAAATCTGTGGGAATACCGTGTTCGAATATAGGACAGAGATTTCTCTCACTGAATATCTTCAAGGTCCTGCTTGACATTTTTGGAAACTAAGAGGAAGTCCAGAAATATCTGCCAGAAGTCCAAAAATATTTTGCTTATACAAACTAAAAAAAATGTAAATCGTTTGAATAAGAATTTGATTCAATTAACAAGAAGCGGGACATTTGACTAACTGTAGGTTCCAAAGAAACCATGTCACCATTACCTTGGACACACTTTTCAAAGCAACTGTATCACTCGTTTCATGTGTTTAAATTTAAGGCCCTAATGATAGTCAAACTTATTTTTAAATATGCAAACCAGGTAAAAAGGTGATTCTAGGGTTATTATCAAGATTTATATAAGCTATAAGTTGTACCTTTAAATTAATACTGTAATGGATTTTTAAAATTGATTATACTTTTATTTTGCGTAAAAGGTAATTTCTGAGCCACAAAGAATTTCACAAACACATTGTTGCCGTTACAATTCACTGCAGATTCTACACAAAAAATTACAAAATCTTAAGAGTCTGCAGAGGATGTCGGCTATGTTGGTTTTAATCCCATAAGAACAATGTTATTTTCAAACCGGATATACGATCATGTGTATCCAAATCAAACAGTTATTTTTAAACGGCGGTTTTCCAAACAAATTTTATTTGATCAAGAATGAAATTGCACGTTCGAATTGCTTTGCAAATTTCTAATTAGTTGTATAGGAAAAATATATAAAATATTTGGTTAAACGTTTTTATTTTAACCAATTTTTCAAAACTAGTCGTATGTATTCAAAATATCAAAAGCCAGTCCAATGCGCAATATGATAACGTTTAGAATAACACAACTTTTGGTCAATAAATAACGAAAAATATGGATTCGCAACTAACATTGTTTTTATGAGATTAAAACCAACACGGCCGACAACCTCTACCGAGGACATTTACATCGGCATTCATATGAACCATGTTTAGTTCGTATGCCTTTAGTGACAGACGCTCCCAAACATTCTTCTAGTGGGTGATGGAACCACCCACCTTCCCTCCCACCATTTTCATGAATTAGGGAAGAAAACCATTTCCTCCAAATAGTTTCCCTTGTATGACAACAAATATTTTCTAAATTGTCATTCTATAAAAGAAAAATTCATTTAGCTTTTTTTCATATCCTTCCGGTCTCGGCGCCCATTTCCCCAAAGTGTTGGTGATTAAATTGTTCATTTACCCATTTCAGTGTACAGCCGAGTATTACGAAACTTACTTTTTTAAATAATTGAATTATATTTTAATTTGGTGGCTATGCTTGAAATGTTATTTTTATTATAGATGTTTTTAAAGTAAATTTCAAATTAGATTATTTATATTACGCTCATTATTGGGAACGAGCAAAGTTTTTGGTATCTTCATTCCAATTGGTGTGTAATTTAGTATCATATTTTTGGCCTTGTGTGTAAATTAGAATCGTTTTTTGGCCCTTGTGTGTAATTTAGTATCTTATTTGTGGCCCTTGTGTGTAATTTAGTATCTTATTATTGGGCCTTGTGTGTAATTTAGTATCTTATTTTTGGCCCTTGTGTGTAATTTACTATCATATTTTTGGCCCTTGTGTGTAACTTAGTATCTTATTATTGGGCCTTGTGTGTAATTTAGTATCTTATTATTAAGCCTCGTGTTTAACTTAGTATCTTATTATTGGGCCTTGTGTGTAATTTAGTATCTTATTTTTGGCCCTTGTGTGTTATTTACTATCATATTTTTGGCCCTTGTGTGTAACTTATTATCTTATTATTGGGCCTTGTGTGTAATTTAGTATCTTATTATTGGGCCTTGTGTAACTTAGTATCTTATTATTGGGCCTTGTGTGTAACTTAGTATCTTATTATTGGGCCTCGTGTGTAACTTAGTATCTTATTATTGGGCCTTGTGTGTAATTTAGTATCTTATTTTTGGCCCTTGTGTGTAACTTAGTATCTTATTATTGGGCCTTGTGTGTAACTTAGTATATTATTATTGGGCCTTGTGTGTAATTTAGTATCTTATTATTGGGCCTCGTGCGTAACTTAGTATCTTATTATTGGGCTTTGTGTGTAATTTAGTATCTTCTTTTTGGCCCTTGTGTGTAATTTACTATCATATTTTTGGCCCTTGTGTGTAACTTATTATCTTATTATTGGGCCTTGTGTGTAATTTAGTATCTTATTGTTGGGCCTTGTGTGTAACTTAGTATCTTATTATTGGGCCTTGTGTGTAACTTAGTATCTTATTATTGGGCCTTGTGTGTAACTTAGTATCTTATTATTGGGCCTTGTGTGTAATTTAGTATCTTATTTTTGGCCCTTGTGTGTAATTTAGTATCATATTTTGGCCCTTGTGTGTAATTTAGCATCTTATTATTGGACCTTGTGTGTAATTTAGTATCCTATTATTGGGCCTTGTGTGTAACGTAGTATCTTATTATTGGCCCTTGTGTGTAAATTAGTATCTTATTATTGGGCCTCGTGTGTAACTTAGTATCTTATTATTGGGCCTTGTGTGTAATTTAGTATCTTATTTTTGGGCCTTTTGTGTAACTTAGTATCTTATTATTGGGCCTTGTGTGTAACTTAGTATCTTATTATTGGGCCTCGTGTGTAACTTAGTATCTTATTATTGGGCCTTGTGTGTAATTTAGTATCTTATTTTTGGCCCTTGTGTGTAATTTACTATCATATTTTTGGCCCTTGTGTGTAACTTATTATCTTATTATTGGGCCTTGTGTGTAATTTAGTGTCTTATTTTTGGTCCTTGTGTGTAATTTAGTATCTTATTATTGGGTTTTGTGTGCAATTTAGTATCGAATTTTTGGGCCTTCGGTGTAACTTAGAGTCATATGTTTGGACCTTGTGTATCATTTAGTCTTGTATTTTTGGGGCTTCTGTGTCATGTAGTATCGTATTTTAGAACATGTATTATTTGATTGTTTGTTTTATATTATTCTGAGATTATTATTTCATCATTAATTAGAATATGATATTAAAACTAAAGTGCAATTCTCTAGAACATACTTAGTCAGAAAACAAAGGCCAGTTTTAACAGTGGCTGATAATAATACTTAACAGCATTTTTAAAACTTGAACTTTAGAAATTTAAAGTACATAACAAATTAAAGAAAAAACACAAAGGGTTTTTATCTTCTTATAAAATGAAAGATGTTAGTCTGTAAAATGATGAATTAATTAAATATGCAACATTCAAAATGAGGAAGATAGTCTGTAGTCTCCTAACAGATTATAAATCATGTATCAAAGGAATTTGTTGAAAAAATGATTTAGGAATGCAGGCCAAATACTGCAATGAACATCACAAAACATAAGGTGGAAGTGACGCTATATATTGGGTCCCGCAGATTAAGGGTGGCCTCGCATTAACAATGAAGGAATGTAGGTCAAATACTATAATGAACATCATGAGACATAAGGTGAAGTTGATATAATTATTTAAGTCCCTCGGATTAAGGTTGGCCTCGCAATAATGACGAAGGAACGAATGTTAAATACAACAATGAACATCACGAGACATAAGGTGGAGGTGATATAATTATTTAAGTCCCTCGGATTAAGGTTGGCCTCGCAATAATGACGATGGAACGAATGTTAAATACAACAATGAACATCACGAGACATAAGGTGGAGGTGATATAATTATTTAAGTCCCGTGGATTAAGGTTGGCCTCGCAATAATGACGAAGGAACGTATGTTAAATACAGCAATGAACATCACGAGACATAAGGTGGAGGTGATATAATTATTTAAGTCCCTCGGATTAAGGTTGGCCTCGCAATAATGACGAAGGAACGTATGTTAAATACAGCAATGAACATCATGAGACATAAGGTGGAGGTGATATAATTATTTAAGTCCCGCGGATTAAGGTTGGCCTCGCAATAATGACGAAGGAACGTATGTTAAATACAACAATGAACATCACGAGACATAAGGTGGAGGTGATATAATTATTTAAGTCCCGTGGATTAAGGTTGGCCTCGCAATAATGACGAAGGAACGTATGTTAAATACAGCAATGAACATCACGAGACATAAGGTGGAGGTGATATAATTATTTAAGTCCCTCGGATTAAGGTTGGCCTCGCAATAATGACGAAGGAACGTATGTTAAATACAGCAATGAACATCATGAGACATAAGGTGGAGGTGATATAATTATTTAAGTCCCTCGGATTAAGGTTGGCCTCGCAATAATGACGAAGGAACGAATGTTAAATACAACAATGAACATCACGAGACATAAGGTGGAGGTGATATAATTATTTAAGTCCCTCGGATTAAGGTTGGCCTCGTAATAATGACGAAGGAACGTATGTTAAATACAGCAATGAAAATCATGAGACGTATGGTGGAGGTGATATAATTATTTAAGTCCCTCGGATTAAGGTTGGCCTCGTAATAATGACGAAGGAACGTATGTTAAATACAGCAATGAACATCATGAGACATAAGGTGGAGGTGATATAATTATTTAAGTCCCGCGGATTAAGGTTGGCCTCGTAATAATGACGAAGGAACGTATGTTAAATACAGCAATGAAAATCATGAGACATATGGTGGAGGTGATATAATTATTTAAGTCCCGCGGATTAAGGTTGGCCTCGCAATAATGACGAAGGAACGTATGTTAAATACAACAATGAACATCACGAGACATAAGGTGGAGGTGATATAATTATTTAAGTCCCTCGGATTAAGGTTGGCCTCGTAATAATGACGAAGGAACGTATGTTAAATACAGCAATGAAAATCATGAAACATATGGTGGAGGTGATATAATTATTTAAGTCCCTCGGATTAAGGTTGGCCTCGCAATAATGACGAAGGAACGTATGTTAAATACAACAATGAACATCACGAGACATAAGGTGGAGGTGATATAATTATTTAAGTCCCGTGGATTAAGGTTGGCCTCGCAATAATGACGAAGGAATGTACGTTAAATACAGCAATGAACATCATGAGACATAAAGTGGAGGTGATATAATTATTTAAGTCCCGCGGATTAAGGTTGGCCTCGTAATAATGACGAAGGAACGTATGTTAAATACAGCAATGAAAATCATGAGACATATGGTGGAGGTGATATAATTATTTAAGTCCCGCGGATTAAGGTTGGCCTCGTAATAATGACGAAGGAACGTATGTTAAATACAGCAATGAAAATCATGAGACATAAGGTGGAGGTGATATAATTATTTAAGTTCCGCGGATTAAGGTTTGCCTCGTAATAATGACGAAGGAACGTATGTTAAATACAGCAATGAAAATCATGAAACATATGGTGGAGGTGATATAATTATTTAAGTCCCGTGTATTAAGGTTGGCCTTGCAATAATGTCGAAGGAACGTATGTGAAATACAGCAATGAACATCATGAGACGTATGGTGGAAGTGATATAATTATTTAAGTTCCGCGGATTAAGGTTGGCCTTGCAATAATGACGAAGGAACGTATGATAAATACAGCAATGAACATCATGAGACATAAGGTGGAGGTGATATAATTATTTAAGTCCCGTGTATTAAGGTTGGCCTTGCAATAATGTCGAAGGAACGTATGTTAAATACAGCAATGAAAATCATGAGACATATGGTGGAGGTGATATAATTATTTAAGTCCCGCGGATTAAGGTTGGCCTCGTAATAATGACGAAGGAACGTATGTTAAATACAACAATGAACATCATGAGACATAAGGTGGAGGTGATATAATTATTTAAGTTCCGCGGATTAAGGTTGGCCTCGTAATAATGACGAAGGAACGTATGTTAAATACAGCAATGAACATCATGAGACATAAAGTGGAGGTGATATAATTATTTAAGCTCCGCGGATTAAGGTTGGCCTCGTAATAATGACGAAGGAACGTATGTTAAATACAGCAATGAAAATCAAGAGACATATGGTGGAGGTGATATAATTATTTAAGTTCCGTGGATTAAGGTTGGCCTCGTAATAATGATGAAGGAACGTATGTTAAATACAGCAATGAACATCATGAGACATAAGGTGGAGGTGATATAATTATTTAAGTTCCGCGGATTAAGGTTTGCCTCGTAATAATGACGAAGGAACGTATGTTAAATACAGCAATGAAAATCATGAAACATATGGTGGAGGTGATATAATTATTTAAGTCCCGTGTATTAAGGTTGGCCTTGCAATAATGTCGAAGGAACGTATGTGAAATACAGCAATGAACATCATGAGACGTATGGTGGAGGTGATATAATTATTTAAGTTCCGCGGATTAAGGTTGGCCTTGCAATAATGACGAAGGAACGTATGTTAAATACAGCAATGAACATCATGAGACATAAGGTGGAGGTGATATAATTATTTAAGTCCCGCGGATTAAGGTTGGCCTTGCAATAATGACGAAGGAACGTATGTTAAATACAGCAATGAACATCACGAGACATAAGGTGGAGGTGATATAATTATTTAAGTCCCGCGGATTAAGGTTGGCCTCGCAATAATGAAGAAGGAATGTACGTTAAATACAGCAATGAACATCATGAGACGTATGGTGGAGGTAATATAATTGTTGGAGTCTCGTGTATTAATGTTGTCCACGCAATAATGAAGAAGGAATGTACGTTAAATACAGCAATGAAAATCATGAGACATAAGGTGGAGGTGATATAATTATTTAAGTTCCGCGGATTAAGGTTGGCCTTGCAATAATGACGAAGGAACGTATGTGAAATACAGCAATGAACATCATGAGACGTATGGTGGAAGTGATATAATTATTTAAGTTCCGCGGATTAAGGTTGGCCTTGCAATAATGACGAAGGAACGTATGATAAATACAGCAATGAACATCATGAGACATAAGGAGGAGGTGATATAATTATTTAAGTCCCGTGGATTAAGGTTGGCCTTGCAATAATGACGAAGGAATGTACGTTAAATACAGCAATGAACATCATGAGACGTATGGTGGAAGTGATATAATTATTTAAGTTCCGCGGATTAAGGTTGGCCTTGCTATAATGACGAAGGAACGTATGTTAAATACAGCAATGAACATCATGAGACGTATGGTGGAAGTGATATAATTATTTAAGTTCCGCGGATTAAGGTTGGCCTTGCAATAATGACGAAGGAACGTATGTTAAATACAGCAATGAACATCATGAGACATATGGTGGAGGTGATATAATTATTTAAGTCCCGTGGATTAAGGTTGGCCTTGCAATAATGACGAAGGAACGTATGATAAATACAGCAATGAACATCATGAGACATAAGGAGGAGGTGATATAATTATTTAAGTCCCGTGGATTAAGGTTGGCCTTGCAATAATGACGAAGGAATGTACGTTAAATACAGCAATGAACATCATGAGACGTATGGTGGAAGTGATAAAATTATTTAAGTTCCGCGGATTAAGGTTGGCCTTGCAATAATGACGAAGGAACGTATGTTAAATACAGCAATGAACATCATGAGACGTATGGTGGAAGTGATATAATTATTTAAGTTCCGCGGATTAAGGTTGGCCTTGCAATAATGACGAAGGAACGTATGTTAAATACAGCAATGAACATCATGAGACATGTGGTGGAGGTGATATAATTATTTAAGTCCCGTGTATTAAGGTTGGCCTTGCAATAATGACGAAGGAACGTATGTTAAATACAGCAATGAACATCATGAGACATATGGTGGAGGTGATATAATTATTTAAGTCCCGTGTATTAAGGTTGGCCTTGCAATAATGACGAAGGAACGTATGTTAAATACAGCAATGAACATCATGAGACATAAGGTGGAGGTGATATAATTATTTAAGTCCCGTGTATTAAGGTTGGCCTTGCAATAATGACGAAGGAACGTATGTTAAATACAGCAATGAACATCATGAGACATGTGGTGGAGGTGACATAATATTTGGAGTCCCACCGATTAAGGGTGGCCTCAGAATAGTGACGAAGGAATGTAAGTTAAAGACAGCAATGAACATCATGAGACATGTGGTGGAGGTGACATAATTTTTGGAGTCCCGCCGATTAAGGGTGGCCTCAGAATAGTGACGAAGGAATGTAAGTTAAAGACAGCAATGAACATCATGAGACATGTGGTGGAGGTGACATAATATTTGGAGTCCCGCCGATTAAGGGTGGCCTTTTATTAATCATGAAGGAATGTAGGTTAAATACAGCAATGAACATCATGAGACATGTGGTGGAGGTGACATAATATTTGGAGTCCCGCCGATTAAGGGTGGCTTTTATTAATCATGAAGGAATGTAGGTTAAATACTCAAATGAACATCATGAGACATAAGGTGGAGGTGACATAACTTTTGGAGTCCCACGGACTAAGGGTTGTCCCGTATTAATCACAACTTATCGTCCTCAATGCTACCCTCTTTTATAGCTTTGGAATAATAAACTACTTAATTAACTCGGCTTGTGATAAAATTAATAAGATAAGCCTGTAGTTTTCATAATTTACATGTAATTCTGTTTATATCAGGTTTTTTGGATGAGGTCGGCCTATCTAAGTGCAATGTACTTTACATGAAATACCTTACCTTCCTTTTTATTGTTATTACTTTTACGTCAGCTCAATATTAAATTCCTGTTCCTTAATTGTAAGATATTTTAGTAGTCATAATAAACAATTGTGCAATTTCTTTCTATCTTATGAAAATTCATCTTAACATCCAGCAGACGAACTTTCCTTAAATCCATAGATAGTCGTCTTCTCCATAAGACAATTGTTTGGTAAAATATCTCGACTGAAAATTTAAAAATGTTAACTTTTCCATCAGGGGCATAAAAATAAATAAAATTAAATAAATTGATAACGGAACGCTATTATGCACATGCAGACAGGCAGACACTGACCGGAGCGGAATTCGAAAAATCGTTATCCTTCATTTTCTGTTCTAAAATATGTGTAGAACCCGACACTTTATTGGAATGACTCTTTTTTAGTTGCATCCTGTATATTGTATATAGATAAATCAAATATATCAAATAATATTCCGCTTTAACATTAATGCATATGTTAAAAAGCAGATGAGGAATTGTAAATTTAATTCTTACAACAATGAAACAAAATGTTTATCAGATGCATAGAAATATAATTTATATTGTATAGTATAGCTAAACCCGGCCACAACTTGCCGTGCTTTAATATGTTTTCATTAATAACTAATCATTTGGTCACAGTAATACATTGACAGGATATGATTTTGATATAATATGCACATAAGTCAGCTGTTCACAGCAGCACTTTTTTTAACAATGACATTTATTTTTATTTAAGAAATGTAGGTAGGTATGCTGTCGTGATATGCTTGAAAAGTCTGCAATTTCCGTTTACAATTTTAGGAACTAATTAGAAAAAACAAACTTGTATATAGGCTGAATGACATGTTGTGTTCAAATTTAAAGTGAAAACATTCATTACGTTTCGAGTTTTGTTTATACAAATATTTGGATTTTTTTATTTATAGATAAATAGATAAAAATAATATGGACATAGATGATTGTAAAGGTAGTAGATTCAAATTATTTGGGGGAAAGAGTTTTGGCCTGATGAAGGATTAACTCAGAGCTCACTGACTGAACATCGCTCAGACTTGTGTCTTAAAAAAAAAAACTCACTGACGCTGTTGTGTCTTAAAAAATATACAGGGTGTAACTAAAAAGGTATTCTAGCTAATCTAGGTATTCTGTATATACTATACCTAATTTGAAACAAAAAATGAAGGATACAATTTTATCGAATTCCGCTACGTGCAGTCTCTATTTGTCTGTATGTGGTTTTCACAACAACAAAATAATAGACCCTAATAATATCTCAAGAACGGCTTGACCGACTAACATGAAGTGTTGCATAGTTCTTTACATTAATTTTGTTAAATATTATAAATAGCAATTGAGTTATCGTTAACTATTTAAAAATGGTGACCGTTTAAAACTTTAAAATAAAAATATATTTTACTGTATCCAGAGAATGCAGTAAAATAGACTTGTGTTTCATTTTAATATAAGAACATGTGGTTTGTATTGTTTACTTATAAATTTAGATAGTATTTGACGCTATTATACAGTTGTTAATTTATGTCAAAAATAAAGATGTTTTGATTTGATAATGTACACAAAACGCTTAGTTAATATTGTAACTATTTCTCATTCTGTATCTTAGTGGTAAGTTGACTCTGCCTATTACTTGTTGTAAGTTTAACGGTAATAAAGAGATTTTGAATTTGAATCAATGTAAAAAATATGCAAAATTTTAAGTCAGTGTCAAACCGTTCTTGAGTTATTACATTTTTTTAAAACCACATTTAGACAGAAAGACACTAAACGGAGCGGAATTTGATAAAACGTTATCCTTCATTTTCTACTATAAATTATGTGTGCAATCCGCAACTTTACTGCCAGGACATCTTTTTAGTTGCATTCTGTATACTGTATACAGGATGAGGCAGACCACCCGTGCAGCATGTATAGCAGGAGAATGGTTTGGTCTAATGGCCTAAAACAAAATGCTTTCCCCCTATATTACTTATGGGGAGTCCATTAAAAATGTTTTCATCAACCTTTTCGTAGAGTGTTGAAAAACTAGGTACCATGGGTTCGAATCTCAAAATTATCAAATGCAAACATATGGCAAATAATACATCATTTTAAAGGCCTTGTTGAAAGAAACTCATTGATGAAAATAAAATTCATTTATCATGACACATTTCAAAATGGCGGCCATTTTTGTGAAAAATATTGACGTTTACGGAATACCCTATACTGTAGTTTTCTTACTGTTTGAGATAGGTTCATTCCGATTTCAATTTATTACTTGCAAAACCCTCAGCTTCACTCTGATATGCCACATGACTACTTTTATCATTATTTTGATATTGGCCCCCTAATACGAATTTTGAAAAATTAAAAATTCTTTAAAGTCAAAATTTTTAAATAGCAACATGCATCATGTTGTATGTCATTTTAAAGCGCTTGTTAAGACAAACAAATTTTGCATTACACTTTTTTTTGTATCTCCAGTGGTTTTTGAGAAATAAGCACAAACGTGTTTTTAATAATAATTTTCCCACCTTTTTACGTTACTTTGGCAATACATTTTGTATTTAAAAAAATGATCAGATTTAAAAAATATAAATTGGTATTTTTACTCTTAATGTCTCTTAAAAAATACAGGATTTGTATTTTTTACCAGATTTGTAAATTCTTGTATTTATTTTCTAACTTTTAACATAATTGCAACCTTAAAAAATTAATAAGTAATAAGAGTATCGTACAAAAATATCCAGAATCCAACTGAACTTACTTTATTATTTTCAGCTGTTTATAAAATCAGCTGTTCTAGTGCATTATTGTACACTTCATTTTAGTTCCTGAAACAAAACTTATTTTATTTGACAACCACTCCATTTTACTCCTTATTTTGTCCTTTTGTTATGGATGGTAGTTCTGTATTTATTGAAATGCCGTACACAATTGAAGAGGCTTTCCAAATGCTAATGGTGTTAGGCGAATGTTTCCAGAATTACTCAGCTGCTGCGAATCTCTACGCAGAACGTTATCCAGACAGAGAAGTTCAATCACGAATGGCCTTTCAAAGACTTGCTAGTCGTGTGCGTGAAAAAGGACAGGTTCAGCCTGATTTCAATAAAAGAAAAACCCTAGCTAGGCCTGTAAGAAGTGATACGGCACCAGACATTTTGGCAGCGGTTCAACTCAATCCAACTGACTCGTCCAGAAGAATAGCTCTAGATGCGGGTGTTAGTCAAAGGTCAGTGTTGAGAATCTTGAAAGATAACAAAATGCACCCATACAAGATATCATTACACCAAGAACTTCATGGTGATGATAGCCATCGAAGAATGAATTTTTGTTTGTGGGCTAGGGAAATGTTACAACAACGTGAACATTTTTTTCGTTAAAAGTTAGAAAATTAATACAAGAATTTACAAATCTTGTAAAAAATACGAATCGTGTATTTTTTTAAGAGACATTAAGAGTAAAAATACCAATTTATATTTTTTAAATCTGATCATTTTTTAAATACAAAATGTATTGCCAAAGTAACGTAAAAAGGTGGGAAAATTATTATTAAAAACACGTTTGTGCTTATTTCTCAAAAACCACTGGAGATACAAACAAAAGTGTAATGCAAAATTTGTTTGTCTTAACAAGCGCTTTAAAATGACATACAACATGATGCATGTTGCTGTTTAAAAATTTTGACTTTAAAGAATTTTTAATTTTTCAAAATTCGTATTAGGGGGCCAATATCAAAATAATGATAAAAGTAGTCATGTGGCATATCAGAGTGAAGCTGAGGGTTTTGCAAGTAATAAATTGAAATCGGAATGAACCTATCTCAAACAGTAAGAAAACTACAGTATAGGGTATTCCGTAAACGTCAATATTTTTCACAAAAATGGCCGCCATTTTGAAATGTGTCATGATAAATGAATTTTATTTTCATCAATGAGTTTCTTTCAACAAGGCCTTTAAAATGATGTATTATTTGCCATATGTTTGCATTTGATAATTTTGAGATTCGAACCCATGGCCCCTAGTTTTTTAACAATCTTTACGAAAAGGTTGATGAAAACATTTTTAATGGACTCGCCATATGCAATATAGGGGGAAAGCATTTTGTTTTAGGCCACTAGACCAAACCGTTCTCCTGCTATACATGCTGCACGGGTGGTCTGCCTCACCCTGTATAGTTATTTGTTTAATCATATCATATTTATTATTACTCATATAGGATGCAAAGCTATATACGGAAGCCTACTCTGTTAGCAATGTACTCTTAAACGTTAGAAGAAGGGGTGTTTTTGAAGGGTTCTTGTGCTGCAAAGACTTCTTGCAATTATCAAAAACAACTAATTTATTGACAGATGTTTAATTGATGAAAGAAATGAATCTAACCACCACAATACAAGGTGTGAGTGGTGGATGACCACGGGCGGTGGGGCGTGGCACAGCAGGAAGGATCCCGGGCGCCGCGGGGTGGCTTTCACCCTAAACACTCAATAATGCCCGCTAATATCGCTGAGTTATTGCGGACAACTGGATTCAATGTTGACATTGTCACTATAGTTTGTTTAGGTTCAGGACTCTATGGACGCCCTCAGTCGGGTTAATGAACGGGAACCAACATTTTCACGTCTCTGGTTGCCTTCCAATTGTTGTTTTGATAAATCTATTGAGAAATCCATCGGTTTTTATCATTTATCTTTTATTATGGTTCTCGAGGCAAATTTTACAAACGTCCAGGAACGTTTTCACAGGTTAGTTTGAGGCTAAACATCGTATATTCCAGTGAACATTAGTACCTAATTTTATCTCACATCTCCATTTAAGATGTCTGGACTGTTGTTAGTGTTAGTAAAATTAAGTTTATAACATTTTCACGTTTTCAGAATGTTCTGAAAAAATCTTTCAGTCCAGAAATTACTCTTAAATCTTGTCGTAATTTTGTCTCAAGAAGTTGTTTAGTATTTTGGACATAGCAAAATTTTTAACTTTTCTGCACTCTTTTAACTTAAATTTTCTACGTTACTCTGTATAATTAAATATTTCAGAATAGATACCAACTAATTATTGTCATTGTAATTTATTTGCTCTTAGAAAGTGGTTTAGGGTAAGCCCCCCCCAATAGTGACTAGTGAGGGTTAACCGATGATAAGCTGTTATCCTTGCTTATTTTGGACATAGTTTGGCTAAGTGCCTTAAAAATTAAATTTCTCAGGGTAATATAGTGCAGAAATTGCCGATACTTCATAAGTGCCAACTTTTGACGAAGTGTGCACTTCACCTAGCATCAAACTTCTCCGACTGATCCAACGTAGTGATAGCACCACATTAAAATGTTCTGAACGCACAATACAATGCTTAAAACTTTGGATTTCGTAGTTTTGTTTATCACGAAACAACAGGTTCATAAAGTCTTGAAGATTTAAGTCTTCAGAGTTTTATTTTGTACTTTCTTGATGAAATATATTAGGTTGTATCCATTCCTACACCAAGTACTAGAACTACGAGGAGGTTCTAAATGCTATGACCAATGACGTGACGATGTTAGCCAGCTGTAATCATAGCAGCGCTTTAATGCCATGCTTGTCACATTGCTGAAAAATGATAAAATGGCCATCACATTTAAATTCTTTATTTGCACCTTTCTGATTATCTACTTGTTTGAACATGTGAATTTGTGTGCAAGTAATAGTTTGTGATCACGGATTTTAATACTATACACTTTTGTGTTTTATTGTTTGTTACTGTGCTCTTGATTTATGCTAATAGCGTCGGTGTTACAAAGATGTACAGTATCCGGTAAAAATATAAATGGGTGTTCTGATTGTGTGATACATTGTAATGCAATGTTACTAAATAACAATACAGTGATAACGCCTGCAATGGCAATGACGAAACCCATCAAATGCGTTTTACAAACTTGATGTACAGTGGGGCGTTCATGGAGGTACTCGTCATCTTGCATGTAGCAACCTTGATGTACAGTGGGGCGTTCATGGAGGTACTCGTCATCTTGCATGTAGCAACCTTGATGTACAGTGGGGCGTTCATGGAGGTACTCGTCATCTTGCATGTAGCAACCTTGATGTACAGTGGGGCGTTCATGGAGGTACTCGTCATCTTGCATGTAGCAAACTTGATGTACAGTGGGGCGTTCATGGAGGTACTCGTCATCTTGCATGTAGCAACCTTGATGTACAGTGGGGCGTTCATGGTTCAAACTGAGGTACTCGTCATCTTGCATGTAGCAAACTTGATGTACAGTGGGGCGTTCATGGAGGTACTCGTCATCTTGCATGTAGCAAACTTGATGTACAGTGGGGCGTTCATGGAGGTACTCGTCATCTTGCATGTAGCAAACTTGATGTACAGTGGGGCGTTCATGGAGGTACTCGTCATCTTGCATGTAGCAAACTTGATGTACAGTGGGGCGTTCATGGAGGTACTCGTCATCTTGCATGTAGCATCTTGCTACATGCATGAGGCATCGTCATCTTGCATGTAGCGTTCATGGTTCAAACTGAGGTACTCGTCATCTTGCATGTAGCATACTTGATGAACAGTGGGGCGTTCATGGAGGTACTCGTCATCTTGCATGTAGCAACCTTGATGTACAGTGGGGCGTTCATGGTTCAAACTGAGGTACTCGTCATCTTGCATGTAGCAAACTTGATGTACAGTGGGGCGTTCATGGAGGTACTCGTCATCTTGCATGTAGCAAACTTGATGTACAGTGGGGCGTTCATGGAGGTACTCGTCATCTTGCATGTAGCAAACTTGATGTACAGTGGGGCGTTCATGGAGGTACTCGTCATCTTGCATGTAGCAAACTTGATGTACAGTGGGGCGTTCATGGAGGTACTCGTCATCTTGCATGTAGCAAACTGAGGTACTCGTCATCTTGCATGTAGCAAACTTGATGAACAGTGGGGCGTTCATGGTTCAAACTGAGGTACTCGTCATCTTGCATGTAGCAAACTTCATGTACAGTGGGGCGTTCATGGAGGTACTCGTCATCTTGCATGTAGCAAACTTCATGTACAGTGGGGCGTTCATGGAGGTACTCGTCATCTTGCATATAGCAAACTTGATGTACAGTGGGGCGTTCATGGAGGTACTCGTCATCTTGCATGTAGCATACTTGATGTAGAGTGGGGCGTTCATGGAGGTACTCGTCATCTTGCATGTAGCAACCTTGATGTACAGTGGGGCGTTCATGGAGGTACTCGTCATCTTGCATGTAGCAACCTTGATGTACAGTGGGGCGTTCATGGAGGTACTCGTCATCTTGCATGTAGCATACTTGATGTACAGTGGGGCGTTCATGGAGGTACTCGTCATCTTGCATGTAGCAAACTTGATGTACAGTGGGGCGTTCATGGAGGTACTCGTCATCTTGCATGTAGCATACTTGATGTACAGTGGGGCGTTCATGGAGGTACACGTCATCTTGCATGTAGCAACCTTGATGTACAGTGGGGCGTTCATGGAGGTACTCGTCATCTTGCATGTAGCAACCTTGATGTACAGTGGGGCGTTCATGGAGGTACTCGTCATCTTGCATGTAGCAAACTTCTCAAATTTTGATTATAAGCAAGATTTCGTAAAGTGTGACAGGTTATTGCATTATGTGTATCGATATACAACATATTTTTTATGTTTTTGAAAATTCCAATACATAATAGTCTTGATTATATACACCTAAAATGGATATTCAATCTAATAGGACTATTTGTGCCTGTGATTTAGTTAGTTAGTGAGGCCCGCAACCACAGCTGTTTAAACTGCATTACATTTACATGGAGCTACACTAGCGCGCCACAATGGACCACAAAAACAGTTGATATTTTGAGACTGAAAATTTAATATTGGATGGAAAATCTATTTGTGTATAAAATCAGTGATAATATCCACCTCTAAAATTAAAATAATCTTTGTACTACACGTTTCAAGTAGCATTTCCTGATATTTTCATGTACGTAATTTATTTGGTTCTAAATACCATGTTTCGCACTTATCTCGTTTAATTTTTGCATTACAAATAAATATGCCATTTTATGAAAACAACAGAGCCGAGTTTGCATAAAATGGCAAACTAAATGAGATTTAATATGGATTAAAAACATAAGATATATTCTTCACTTGTTTAGAGTATACCTCATGGAACAGCCAGTAAGATACTTGCCAAACTTAACCGCCCACTCCAAGTGCATACAATTTGAACGGGGGCCATCATTAGGTTAAACCTATAGTTTTTTCTTTTTAATTTGATTCCATTAAAGAAATTAAATAGGCTTTTAATGGTTATTTTGGTCTTGCCGTACCAGGAAATTTATATACAGTATAAAATAACAATAAAGTATTTTATAAAAATTGATAAAATTTCTAAAAATCGTTTTAACTACATTTTATTTTTAGCTTTTGTAGTTATTACATTAATGGATGGAGAGGTTACGTCGTTTCTCCAATTTTGTGATGACACAAAGAATCAGAGTGAAGATTAGTATCGATAAATAATACTCAAAATAAAAGAGCAAAATATTATTACATTAATCGAAACATCGAACTATCTACTTGAAAAATCACAGTTGTATAACTGTAGAATATTGGCAGATTTATCTAAAAGAAATCACAATAAAAAAGAAGATATAAAACGTTAACAAAGCTCTTCAAAAGGGCTAGCTTTATTTAATTTACTTTTATTAAAAAGTTATTAAGTTTATGTACATTTTGTAAACAATTCCTGTACAATGTTGTATGTTCCTGTAGGAATAAAACGGTAATTAGTGAACTAAAACATTCGAACACAAAAATTCCTGAGCTATTACGGAAACTTATTTCTTACATCTTAATGAACAAATAAAATTGACACTAAGGGCTTATAAATCAGGATTAAAAACATATATCTCCTTATGGTAATTACACTGTTAAGAAATTGATCGAGATTTCACAAGACACAGAGCACGGTGGGCCGTCCAGTATTGTCCACTGCCCTAGGAGATTATCCGTGATCAACTAACGACCACTTGCGACCACGGGGAATGAGGCTAGCGCGCTGTTTATGTACAGAAGGCAACAACACTCCCATATCCAGGAGCCGAGCGGCCGCCACGATGCCAGATAGGCCTGCAGCCACTTCCATCCACCTATTGTATTTAAATACGCCACCAATATAATTACTGTACATATCACCCTTCCACAACCGCCAGCTATATTTTGGGTTAGCCGCGCCCGTTCCGGTGGTAGGCGTGTTTTTTACTCACTAATTATATATTTTTTGTTTTAGCAATAATTTTCTCCACTCCACCTATGCCCTCTCCCTACTATGTTTTTTTCCAGTAGCATATATCTTAATAGCGTGTTGGTAGAAATACAATGGTGATTGACTTCCGTAAACCACGTTTAGTATCCTCTAACCAGAAGGATTAACAAAAAATCGATAAAAATGTTTTTAGAACAATTTGTATTGTAATAAATTACTATTGTGTAATGTTAACTTATTTTGTATTGTGAATAATACAATTTAATAACCAACAAAAGGTATTTGTCAGTAACTAAATTGAAAACTGTACTGGACAATTATTGTATTTATTTAATAATTTAAGGCCAATCGCCTTTAACCACATCTGTAAAAGGAATTTTGAATATTTTGAATTTTTCGACGATTTTCTTAATATAATTTTTCAAGAAAATAAGTTATTATAATTTTCTTGGAATCTTTGTAACCACTCAAGGCAGTTTATCGTAATAGTTGATAAGTGCCTATAATAACCCTTCATTGTGCTATTTCAAGACGAATCTCTTGTGAAACGTGTCCTAAATTTTGATTTCTTCAGATGATGGTAATAAATAAGGTAGACCCAGAGATTAATGACTTTTAAATGCCTTCAGTTGTATAAGATTAAAAAATCACACAACAAACTAAAACAAAGAAAGCAATAAACTTTCAGTTTCTGAGTGGACAAAAATCATCAGACGTTCTTTTTTAATATTTGATGTTTAATTTTTGTACTACTGAATTTCCCATTTTCAGTACATAAATTTAGACAGGTTTCACACGATGTTGTAGAAAACTGTATTAATTATATCAACGCAGGTGGTGAACACCCCCCCCCCCTGCTTCGGGACAGCGATACAACGTAGCTGATGAACACTCGCGCCCCGCTATGGGACAGCTTAAGTACAAAGAGTCCAGCACTGTAGTTGTTACTTTCGTGACAGAAACCTTGAAGATATTATATTAAACATTTGCACTACTGCCAAAAAGAAGGACACAGGCCTACATAAAAGGACTATAAATAAACAAAATTGTTGCCAAGAGTGAACAGCATAGTAATATAAATAAACCAGTGATACTTAGATACAGTTTGGTTATTGTTAATTCATTATAACAAATGATTTCAGATTTATAATGGAAATTTGAGGGTCTGATTGGCAGAGCCTTTAAATTCAAAGATCTCCAAAACACTAAAACGTGGAATGTACTGAACTGTACCCTCCCCAGTGGAAAATGTACTGAAAGAGGGGAGAGTGAGTTTATAAAAATGTGTCAAAAACAGTGAATGATAACTATTAAAAACAATTTCTTAACTAGCATTTCACGTGCCGATAAAAATACAATACAATAGAACAACACACACCACGTTTACCAATCTCAGACCGAAATACAATACAAGAGAACAAAACACACCACGTTTACCAATCTCAGACCGAAATACAATACAAGAGAACAAAACACACCACGTTTACCAATCTCAGACCGAAATACAATACAAGAGAACAACACACACCACGTTTACCAATCTCAGACCGAAATACAATACAAGAGAACAACACACACCACGTTTACCAATCTCAGACCGAAATACAATACAAGAGAACAACACACACCACGTTTACCAATCTCAGACCGAAATACAATACAAGAGAACAAAACACACCACGTTTACCAATCTCAGACCGAAATACAATACAAGAGAACAACACACACCACGTTTACCAATCTCAGACCGAAATACAATACAAGAGAACAACACACACCACGTTTACCAATCTCAGGCCGAAATACAATACAAGAGAACAACACACACCACGTTTACCAATCTCAGACCGAAATACAATACAAGAGAACAACACACACCATGTTTACCAATCTCAGACCGAAATACAATACAAGAGAACAACACACACCACGTTTACCAATCTCAGACCGAAATACAATACAAGAGAACAACACACACCACGTTTACCAATCTCAGACCGAAATACAATACAAGAGAACAACACACACCACGTTTACCAATCTCAGACCGAAATACAATACAAGAGAACAACACACACCACGTTTACCAATCTCAGACCGAAATACAATACAAGAGAACAACACACACCACGTTTACCAATCTCAGACCGAAATACAATACAAGAGAACAACACACACCACGTTTACCAATCTCAGACCGAAATACAATACAAGAGAACAACACACACCACGTTTACCAATCTCAGACCGAAATACAATACAAGATAACAACACACACCACGTTTACCAATCTCAGACCGAAATACATCACGTAATCCTGTCCAATTTGTGCTTATACTGTTATAAATCTGTATTTGTTGTGTTCCTTTATTTTGTTTTTATATTCAGTAAGTTATGCAACAGAACAGATCACATCAAAATATTCATTATTTTAATGTTTAGAATATTGTTTCACTGGAGAAGATTATTTTTGTTTTATATAAGAACAATATGGCTAAATTATACAAATAAGTTTGAATATCAGAAAAATTTTTTTTATTTAAAGAAAACAAAAAAAATACTGTTATCTACAGTACATGAAAATAAATTATGTAGTTTCGCTTACAAAAACTATATCTTTTAGATAGTGCAAGGCCCAAATATTTTCTGTTTAACCAGCCGTAATAATCCTTAAAAAAGTGAAAACCATAGAACAGTTCTAAGTTGAGAAAGTCTATGCCAAAGTGATTGAGAGGAAAATAGTTTGTAGTTTGTTGCCAATCTGCCACAAATCGTTCAGCTACTTTAACATTAGCTGATTCCTACAGTTGGAAAGGCCTAGCCCCCAATCCATGTTTCTGTGGGCAGATACAGTACCAAGTTGGCATTTTATACATTTATTATAATTTTAACATAGTCTTTTATAGGAGCTTAGTTATCATACTATTATATAAAAATCTAATGGTGTCTGTGTGTGTAACTAAATCACGTAAAAACTACTGGACCCATTCAGCTGAAATGTTGTACGGATATTCTTAGGGTCTCTGGTTTTATTATGGGATATTTTATTTTAAATTCCATCAGGACACAGCTCAAGAGGCCCTAAGAAGTATCAATGCAAGCCCTACGGCAATACCAATTTGACAATAATTATTGATTGGAGTAGTTTGATTAATCAGCTGTTGGAATAAACCAGCAACTTACATAGTTCTGAAGTAAATACCGTACCAAACCTAACCACAACGCATTTTTTGTGCTCATATGTTTCAAGCGAAAGGAACTTGCACATTTTCACGAAGAGGAAAAAGGCTGTAAATATTGTTTAAAAGTCTCTTTTATAAAACTTTTTTTATAAATATGATTATATTGAAAATCGTTTAAACAACCTAAAGTTAACTTATTTCATCCATGTTTTGTATTACTGAATGCGATAAGCACAATACAAATGAACGTCAAACCGCACGAAGGACGGGGATTCTGCTAGTTAGTTTATAAAGTATAAAGTTTTCATTTAGTTTTTTTTAAGCTGGCGGATATCCGATTCAAAGCTATCATTTAGTTTTGTTTAAGCTGGTGGATATCCGATTCAAAGCTATCATTTAGTTTTGTTTAAGCTGGTCGATATCCGATTCAAAGCTATCATTTAGTTTTAAAAGTATAAATATATTACATCTGGTCCGAAGTTACCAATCCTGGTCCACAAAAACCCTGAACTATCTTACACATGATGTTTTTTTTCAATTATTAGTATTTTTTGTCCGCAGTATGTCCTGGTAAAGGAATAGTAAAT
This sequence comes from Stictocephala bisonia, assembly GCA_035578905.1. Classification (NCBI taxonomy): domain Eukaryota; kingdom Metazoa; phylum Arthropoda; class Insecta; order Hemiptera; family Membracidae; genus Stictocephala; species Stictocephala bisonia. The sequence continues at coordinate 1,786,496 of JAQJVL010000089.1, read as the reverse complement.
AAATGTATTACAATGAAATTGGTTGTGTGTTTGACATAACGGTTTGAGATGGATAAAAGTTAACATAGTTGTGTGAAACTGTCCACCTTGTGAATTTGTCTCCATGTTACAGACATGACGAGGTTGAGTGCCGGGAAGTACCTCTCCACTTTGATTAGTGAGTAAAAGGAAGTTCAGTTTACTTTATTTAATTTTTAAGTATTATTAAACATATATTTATAAATTATATCAATGAAAACTATTAATTACTATTAGTTCTGTGTATAATATCCTAATCCATGTTCCAATTTATGTTTTGATATATATTTATAATTTTGTAGATATGTTATAAACTATATATTATTACTATAGAACACTGTAAAGCCTATGTTGTTACAGGTTCTAACGTGACGTCTAGTGATGTTCAAAGTCTTTAGATGATGTTATTAATTTGACTGTATTTTGGTCAGGGAAGTTGATATATACGTCCCTTCTTTTAAGTTAAATAAAGTGTTATATTGCACAGTTACTTAGTGATTGAACAGGTTTGCTGTGTTTTGCCAACGGCAAGCCGACACAGGTACATACAGCCCAAAAACATAAACATCAGGCCTAGGAATGAAAAAAGGACGCGGTCAAAACGGTGGAAAATGTGCTGAATAGAAAACAAACAGCAGAGCGAAGATGTTGAGAGGTAGAGTGGGGTTGATGCGATGTTATCAGCGCGGGTCCAGGTGGAGGATGCCCTTTGTGCCTTATCACTGGATATCTCAATAACACCTAGGCTACAGTACAGCTGGCTGGGGCGGGCAAGGGGTTGTCAGACCCCATCGGGAGCACGCATGTCTAGGGCAACGTCTTACTTCCACTTTGGTTCATAAAATTGAATTGTAAACGTTTTAATTAAATATTTAATTATTCCTCCAATCAGAGGGTCTTCAGAAAATATTTACATTTTCTCAATCCCTAGAATAATCAGCAAACAAATAGTTTTCAATTAAAGTGTTGTCTTGTAAATATTTTATTTTTACTATGCGTACTTAACATTTTAAGATCAATTCACACGAACGTATCTTGTTTAGTTTGGTTTATTCAAATGTACTTTAATTATACTCCTTGTGCCCCAAGTCTATGTGGGAAAGAGCAAAACGTATTTTAATTTGTTTAGGCCTCAGTTTTTGTTTTTTTATGTATAAATAAATTCAATTTTAAATCAATTACATTTCGGAAGTTTTTCCAGCATTTTAGTTCATTTATTCAAACTTTTAGTTGTCTTGATAAACTAACAATACTTTTTTGTTCAATACTTTTACTGTGTTATATCTTTTAAAAAATCAAATAGTATATGGATTGCGTATCCGAGAAAAAATATATTTTGTAGGCCAATATCAATTGACTTTTGTACATTATTTAATCAAATATACAACATGTATTTTTATATCTATTTACGTAGGTATAATGAAGAAAATAAAGTTGAAAACAATGTTTTTCTGCTCTGCAAAAACTGCTGCACGAAAACAACATACTAAAAGTGAAGTTAGTTTTACTTTCTCCCATATGCGTCATCATAGACGAAGTATTGTGATCGTCCAAAAAGTTTGTGTTAAAAGTTGGTCTAAAAATCCATTTTACCCAAAAAAGTATTTTTTTCTTGAAAAATGTTTGATGTCTGTGCGTATGTGCACTTCACTGGAGACCAAACGGATGGATAAATTTTTATGAAATTTGGTATATAGGTGCATTTAGCCAATATCTCCAGACCGCTTTAACAAAATGTTTTTGAATTTTTATAGGCAAAAAACATACAAAAATGGAATTTTCTCAAAAACGGCTTTAACGATTATGATTAAATTTTCAGGGAAGATTTGAATTACAATTTAAAATATTTTAGTAAAACCTGCATGTCTCTCTCTAACTTGACTAGTTTTTGAGTTATGGCAAAAAAACCTATTTGGGAATCAAACTAGTCATGGGAAAATCTTGTGCCAATTATTTAGAACCATTTATTTATTGTATTGTAAATATAATTATCTAAATATATGAAATATATTTTTTGCGATTTATTTGGTTAAAGCTTCTTCAAAATTAAATAAAACTCTCCTAAAGGCAGACAATTTTTAGTCGTTTTTCTATGTTCATGATTGTTGTCTAACACTTTTGGGGTTAAGTGTTAGAGAGGACTTTAAAGTCCTAACTTCGCCCCTTTAATAAAGGCATTTTTTCATTTAATTTCACTTCGTTGTTTTTGTTTCATTCATGGTTCTGCAATTTAAAGCTTGAGTTTAATTTTTAACTTGCAGGAATCATAGATTCGCTACATTCGTATGAAGGCCAGCTAATAGCCTCTCCAATCTAATTACCGCAACATTCCAAAAACACGTTTGGTGTTGAATACTGCTTACCTAAAACATATTTATTTATACGCTCTTTTGCTGTAAATTGCAAGCAACTAGTATTAGCGATTTTACGGTTAGGCACAGTTAATTTTTTCATATGATTTGTGTTATCCATGAATGATAACACAGAGAGAGGGGGAGGGGTGTTCAGTGTCGGCATGCCCAGCACCACCGCCGCTGACGTCTGTATCGAGGGTAGATCAAAGGTGTGTCACCAACAAGCCCTTGTGGCCATGTCATCACCATCAGATAACCATCATGCAAACAAACTAATTGTTACCGTCTCAGCTGCCAGATCTTCTCACGATCTTTGAACCTACCGAAAGAATAAAAAAAATCAGCATGGCTGTTCAAAAAATATTATGAACATATTCAGTAGGAAAATGAACTTAATGTAAGAATTAATCGTACGTTTTTGCTTTCATTGGTTTAAAGTTACGTAATTTCTTTTTTTTCAACTGTACTCCTCAGTTTACGTGGGCCGGATATTTGTGCGTGCTAAGTTAAACCGTTAGCTCAGTGTGGGATTCGAACATTGGTTGAGGCACTATTAATTTGTTACGAACGACTAATGAAGATTTAAATTCCCAATCTGGTTAAGGAAAGCCTATTCTAATGGGAGACTGAGCGATATACAATACAGAAAATATAACTAAACGGGCTTATCTACTCACTGATACTAATTTTAAGGGATTTTCCGACAAGATGCTAAAAACCTGATAGGCCTGTATGAACTTAAAAAACAAGGCGAATGAGGCTTGTAAAGCAATTCAAATATTGAACATTTTTTTATATTTGTGGCAAAAAGAAAGAGTTCTTGTTCAAACTCAGATTATTCTAGAGAGAAAGTAAACTCAACGAGTCCTGACATTCTACAGGCGTCATATACGATTCATTCATTACTTCTAGAGAGAAAGTAAACTCAACGAGTCCTGACATTCTACAGGCGTCATATACGATTCATTCATTACTTCTAGAAAGAAAGTAAACTCAACGAGTCCTGACATCCTACAGGCGTCATATACGATTCATTCATTACTTCTAGAGAGAAAGTAAACTCAACGAGTCCTGACATTCTACAGGCGTCATATACGATTCATTCATTACTTCATTTTCCGCTTTTCTACAGTTTTATAAATATCCTATACAAATTGCAATTAATATCGGGTAGTTTTTGCGAGAACTATAAATAAAAATGCGTAGTTTTATATTTGTTATTCCATCAATACATTATGTAATAGTAAATAATAGTAACTTTATCTGTCTATTACATTATGTCCATAAATGATTGACTTTAGCGAGCTTATATTTATATTATATCTTGTAAAAACTAAGTATCAAAAGATACAAAAGATACTAAGTATCAAAAGATAATTGTTAAAAAACAATTATTCGGGTTTGTATTGTCTTCAATTGTCACAGGAATTGACTATGAAAACTGTTAATTATTCGAAAGTCGTCAAATATTTTTGGGATGCCTTTAACTCTGCTGACAATCTTCAAGATGAGTTAAATCTACGATATATTATTTTATGTATGTTTTTCACTTTTCAATAATAAAAGTGACATTAGCGTTTACACATGTTTAAACGTTTTAGAACGTAATTATCTTGATAAATAAAAAAATGAACTAAGGAATTCCTACTACATTAGTTGTTGAATAAAAATGAATTGTCCAGCACTAACTAAGCTGGCAGAGAGAACACCAATATGTAAAAAAAACTATAAAATTTGACTTATAATAACTACATAAATGAGAAAAACCATGTCATAATAAATTACCTGTCATAATAAAATCCAACTTTACTGTACTGATACAAATAAGTAGTGATTAAAATTATACCTTTCGATTCACGTTAATTTTATAGGAGAATAGATAAAAATGCCAGAAATTTGTTTAAAAGTTTAAGTACCTATATTACAACGTAGATTTACCTTTAGAATCTACGGTTCGATAACATATGTTTAGTCCACAATTTTACCCTAAAAGACAATTAATTAACGTAGGTTTAATGTAGAATAACTTGACTCTATTGATCTGAGCGTATAAATCTTGCATAGGAGCGATACATGCCCTACTGTGCTGTTATATTTGTGCTTATTAATCGCCTTAATAAATAAAAAACTATTTTATAAGGGTGAAGGAGTTGTTATTGTATTCTGACAGTTGTTATGTACTTTTATAACTCAACCCCACTTATGAGACTTAAAAGATCAAATTGCTGTCTTACTTTTGAAGGGTGTAAGACGATACAAAGTTTGAGGCCATAATGGGTTGAAAGGAAAAGCAACATAGGTGATTGTTAGCGCGAAACCTGTCACGGGAGCTACAAATTGAGTTAAAGGGGTAGCTGACAGGTGACAAGAGGCGCCAGGTCTCACCTTACACCCCCGCCCTACCCATTAGACACCATTAGCAGTTTTTTTGGAATCCGAATTCCAGAGATTCACAATAAAATCCCAGCACGTCAATGTGTGGTGTTTTATTTTGAAACTGTCAGCTGCTCACCTCAGATATTTACATATCAGATTTAGTGACGGAAAATATTAACTCCTATTAAAATACATAATGCTTTGAAAACAAGTTCCTTGACACTTAATTTTTATTGTTTGAATTTTATCTTGTAGTATTTACTATAATTAGATTTACAATTTCCTCAATAATTTGCACGGTACATAGGGCTATACGAGGTAGACACTATGTAGAATTGACTTGTAGGCCTAATCATCTTTTGCCATATAAATTTAATTACCTTAAAGATTATTTATTTATTTTTGTCTGCAATTTTTTAAACTGAAATCAATAACAAAGATGTTTTGGTTACGCAAGCACGCAGTGAGAACGACTTTTCGTACTTTGAAGACGTACCTAACCGTAAATACAGTTTGTAAACTGTACTTAACTATATGAACGTAAAGTGTATGTGTGCCTAAGTGTGACATTATTTTGTACGTAACTTCCTGTACGTAAAGTGCACACGTAACTAACCGTAACTAATTTGTACATAACTATCTGTACGTGAGTGTATGTGTGCTTAATTGAAATTAAATAAAGGTAAAATCTATTCGTGCCAACCGTAACTAAGCTTGTTCGTAATTACCTGTATATGCGCCTAAACGTATCTACAGTATGTACGTAACTACCTGTATGTAAAGTGTATACGCGCCTAACCATAACTACAGTTATGCGCCTAAACGTATCTACAGTATGTACGTAACTACCTGTATGTAAAGTGTATACGCGCCTAACCATAACTACAGTGTGTACGTAACTACCTGTATGAAAAGTGTATACGCGCCTAACCGTAACTACAGTATGTACGTAACTATCTTTATGTGAGGTGTATACGCGCCTAAAAGTATATACAGTATGTACGTAATTACCTGTACGTAAAGTATATACGCACATATCCGTAACTACAGTATGTACGTAACTACATGTAGGTAAAGTGTATACGCGCCTAACCGTAACTACAGTATGTACGTAACTACCTGTATGTAAAGTGTATACGCGCCTAACCGTAACTACATTATGTACGTAACTACCTGTATGAAAAGTGTATACGCGCCTAACCGTAACTACAGTATGTACGTAACTACCTGTATTTAAAATGTATACGCGCCTAACCGTATCTGCAGTATATACGTAACTACCTGTATGTAAAGTGTATACGCGCCTAACCGTATCTACAGTATATACGTAACTACCTGTATGTAAAGTGTATACGCGCCTAACCGTAACTACAGTGTGTACGTAACTACCTGTATGTAAAGTATATACGCACATAACCGTAACTACAGTTGTACGTAACTACCTGTATGTAAAGTGTATACGCACCTAACCGTAACTACAGTATGTACGTAACTACCTGTATGTAAAGTGTATACGCGCCTAACCGTAACCGCAGCATGTACGTACAAGGAATGCAATGTAGTAAATGCGTTTTAAGAGTAACAGCTTCACCGCACGTTGTTGGTCCCACATAGTGACATTTTTCACAGCTTATATCATCTCCTTGTGCATAACTATGTGTATTGAGATCTTTAGCCCACCACCTAGAAAATTATAGTTTTCTTCATATAATATACTTTCAATTAGTCATATCCACTTAGTTCTTACCTTATTTGCTTGATAGCTAAACAATAGTTAGCGTATTTTCTAATAAAACATAATTATTTTTTATGACGTTTTTTGCATGGGATAACTTTTCCACCAGTATTTGGTGAAAAAGGTTTCATTATGGAAATCTAGTTTAACAAGATTACTTAATGAATTAATGTCATAAGAAGAATACTACGTCGATTTAATAATGTATGTTTTATTTGAGATAGAAAATTATGAGAAATCCTAGACGAAAAATTGGTTTCATGTTTCACGATAGTTACTCTTCAGAAAGGTTAGTGGTATGTATCAAAACCATTAAAGAAGGTAAGATTTCTCAAAGAGATGCTGAAAAAAGTACAATTTTCGAAGATCAAATGAAAAAAATCCAGCCCAAAGTAGTGAATTTTAAAACTTTAGGTCGTTCAAGAATAATAATGGATGATGAGGAGTTTTTACTTCGTTTATTGCTTTCCAGTCGTTGAGCTGGGCTGCAAAATAGCTTGTAAAAGATTTTGGAAAGGGTGACAGTATCCCAGGATAAACAAACTTTTCTTGGTACGACTGGGAAAATCCTTCTTGAATCGTCGTCATAATATTCATTGCAAGTTGTAAGAGTTCATTAAAAAGGATCGAGAAGAAATCGACGCATAAGTCATCGAAGCATACGTTTAACCTACTAAAAGAGGTTGTTGGGAATTTTCTACCGAACTTTAAATTATGACAAGATAATCAGACTGATGATCTTAGATGTAAGGAAGTCATACTGTATCTCAAATGCCTTTATTGTTCATAATACTGGTTACAGTTTCGAACATAGTCAATATAATTGTATCAAATTTTAAAATATAATCATCATTATTAAAAACTGATCAAAAGAATAAAACGAATTTATAATTAAATTTAATTATGAATTTGTATGATAATTATAAAATGTAGAATATTTTATTAAAATGCCAACACTATATGAATCTTTAATGGCAGTTGGCAAATTATTAACAAACTTTGGCGCACAAAATATTACACTCTTCATGACATAGTTGCACTTGCAGAAAGGTAAAATGATCTCATTACAACACCATGTATTATATTCATAACTTTTAATCTAACAATTTTGATTGTTATAAACAGAACTATATGAAAAATGAAACTCTATGATTCAAAAGCGTATGGATTGCAAATAACGTAAAGCATGACATGGACAATTTTTCAGTTACCCAAAAGAGCTCTGATGGTGACATCCTTGTCTTAGCAATCCAAATGTCAGAAACCAATTTAGTTAATGTTTATAAGCCACCTATCATCCAATGGCCTGACTATAGGATTTCGCCTAACCCTTTGAAAACCCTGTCCTCTATATGAAGGTCACCATAGCCAATGGGGCTACAACACCGATGATGAGAATGGCAAAAGGCTTGCTGACTGGGCTGAAATGAACAACCCTTCCTAACCTTTGATACTTAATATTCAGCCACTTTTTATTTAGCACGTTGGCATCGAGGTTACTCCCTCAACTTAAGCGTCTGCTCATTTGAACGATTATTAAGACCAAAGCCAATTAGAAGAGACAAGTTCTTGCTGCTTTTCCCCACTCTCCAAATAGGCCAGTACTGGTTTCATTAGGGATCCGAATTCCTATAATTCCATATTTTCCAAAGCCTAGATGTAATTTTAATAAAGCTCATAGGGAAGCTGTACTACCAGGCTTGATGATAGCATGAGGTTCATTAATCCTACAACAAGAAATTGTGATCGTTTGTCCCGTCTTGTTCATTGCTAAAGCTTGCATACCATCAGGACTCAGGAAAGAGTATATACCAGAAAGAAGTAAGGGATCAGATGACATTCACAAATAGTTTAATGCCACCGAAAACTCAGCTAATCTGCTGCTGCAATCTCTAGACAGAGCCAAGAGAGAAAATGAGATTAAAACTGTTTTACATATAAACTTTATCCAGAGCTGTAGAAAAGCGTGGTAACTTTAAATGACTTCACTGGTACTCTTCAATGGTAAATCTTCAATCAATGAGAAGTGTTCCACCCTAAGGCCCCTAATATAGCTAAAAGGATGTCAGCTTATCAAAGTCAGCCCACCATCCTTCTGACAAATATGTCCTTTACAAGTTGAATAAAGTATAAAAGACTGGCACCCCTGGAAATATCCAGAAATTTCATACAGGAAATGATAGACGAGGCGATTTCCACTGTACCAGCAGGGAAAGCAGCCGGTCTTCGCGGAATTTTCTGGAAATTAGTATTCCATACTGGCAACAAAGTAAAACAGTGGCTTGAAACAGTCTAAAATAAGATACGAGATAATGTCAATTTTCCAAAAGAATTCAAGTGATCAAAATTAGTGGCTATACTGAAGCCTGAGAAATACCCCGATCGAGTTGCAAGTTTTTACCCTTGAGCTCTTCTTAGTGTTTGTTATAAGTTTCTGGAAAGACTGTTATATAACAGAATATCATCCATTCTTGATTCTAATGTTCCTGATGAGCAGACTGGGTTTCACCCTGGCAGATGTTGCAAGTGACCAGATCCTAGCTCAAACATAATTTACCGAGAATGGGTGTGAAAAGAAGTTGGAAAATTCAAACTTGACACAGTATGGAGCAAAGGTTAATTGTTGAAGTTCTATAGCTTCCTTGTCTGTCCTTTATTTCACGACTTATGGAGTCAATGCTTAGTGCCATACTAACAAAAGTTTATCTTCGTTGTGAAGAATGATATTTTAGACAGCTGAAGGATTGTCTTCCACAGGAGCATGTAATTGTTCCAATTTTGTTAAATATCAAAATCCCATAGTCTAGAAATGTTATACATGCAGATGATATTGCTTTACCTACAACACAAGGACTTCACAGCTATTGAAGAAACACTCACAAGTTACCTTGCAGCTCTCGAAGAATATTTTAGACCTGGAGGCTATTTCCTAATCCATAAAAAATTGAAGTGGGCTGCTTCCACCAAAGTACCTGACTAGCTCAAATCGTAAATTTAAAATCCATCTAAATGGTGTAAAACGTTATCACAATGATCACCCACATTACCTGTGATTAACTCTAGATCGATCGATGAGGTTTAAAAGCCAATTTTAAAAATACAGCAGTTAAAATTAAAACCAGGGCAAACAAACTACACATCGTATTTATATGATGTATACATTATAGATACATGATATCCTATATCATATCAAATGCCCCTCATAATCGCCCATATTTTGACGATCGGCGTCTTAATAATAAATATTGATGGAACAAATTAGGAAGCCAACGCATACGTCCTGCGTACAACTGCTTTGTCACTTTTTTATTCAGCTGCTGAATGCATTGATCCCGTATGGCTAAACAGTGAACGTACTAAAGCGATTGATAGCTATAAGTGGCACCTCCTGTAAACTGCACTTCCTTGGCTCCCGGTGCTGTGCATCCAGAGATAAGACGTTAGGACGTCCTACCTAAAGAATTTAATTCAAAACACATTTATTCCATAAATATTTTACATGAAATACATACATCTGGCGCCAAAGCCCTTTAGTAATGCGGAACCCACCTCTACGTGCTGCTTTCCAGTTGAGCCGATAACATTTCTCACTCAACTAGATGAGCCTTAGCTGGAACGGTTTTTATAGACGAAATAAGTTTCTTATTATTGATTCGTCAATACCTGTAGGTTGTAGGAAACGCCCTCGTACTGTTGAATCGCTCCGAACTGGCGTGGGCAAATGTAATTACTGGAAATATAAATGGGGATTGACACTAGATTAGTCATGTGATTGCGGGGAGTCTATCCAAACAATGGATCATATAGTTTCAGAGTGCCCCCTATAAGGGGATTTAGCATTAATATAATAAGCGATCTAAGTCTTAAATGGTCTGATGGACTGGTTAGCCTTGTGAAAGGAGAAAACTTAATGTTTTTAATAATAAATAACAAGACTTTTGGATCTTATTCCGTATATAAATAAATATATTACAGCTTTTTAATTTTTTTAATTTAATGAATTTTAGCTGACAGCAAACCATGCGAGATATACAATAGAATATCACCCGTTCTTAATATTTCTAATATTCCAGTTGAGCAGGCTGGGTTTCGCCCTGGCCGAAGTTATAGTGACCAGATCCTAGCTATGGTTTTATATAATAATTTTATAATCTTACAATTCTTCTCAATTATGTGACCTCCATAAAGTGTACCCTGACTGTTACTGACCCATGCATAAGACTACATTGCCTGGAACACCTTTCTAGTCTGAAGCAACTGTGAAGGACTGTGACAGTTTCTGTGTGCAGTACGTAAGAGGACGAGTATGCAAAGACTTGCTGACCAGTGATCAGGCGTGGAGGGAGGGCCAGGGTGCCCGGGGGCCGCCACTGAAGATACCATCGCCATTGTCCCATGGGCGGGGCACCTAACTCATGCGTAATTGTTGTCATACCGGATGGTATCTAGATCTACCCGCTGCCGCTGCTACCACTTTGTTGCTATTAGGCGCGATTTCCCTTTAAGCGAAGACTTTTTGTGCCACTTTCATAGATCGAATTGAAATTATCCCCGCACTACTGGGTTTATCAGTTGGGCTGCACATGCTTGAACGATCTGTGAGCACGGTAACTGCAACAAGAAGGAGGTCTTCAACCTGGAGTTTGTAATTTGAAGCTGATGGGGTTTTGGATGACCAACGAGGCTCCAAGGTTAAGATGCCCAACAGACCAAAAAGCTATAGGAACCCATGAAACCTATTATGAAATTAAAGATTAGGGGAAGGGACCAGCAACAATATGGCGCTGAAAGCCTACTTAAAAAATATTTGTAATTATAATAAATGATTAAGTTGCGAGAGAGAATTATTTCATGGCCAAAGAATCGTATCATCGAAGGGAAATGTCTCTTAAGGAAGAGCCAGCCATATACACTATACAGTCTTACTAGCCATTGATGCTCACCGTAACCACCTCAATATGGTCACTCCCTACCAGAGATATATATTTAGATAAGTTTTTTTTTTTTCAAATTTATATAATATTTAGGTCTTCGGTGCTAGAATTTTCAAGTAGACTTTTCCTCGCCTCAAGTGCAATAAAGAGGGTGTCTTTCGAGAAAAATGCGCTCTCTCTTATGTAAGAAGAAAAATACAGAAGCTGACATTTTAACATTACAAGTGACCTTATTAGCCTATAATATATTTATTCATTATAGAAATAATACTGATTTACATTACCTTTTTCTGTCGTGACAGTTCTTCAATTACATTACTGCTATGTACATTTCAAAGCATGTAAAGCTGCATCATCAGGCTTCCAAAAACGTCACTTTATGTCCACGTTTTAAAACATTAAATATTAAAATTTAAAACGTTAAAACATTTAAAACATTAAACATTTAAACAAAAAAAAAACCATTTTAAACAGAGACGTTTTTGGAAGACTGATCATGAAGCCTTAAATAGGCCTTATGCTTTAAAATGTACATAGCAGTAATGTAATTGAAGAACTGTCACGACAGAAGAAGGTAATCTAAATAATATTGTTTCTATAACATATGTATGCAGTGCTATTGTGCATTCTCCTGAGTTAATTAAAAAGCATGTAGGGGTATTTTCAATAAAAAAGGTAGCCTACATGGTATCTTAAAAATACTATTCAGAAAAATTGATGGAAACCTAAATGTAGTACGCCATTGACACGTTCTTGAACGGTCCTCACAATGAACCCAGCCTTTCTCTTAAAATTCCAGCTCTAGAACTAAAATAAGGTCTAGAAGTGCTTCAAATTTAGCGAAGAAAGTGCAAAACACGGTCGGAGTTTCCGAGAAGAACGAGGAAGGCTAATGGCCAACTATTACACAAACACAGCATTGTTCTGGCCATTGTCGGGTGGGATTAGAACCCGAGTGACACCTCTCAGAATGGCAGACTTACACCATTGTGTCCAGCACGTCGTTAAAACGGTGGCTGTCACCTTCTACAGTAACACAGTTACGCCCTCTTCTCCTCCTGGACCCATCCCTGACACTGACCTCATCATATTGGGTCATTTGTTAAGTCTTTAATCCGTATCTAATTATTTTTTCAGTTGTTTCAAATGTTATGGTCTTTTTAAGAGTGGTAATAGGACTTGTGTGCCCTAATTATCTTGCAACATGAAATCATGGATTCTTAAGTTCCATCCCACACGAGGCATTTCCATATAAGTAATACATCATATTTAGAAGATTCATAAATATGAGGAAATCGCAAAGACAAAAATAGCATCCAAATGAACATTAAAAACCTCAAGGAACCGTAAAATATCGGCTAAGTGAATCAGTATGAATGGGCAAGAAATTAAAGTTTGGTGCAGAAACAGCAAAAAATTATTTTTTTCAATATTATAAGGGATACAAATTATACCCCTTAAAACGAGTAGGCTTATTTTTATAACTTATCTACATCTGTATACGTATGAGATCCACTGAGAATACCCTCAAAGAAAATACGGATTGCTGGATTAAGATTAAACTAAATGCTGGCGTAATTAAAACTACAAATCAGTAATATGTGGTAGGTTGTGCAGCAAAGTTGTAACTTTTATTTTTAGTGTAATAGAATAAAAATGTTTTGCTCTCTCTCAAGATATGAGTATTGGAGTATTGTATATATCTTAGTTATTTCCACTCACCTTTTGGGGCACATATTTAAAAGCAAACTGTTACTTTAGATTCATATTTATTATCATTATAGGCTAAGTGCGGCATTCACCCACCATAAGTTATTTGAATACACATGTGCGACCTAAATGTCCTGGTAAAATGTGTGTAGTAACAATTCCTCAAAATGAAAGTCATTTTAAAAACATGCTTGTTGTACACTCCAGTTGAGTAAATAATACCATATGCTATCTATTCAATCTTGTTTTCAACAGAGAAACTAACTAAGGTGTTAAATTTAATGAAAGAATTAAATGTTAGCCGGAATATATTGTAAAGATTTTTGAACCAATATCTTAACTACGAATTTAACTACTGTGATGAACAGAACTACATAAAGGGGAGGTAGATAATGTTAAACAGTTGATTTACCCGTGTCTTTCTATTAGCGAACAGTCCAGTTAGCGAACAAACTGGAGGAGAGGTTAGGTTCCTGTGGTGGGGGGTTTCCAGTTTGCGAACATGACTGAAGAGATAATTATCTCAAACTTAATCCTAGGAACTAGTCAGGTGTTACTTAATCCGTAGTGACTATTTAATTAAAACATATGTACAGTTCAAATTACTACCACCGAATAAATAACATCCTACAAAAGACAAATATCAATTTTAACAATCAAACATTGAAGCCAGTATATTGAAAAAATGATGCATATAATATTACAATACATTTATAATCAAAACAAAATCATATAATTGCTACACATAGAATTAATCAGTAAAATAAACGTATACGTTGAACCAGAATTGTCTACAGTATTTGAATTTAATTAATAGTTACAAATTATTAAATCCTTAAATATTGTATAAGTGGGTGGCTAGTCTAGTTTTAAATCACATGACCTGAGGGCTAAAAGTCTACTACCTTACCATCCTCATAGTATCGTCACAGAGTTAAGAGTCCTGCATGTGTGTCCATCCTGGACAAAGGGTTTGTGATGTAAGGCATCACTCTTAGTCTCTAAAAGTCTACTAACTTACCATGTTCATAGTATCGTCCTGCATGTGTGTCCATCCTGGACAAAGGGTTTGTGATGTAAGGCCTCGCTCTTAGTCTCTAAAAGTCTACTAACTTACCATGTTCATAGTATCGTCCTGCATGTGTGTCCATCCTGGACAAAGGGTTTGTGATGTAAGGCCTCGCTCTTGGTCTCTAAAAGTCTACTAACTTACCATGTTCATAGTATCGTCCTGCATGTGTGTCCATCCTGGACAAATGGTTTGTGATGTAAGGCCTCGCTCTTAGTCTCTAAAAGTCTACTAACTTACCATGTTCATAGTATCGTCCTGCATGTGTGTCCATCCTGGACAAAGGGTTTGTGATGTAAGGCCTCGCTCTTAGTCTCTAAAAGTCTACTAACTTACCATGTTCATAGTATCGTCCTGCATGTGTGTCCATCCTGGACAAAGGGTTTGTGATGTAAGGCCTCGCTCTTGGTCTCTAAAAGTCTACTAACTTACCATGTTCATAGTATCGTCCTGCATGTGTGTCCATCCTGGACAAAGGGTTTGTGATGTAAGGCCTCGCTCTTGGTCTCTAAAAGTCTACTAACTTACCATGTTCATAGTATCGTCCTGCATGTGTGTCCATCCTGGACAAAGGGTTTGTGATGTAAGGCCTCGCTCTTAGTCTCTAAAAGTCTACTAACTTACCATGTTCATAGTATCGTCCTGCATGTGTGTCCATCCTGGACAAAGGGTTTGTGATGTAAGGCCTCACTCTTAGTCTCTAAAAGTCTACTAACTTACCATGTTCATAGTATCGTCCTGCATGTGTGTCCATCCTGGACAAAGGGTTTGTGATGTAAGGCCTCGCTCTTAGTCTTTAAAAGTCTACTAACTTACCATGTTCATAGTATCGTCCTGCATGTGTGTTCATCCTGGACAAAAGGTTTGTGATGTAAGGCCTCGCTCTTAGTCTCTAAAAGTCTACTAACTTACCATGATCATAGTATCGTCCTGCATGTTTGTCCATCCTGGACAAAGGGTTTGTGATGTAGGCCTAAGGCCTCGCTCTTAGTCTCTAAAAGTCTACTAACTTACCATGATCATAGTATCGTCCTGCATGTGTGTCCATCCTGGACAAAGGGTTTGTGATGTAAGGCCTCGCTCTTGGTCTCTAAAAGTCTACTAACTTACCATGATCATAGTATCGTCCTGCATGTGTGTCCATCCTGGACAAAGGGTTTGTGATGTAAGGCCTCGCTCTTGGTCTCTAAAAGTCTACTAACTTACCATGATCATAGTATCGTCCTGCATGTGTGTCCATCCTGGACAAAGGGTTTGTGATGTAAGGCCTCGCTCTTGGTCTCCAAAAGTCTACTAACTTACCATGATCATAGTATCGTCCTGCATGTGTGTCCATCCTGGACAAAGGGTTTGTGATGTAAGGCCTCGCTCTTGGTCTCTAAAAGTCTACTAACTTACCATGATCATAGTATCGTCCTGCATGTGTGTCCATCCTGGACAAAGGGTTTGTGATGTAAGGCCTCGCTCTTGGTCTCTAAAAGTCTACTAACTTACCATGTTCATAGTATCGTCCTGCATGTGTGTCCATCCTGGACAAAGGGTTTGTGATGTAAGGCCTCGCTCTTAGTCTCTAAAAGTCTACTAACTTACCATGATCATAGTATCGTCCTGCATGTGTGTCCATCCTGGACAAAGGGTTTGTGATGTAAGGCCTCGCTCTTGGTCTCTAAAAGTCTACTAACTTACCATGTTCATAGTATCGTCCTGCATGTGTGTCCATCCTGGACAAAAGGTTTGTGATGTAAGGCCTCGCTCTTAGTCTCTAAAAGTCTACTAACTTACCATGATCATAGTATCGTCCTGCATGTGTGTCCATCCTGGACAAAAGGTTTGTGATGTAAGGCCTCGCTCTTGGTCTCTAAAAGTCTACTAACTTACCATGTTCATAGTATCGTCCTGTATGTGTGTCCATCCTGGACAAAGGGTTTGTGATGTAAGGCCTCGCTCTTGGTCTCTAATATTACCAGATTTATCTGTTGGACCATTGCATCTAGAGATAGGTTAAAAATGTTGTATAAAACAGAAAAAAGAATTAACTATCCGTAATTAGATTTGGATGAACAGATAAAGAGAAATTCTGACAAGTTGAGACCGCAACAAAAGCAGTACACAAGACTACTTTTGCTTGGACTAACACAATGATTTTAAAAAGTAGTAATGTTATACTTTGAACATTTTTTTCTCACTTATTTCTGTTTTATTTTTTACTTAACTTCATCATTTTTTCCATAAATAAACTCTCTACAATCTTTGTCAGTAGATTTGATGAATTTGTTAGCTAATTAACAGAGTTATTGTTAAGCATGCTTAAAATATAGAGCAATATGTCCAATTGTCTTGTATTTAATCCAGAACTACTCAACAACTACCAAATGTACAGTTCTGAAACCAACATTAGTAGCTATTACAGATCAAGTTACAAAAGCAGCGGCCAAATCTGCCACGTATCTTACCTCTTCAGTATGGTTTATTGTACTCTTTGCCAAGTCCTGAAATATTTTTAAAGCTGAACCTTGCTAACAACATAAAGTGTTTTCAGAATTATATGTTTTATGACGTTTTCATTGTTTTTGAGTGATTGAGAACTTTATGAATCACTCTGTACATATTTATTTATTGAAAAGTTGTATTGTATTAACACTAAACTAAATGGAAATAATAACCATAATTGCATATAGGAAAATCTGTCTTTTGTTTATCTTTATACATACGGACGTGTATTGTGTTATTCATATGTAAATGAAAGACGGCATTCCGATATGCCATTCTGGTTCTCATTCCCGCTTGATTTAATGTTAATCTAATATCGATTGCACTGTGAATAAATTCTATAATCAGATTTGGTAATTTTTATTCAAAATTAATTGATAAAACTATCAAAATTCATCATCAATAAGCAGATTTGTTAATATCCAAAAGTGTTTTTAAAACTGAATTCAGAGATTGAATATGAAGAAACAGATGTGTAGTTTTTATTTTGTGATCGTGACCCTCTAAGCCTGTGCCACTGGACACTAGACAGGTTATATTTACTGAAGATGTGAGCTTAGCGTATTAATTAGTGAGTGAAGATGTCAACAGCTAATGGCCCTTGTCAGCCAGGCACGCCCCTTCTCTCACAGCCTACTTCGATCACAAATTAGAAAGATTTTACAGAGACCTCTGTAATCTCCTGTTCCCTAGACGATGAGGGTCTCAACCTCACTTGTATAAATGTGCCGTTTAAACCCTATATGAATAAATCCTATAATTTCAGTAAATTATAGGATTTATTCGTAACTTTATTAGATATAACAGATATTGGGATTTTAAAGAAGAAAATTGGCTGTTATTTCAATTCACAAACAACAATTCATAGTTTCAGTTAAATATAGCAAAAATATATATTTGAGTAAACCGACTAAAAGGAAAAATTAATAGCCATGAAAATATACTAGTATATAGAAAAATATAATTTTAAAAACATGTTTTTTAATATCATGTAATGATTAAAATACTAGGAGACTGTCATTAGATATTTGAGGACCTTTACTTAACGATTATATTCGAGAAAAATGTAGGTAAATCCACACCACGTTACAAACGCTTGTAGATGGAACAGGCGAGACGCACTGAAATAGCCATGACATACTGGGATAGACATAACCGTAACACGGTGAGGCGCGGGGCGGGCGCGGCGAACAGCTGACGACAAACAGAAGGCGCAATCTTGGTACGCATCTCTTGGTGATTGGAGATAAGAGCTCGCTTAGATCCTCCCCACCACTGATAGGGATCGGCCGTGTTGTGACTGGCACAGAGCTGTAAGACAATATGACATGCGGTGACAGTCGAGAGGGAAGTTTCCAGGACTAAAGGACCCACCCCCTCCCTTCCATTAGGTGCTTTGTGCTCCAGAACACATATACCGAAATAAACTATGATTTGAATAATTTACCTCCAGTACCTGTTGGATCGTCTAAAAGGGCAAATAAAAATTCTCGTTGGTAGTTCTTAGAATATCTACTTTTTCTCCATGGATCAACTAAGCAGTGGCATTAAAAATAGTGAGTGATTGCAAACAGTTATTAAAGCTACCATATTACCAAACCAATTCCAATATCAATTTAATGTAGAATCTAAATATTGTCGAAGATTAAGATGTAATTTCTGTGGAGAAAGCCTGAACTGTCAGTAGCCATGGGCCATGTTTCTGTGGGCAGATGCAGTACCAAGATGGTATCGCACGTGCCCGATGGCTATCTGCCACAGCAAGGCCCACAGTAACACTACCCCTCCAAGTGCCCTCTCTGGGAACAATGCAGACAGTTCAGGTCTTCTTTAAGCTCTGTCAACGGCTCCTTTTCGCGACCCAATGTTGTTCAACTTTCGGCCTGGTTTAAGCCCTAAATTGATATGTATCATTTTCGTCCAGCCTTCGAGACGCCAGCGAGTCCTAGAATGTAGATCAGTAGGTCCTATTTATAAACGTAGAACCTACTGAATTGAATTCAAGAACTAACATATTGTGTAAATAAAAAATAATTTATAAAAAAGAGGTGAGTGAGCTTTAAAATTTTATTACCTCTTTAAAATATGCTATGCAGCTTTATCTATGATGATACTGTATTGATCTATATACGTTAATATATTTATATATATATACGTCAAATGTATATGGATTAACTGATTTTTATAAGGCCTTCAACTGTGTTTATTGGTAATTTTTGTTGTTATTATTATGTCCTTTTAAATTATCGAAGATGGGGGTTTCTTGAACCTTTTCCATTAATTCACTACCACTACTTTGGTTAGGTTATATTAGGTTTGTTTAGGTTGTGTTATGTTAGGTTTGGTCAGGTTACGTTAGATTTAGTTATGTTATGTTAGATTAACCGAAGACATGGTTATGGTAGTGAATTAATGGAAAAGATCCGGTTTATTTTTATTGCATAGACTGGGTGAGGTCTTATTTGCCATATCGTCAGCAGTATGTTAGAACTAGTGGCAATGTATCGTACTGGAAACCCAGTACACGGGGTACCACAAGGTTTCGTCCGTCGGTCCTTATTTTTCATGTACATTGATTTATTTATTTATTTCTATCACATCGGTTTACAATCAAGAAGAAAGTCTTCAGTAAACATATGACTAGTTTACAGTCATAAAATTGTCTAATGATAATAATACAGAACAATATAAGTAAATACTTTAGATCATTATCAACTAAGATGACTACCTATCAAAAAACTCTTACTGAGTAGTAGGACTGATCAATGAGATGGTGTCTGAGAGATCCCCTAAACTCAGACAGGGTTCTTTGATTTTTAATATGTGTGATTGATGATGTCACAACTGTTATTAAGCACTCTTCTTTCCAACTATGAGAGATGATTTACAATCACTCTCCGGTACTGAGTTGGCTAATATGGTTGCTAATATGAACATCCATATCGAAGCTATTGCTATTTGGGCCTTAAATAGCAATGCTAAAATATAAATTAAAAAAATTAAGCAATTGCAACTGGAATCTTTAGACTTTCGAGGAACGTTAACTTTTGGAATTCCCAAAAACTTACAAAATTGGTACTTACAATCTGAAAAGAGTTGGCCTTTTTCTCCCACTGAATAAGTGGTGCCATTGTGGTCAATGACAATATGGTGAGGTTTCGGCAGATTACAATATGCCCAAAACTATTGTATCAGTTTCATTTTCTACCTTAAACGACAAGATCATGTTACCTTCTTTTTCACGAATGTGACTTCTAAGTTGAAAAACCTCCGCATGGTTCATATTCTCACTCTTTTTTTATTCAGTTGTAGTAATGATTCTCCAGCTTATCTATCCAGGTTTTTTTTTTAGTTTCTGAGACCAGTACTTAGAACACTAGGCATGGATTTTGATTGTTGTCTATTCTCATCCATGCTTCTTTATACAACTCTTGTATTGTAACTGCTTGCCGACTTTGAAATAATCTTCTCGGTCATAGTTTTGTTAGACGTACAAGTTTTGTTGTTTTTTTTTTAAGCAAAATTTTGTTAGAATAACGCATCAACACATCATGTGTAAACAGTGTGTATGGTGTTAACGGATATGTTGAGTGGATTATGACTAGGCTCAAACCATAGAATATAAACGTCCAAATGCAAAATAAGCTCTTAAAAATAAGTTTCATATAAGAATTTATAAATTAAGTAGTATGAAAAAATTCCAGTCATTTTTCATGGAATATAATTCGCAATAACTTAAAAAGTACTCCTCGGACGTTATTTTTGAAAAGAACATTGCAAAGTGTTTTTTTATATTGTTTTATTATTATTATCATCTGTTTCAATGCCCACTCACGTTAATAGATTACAACTAAAGTGTAAAAAATAATGACAAACAAACAAAAACAATATTTTTACTAGGGTATTCACAGAAGTGTCAAATATTTATTTCTAAATTTCACATGGTATGGACGTTTCATTTTGATGTGATGTGGTTAGACGGATAACTGTAGAGTGTTACGATATGCCAGGACTACCTGCAGATGGACGTTATCTACATAGTAATTGACTATGAAGATCCATATAATCAGATTTAATCTTGGCGACACTCTGTACTAGTAGTTCCATGGCAGGCCATGGTCGCCATGCTAAATAGCATCCTTCATTCAGGGCTAAAACTGCAAAACAACTTACCTGACATTCTACTAGATTTTCGATGTTTTACATAATATTTTCATGTGATATAATGAATGTTTCATCAAGTAAACGCTCACTTTGATGACCGCATTTTTAAGTTACTCTTTTGGAGAGAACATCCCTTAAGTATCTATAGTTTTAGAAGATTAGTTTTTGGTTTTAGTTCATCTCCATACTTAGCAATTCAAACTTTGAAGCAGCTTGCGACAGATGTAGGAGCGTTGTTTCCATTGGCAGCAACAGTATATTATATATGGAGATGATATTAAGGACTTCACAGCTACTGAAGAAACACTCACAAATGACATTCAGTTCTCGAAGAATGTTTTAGAACCTGGAAGCTAAATCCTAACCCATCAAAATCCGAAGTAGCCTGCTTCCACCTAAATAACAGACTGGCTAATCGAAAACTGAACATCTTTCTAAATAGTGTAAAACTACATCATGATGATCATCCACAGTAACTGGGAGTAACGTTAGATTGATCGCTGATGTTAAAAAGCCATTTTCAAAAAACAGCAGCTAAAATTAAAAGCAGGGCAAATGTACTACACTATATTGCTGGAACAACTTGGAGAGCCAACGCACACGTCGCATGGACAATGCTCCCGTATGGCTAAATAGCGCACATACAAAAGTGATTGATATCCAACTTAATAGAGCTCTGAGAGTTATTAGTGGTACTCTCATTGCAACTCCACTTCCTTGGCTCCCGCTACTGTGCAAAATAGTTCCTCCACAGATAAGACGTCAGGAGGCACTACTTAAAGAATTTAATAAGATCTTCAATACCCCGCACCTTCCCATTACCCAGGATCTCCCTCGTCAGAGCGGTCGCTTAAAATCTCGAAACCCACGTCTACGTACTGCGTCCCAGTTGAGCAGTTCAAAATGTTCGCCCAATACTAGCTGGGCCATAGCGTGGAACAGTTTTAATGGACGCAATAATTTCTTTATTAATGCGTCATCAATACCTGTAGGTGGAATGGAGCTCCCTAAGAGGGAATGGACACTATTGAATCGGTTCCGAACTGGCATGAGTAGATGTAACCACTGGAAGTATAAATGGGGATTGACACTAGATCAGTCATGTGATTGCGGGGAGTTTATCCAAACAATGGATCATATAATTACAGAGTGTTCCCTTCGTTCTTTCACGGAGGGGTTGGCTAGTATAAACAGAATAAGTGAGGAAGGTCGTAAATGGCTCGATGGATTGGATTTAGCTTTGTGACAGGAGATCACTTTTATTTTATATTATATACTATATGACTTTTGGATCTTAATACAAATATACGTCACAGCTTAAAAAAAAATTCTAGCTGAGAAAAAACCTATACGATATATTTATAACAGCAATAGAAAAACGATCATATGTTGATGATCTGTTATTGGGTGCAATCTTTGTTGAAGAAGGGTAAAATTAAGGCAAGAAACTGTGGCTTTATAAGAAAAAAGGAGGGTTTGAACTGCGAATATGGAAAACTAATTGTTCTGAACTAATGGATACATTACCAGAAGAGTATAAAGGAAAACCTTTGTGATTTCAGAACACAGAAAATGTAGTATTCAGTTTTATAGGCATAAAATGGGACTCTGATGTAGACAGTTCTACATATAGATACTCAAGAAAAGTACATTACAAAACGGAAAATTTTGTCCAAAGTTGCAAGAATGTTTTGTCCATGTAGATAGATGATTGTCACCAATAACTTTTTGGACAAAGTGTATTATTTAACTTATTTGGAATTATTATTTAGGTCTACAATGGGACGAACAAATTCCATAAAACTTAGCAGATAAATGGAAGATATTTCTTGCACAACTTCCAGAAATATACATTCCTTGCTATTTTTTCTCGAAAACTTCAAAGGACATTCAGTTGCAAGGATTCTGAGATGCTTCTCAAGCTGGCTACAGTGCAGCTGTTTATATCCGCGTCGTCTATTCATACTGAAATTAAGACTCACTTATTGTTTGCAAAATCTAAAGTGGCTCCACTAAAAAATATCTATACCACGGCTTGAGCTTTTTGGAGCTCACTTGTTGGCTAAACTTCTTACGTACTGCACCATTTTCATCACAAAACACTGTCAAATGGCCTTGTCGTGGATTCACACTCCACTCCAGTCTACGTTGCAAACAGAGTATCTGAAATACAAGAATGGGTTCTAGCTCATTCCTGGTTGCATATTTCTACAACATTCAACCCAGCAGATTGTTCTTGCAGTGGCTTATCATCAGACTCACTTCGAACTCATGATTTATGGTGGCACGGTCCAACGTGGCTACAGTCTTCAGAAGACTCTTGGCTTGTACCACGTTTCAGTCAAATTGATGAAAAGAAATTAACTGAGATTAAAACTGACCCACAGCAAGTTTTAACTACTATGGAAGAACCAAACCTGTTTTCAAGATTTTCGTCATGGACTAAATTGGTAAGGAATGTTGCAATCATACTGCGTTTCAAGAAGAAGAACACTCTACACCAAGAATAGGAAAAAGGCCACTTAAAAAATAGTGAGCTAGAAACAGCAACAACAAGTATTTGCAAGGTCATTCAACAGTTTCATTTTATCGAAGACTTCAAACCTTTAAAAGCAGGAACAAATTTTACGACTCGCTTGCTTTCCCTTTCATCTGTTACCGACGACAAACATTTAATTAGAGTTGGAGATCACATCAAACATTCACATCTATCCTAAAGTGAAAAACAACCTATACTACTACCAAAAAAGAGCCAAGTAACTTCAATGATTATTGACTACGATCATTTAAAACATGTTGGTGCCGAATGTCCAGTACCTACCAGACGACCATCAGCGATCAGCCAGGACCATCTGTCAGGTTTTTTTTAGCCTGGGTTAGAGGTGGTGCTGGTTCGAATCCGGCCTAGACAGGAAGATTTATTAGTAACATTCACCTTCTACTGTACTGGTTCGTCCCCTAACTCTGAATAAGTTCCTGGCACAACAAAATAGTCTAGGGGAAATGGGCTTAGTAAGGTTAAGAAGAAGATTGGCATCTCCTTACCACATATATATAATATAAATATAAATATGGAATCTACGTCTCAGTTGTGGAAGAACGAACATTATATCAGCAGTTGTAAGTGTGCTGACGAATCAATACGCTGAGCCCGTATCATTATCAGCTTTGCCAAGCTTATATATTTTAGTTTAAGTATAAACACACCTCCTTAACTTATTAATTTCCCAATATGCTCAAATAGTTTAGTGATGTAATTGAAATAGTTGACAAAAACACATATTACCATGCGTTTGATTCTCAAAAGATAATAATAATAGTGAATTATATACAAATAAAAATAATAATTAAAAAAATTCAATATGTTGCGTAATATCACGAATGTGTATATTTCAACAATATATTTGAGTACAAACAAACATCGTTGGCCTTTGACAACATTTATCAGTTGTTATAACATTATCAAACATTTGCCATCATATCGTAAAATCACTGTTATGCCCATTTTACACAACCATGGTTTTAGGTTAACATGTAAAATATAGTATGCTAGTGAATTTGTATTAATAGATTGTATGTGATATCTTTTATAGACCTATATAGTTCCCCACATTTACTGAGCCAAGATTTTAATTTAGGTAAATTGCCAGAAAGAATTGTACCAGCCAAAGCTTTGTGCAATCTTTTACGAAATTATGAGTTGTACCATTGATTTTATACACAGATAGATTTCTCATCCAATGTAAAATTTTGTGTCGCAAAATATCAGCTGTTTTTGTGGTCCATTGTGGAGCACTAGTGTTGTCCCATGTAAATAATGAAGTTTAAACCAGCTGTAGTAGCAGAACTCACTAACTAACTAAATTAGAAGCAAAAACATTTCAATTACAGAGATGTCTATTTTTAAGTACTAATAATAGTCAAGGATTGTTCCAAGTCAAAACTGTTTGCAGTGTTTTCACGAATTTATAAGTTGTGCCAAGCTATAATTTATATATAAAATAAATATATAGTAATACATTTATTTAGTAACACATTTCATGACCTCACATCTCACAGCATCTATTATAGTTAGTTGTGAGTTGCTGTTCTTACTGATCTCTCTTCGTTAATCGTTTCTAGCCGACTGACTCAATGACTGGCTGCTCCGACATACAATTAACACCATAAATGGACATCTCAACAGGCCTGCCTTGTAATGAATCAGAGACTACCAGCATTGTATTTTATATATTCTTTTTTACATACATTTTTTGTTAGATTACCACTATTTCAATTAGGAAATTATAAATAAACCACATATTTCCTTCTATTCGAGCGGAAACTCTTGTGTAGAGTCGTATTGAAAGACTTTCCCGTAACGAGTAAGTGACGAACGTAAAATGTATCGTTCATTTTAAATTACACATCTAAAATATGATCACTGAACATTTAATGATAACAGGTATCACATTCTATAAGGAATTGATAACACTAACTCTAAAAGAATGAGAACACATCCTTTACACAAAAGGTAAAGCCTACGGAAATATGTGGGCTTTTTTAAGGAATAACTCTATTATAGTTAAATCAATTAAACTGGTTTTCGATGTGGCTGTGAAAAATAAATAAATATGTAAAATTTGTTCAGTAAACAATAAGTAATATTATGACAAAAAACACACGCTATTTAAAACGTTCTTTAAATTATTATAGGCCTATTCCAACAATGTAAATATTATTTTAGCATTTGATAAATATCTGCATTACAGGATTGTAACTGAGCTTTTACTATCGAAAGTAATAAAATGAGTCAGTAATTTAGTTTAATAAGTGAAAAAAATGCAGATAACACAAAATTAATCTAATCTAAAAAAAATTGAATAATATAAATATGACTGAATTGGACCGACATTTTTGGGCACACGCGTATAACGTTGGGAGGAGTGTAAAATGAACCATGTTCTAATTAGGTTATAAACAAACGTCGGTATCTTATATCACAAAGGGTGTGAGTTATTTTAAAAATAATGTTAGTGGTATGCCGTATTAACTTTCATTACATTTGTCCATTAGCCTCTAAAATTATATGTAAAGGAATGTCTTCTGTGTGAAAAGTAGAATTTCAATCCGTAGCATGAGATTAAATGTTGTTTACTTATTGTATACGTAATAATATTATATTTTTCTTGTTTTTTCATGCAGACCTATGCATGCTCTCCATTCAACTCATTCTGGGGAATGCGTTCTGCAGGTCGTAAATGGCTCGATGGATTGGATTTAGCTTTGTGACAGAAGATCACTTTTATTTTATATTATATACTGCAGGACTTTTGAATCTTGATTCCAGTATATACCACAGCTTTTAAAAATAAATATTAAATGGTAACTGACAAAAAACTATACGATATAGCCTATATGTTCTGCAATCAGGTTTGATGATTCATCAAGGGGTTCTATGATCATTTTTATATAGAATGTTTATGAGCAAATATGCTAAGTTTAACGTTCTTGTTTTGTCTGTTCAAAGAAGACAAAGCAGCTGTCCGTTTTGTCTGTTCAAGGAAGACAAAGCAGCTGTCCGTTTTGTCTGTTCAAAGAAGACAAAGCAGCTGTCCGTTTTGTCTGTTCAAAGAAGACAAAGCAGCTGTCTGTTTTGTCTGTTCAAGGAAGACAAAGCAGCTGTCCGTTTTGTATGTTCAAAGAAGACAAAGCAGCTGTCCGTTTTGTCTGTTCAAAGAAGACAAAGCTGCTGTCCGTTTTATTTTCTGTTGTTTTACTGCGATAGATATTTAAAATGCAATATAAAATGACAAGTAAACATGTTTTAATTAATCTGATCAGTGATTAATTAATTCTTTTTTACCTGCCAATAATCTTACTAGTTTTCGTGTTGCTTATTTTAGATGTATTTTTTCTTATTCCGTTTATACTGAGAACTGTCTTTACAGTAGTTTCATTTACGTTATTCCCAAACAATATAAATGGTAAATAAAGACTATTAATGACTTAGGCATTAAGACATTAAACTGTGTCATAATGAAACTTTCAAATTACGAACTGTTGCTGCAGATGTATACTGTTGTATTCCGTTGAAGCACGATAGCACAGAGAAGGAAAATAACCTAACTTAATATAAATTAAGTCCTTATACATGTTTACATAAGCGAAACACTTTTTGAGATTATTTAAAAAAAACTCTTAATAATATTGAATTTTGGGATGAAAATTTCAATATTTCTTTCTCTATAATTCATCAGGGGTGCATTTTAATTATAATTCTAACACATTTTCTTCTTACAGTGAGTTAATTAACACATTTTATATGTTGTTTTTAAATATTCTATCCCGCCCGCCACTACCTTGCGGGCGGGCAGAGGTACTACATCTCCCTTGATACAATATAACCAATTACAATATAAATATTACCTTGCTTTTTTAATTAGTCAGATTTTACCCGATTTACTGTATTAATTAGGGTTATATAGACCCTATATAGTTGTTTGGAAAATAAAAGTTGACTGTTAATTTGATTGTATCTCAAATATAGTGGCTTAAAGGTTTTTCCATAAATAATCAGCTGGTAACAGTAGCACTTTTACAGCACTAACATATATTTTCTTTAGTGAAAAATATAGGTCAGGAAATGTTTGAAATTTTGTAGAAAAACATGCTCAAATTAGTACTAATTTATTAAAAATAAAAATCTACCAACAGTAATGAAAGTAAGTAATGCAACCCACAATGATTAAATACATGGTATTTAAAATGAAGTGACTCGTTTATGATAATAAAGTACTGTGACTCACTTATTGTAAATGTATTCTTGGTACGTTAAATACACATTATAAAATATGGTAGTGACATTGTATTTCCTTAAGCCTTTTGTAATAATCCGTTATCAAAAGCAAAATTAATTTGTAAATAATAAGTAACGATAACTGTATTACTTTATAATACCGTAGAAGTGCACGTTGTACAAGTACTAACTGCCCTTGAAAGACTGCTAAAGCACAGACAATTCCAAACTATCCGCCCAGTGCACGTTGAAGCCTACATGTACTATAACTTCCCTTACCTTACCTATTAGAGACTTCTCTCTAATTAGGTTTATCTAAAGTTGGAAGTTTAAATTAATTGTTATTATATATTATAATATTTCGTAAGATAAGACAAGTATCTGATAGAGCTCTAATTTGAGACAAATCAGACGATATATGGTCTGGGTCGGCGGGGCGGGGCGGAGCTGCTGCCCCTCCTCCCATTCTTGGCGTGCAATTATGGTAAGCTGGGCCGGGGGGCTACCGCCAGCTCCCAAACCTTTATATGATCTAGTTATGCTAATTATTTTGGCTGAGGGCGCACAGACTGCGTTCTCCTCTGTGGAACACGCTGCAGCCCACGTGGCGTAGGGAGCTACGCTATCAATAATCGATCTACCTTCCTTGCGATTGGATGTAGAATTTATTTGTGAAACGTCAGATTTCAATGATTTTATCTTCACTGTACAGTAGTTGGTAGATATTGCGAAACAATGGGACTGCAGGAACCTTCTGACTGCAGTATATACTGCTTTAATATATGTTGTTGTTATCTGCAGAATGGATTGTTGAACATTTAAAAGAAAGTGCTAACACTATGGTGCTAACCATTTTAGACTCTTCTCTCAACGAATATAAACACTTGCTGATCTTATCTTTCCTTTCAAATTCTGGAGAGCCGTACTGTTTATTTTCAATTTCTACCCTTTGGCACAAAAATTTATGAAACGTATTGGCTGATGCTATTCCATGCCCTAGCTCTCAGACCTAGCTTTGAGTACAATCTATTTTCTTGAGGTAAATAATTATTGAGGTAAGAACAATATTAATTTTTAATCCGCAATCTTGTTCCATTACAGTAATAAACCATTTCGGCCATTCGGCCGCTATCCGCGTGAACTACTGTAAGTCTGGGTGTCCATGTTGGGTGGCAATCAGGGTCCGGATGCTGTGTAGGATACTCTTATAATTCCGAATGAGAGAAAGGTTTCTAAATCCAATGGTGAGCAAATATAACTCAATTAACTTGTAAGGGTGGCTAGGCAGGCGCTGGGGAGCAGCAAGGAACGCAGAGGGTGTCTGGACCTGGCGCCATGAAGGTGGCATTGTCTCTCAGGGCAAACGTATTTCTTCATTTTATGGGTTCAGGTGACGGCTTCCTGGTCGCCGGGTCTCGAACACCCACTGTCGCACACCTCAGATCTGTCACGGACAATTAGATAACAGTCCTTGGAAAAGATTTATGTGGAATCGTCCTGTCCTAGACCTTACTAGCTTTTTTTGTAATTTCATAAGAACGACGACAGAATTGCCAATGGAATGAATGTTCCGCCGATCAATAATAGGCAGATTTAGCTTGGAACTTTAGCTTCAGTTCATATTATTTGTGCCTAATATTATTTTGGTATCAGTCGTAGATCTCATACCTTCAACGAGCGATAAAACACATTTGAAAATTTATGATATATTACATTTTTAATAGCACAATACGTAATGAAATTCAAAATAAAAATGTCATATAACAAAAATCAAATTTTAAAACCAGTTTGACGAATCGATTTCAGATCGTTCTGAAATGAAGCACTAGACTTTGGGTATGGTATTGTTCATTGAACATGAACTAATCGTTATTCAGTCACGTAAAACCTAAATTGAGACTTCGGCTTGGCATAACTTAGGAAATATTGAAGCAAATTCGGGAGAGGGGGGAGGTTATAAAGTATATCTTCCCAAGATCGGTCGGTCTGCGTAGCAAGTGGCAACGTAATGTACCGACGTAATAATGTACCGACGTCGGTTTTTGTATAAACTGCATTGTAGTAAAAAAATCCAACAAAATGCAGTTTAATGGATTTTTGGAATTACAATCCCGATCGTGTCCCGGTTACACAACACTTTAAAGAAGAGCAACTTATACTAGTCCAAAAGTAATCAGGCCTGTACATTTCTTTTAACTACAACAATAGACTCTTTAAAGATGAAATCAGAGGTATGTAGTTCTTGTTACAAAGAATAGGCCCACAGGTTTATTAAGAGTCTGGAGAGGCTGTCGGCCATGTTAGTTTTAATCCCATAAGAACAAAGTTATTTACGAATCTATATTTTTTCGTTATTTATTCACCAACATTTGTGAATCAGGTGTCATTTTAAACATTATCATATTGTGCATTGGGTTGTGCTTAAGTACAAACTAAATATTTTTTATACTTTTTTCTATAAAACTAATTAGGAATTTGCAAAGCAGTTCTAACGCGTAATTTCACTCTTTGTTTGGAAGAAATCCGTTGCAAAGTAACTGTTTGATTAGGATATGCGTGATTGTATGTCCGGTTTGAAAACAGCATTTTTCTTTTGGAACCATATGGAAGAAGTAGATCCAAAACTCTTCCGAGGTAGGGAAACACTGAAGAAAAATGTCCTTATTGTGCTTCCCACCCTATTTTTACACAAATGTTGTCCAATAAATTATTTAATAATACAATATGTGTGTGCGTGCATCCGTATGTGTGTTGTATTCATAATTTCAAATACCAGTACGTGTATTATCAAATCAAATAAAAATTGATACGCAATTTATCTTGAAATCAG
Source organism: Stictocephala bisonia (assembly GCA_035578905.1). Taxonomy (NCBI): domain Eukaryota; kingdom Metazoa; phylum Arthropoda; class Insecta; order Hemiptera; family Membracidae; genus Stictocephala; species Stictocephala bisonia. Next base: position 1,756,038 of record JAQJVL010000089.1, on the reverse strand, counting down.
AACTATAGTGTGGAAAACTGATTTTTTAGCATGTCACAGCGTCATCCCTTTCATGTTTGAGGAACCTGTAGTACTAGTCAGTGCCAAATACCCATCCAAACACTCTAGCTCATAAATGGAAGAAGCTTTCTTTTCTTGAGGAGACAAGGCTCGGTAGGCAAAATCAATAGGCTGACGAACACCATCAAAATCTTGGGACAAGACCACAGCAATAGCCGAGGAGGAGTCATCAGTTTGTATTATGAACTTAGCTGAGAAGTCCGTCATCCGCAAAACTGGATGCTGCATAATGGCCTCTTTCGAAGAATCAAAGGAGGCCAAGAATCTGCTGAGCATGCCCTAAATTTCACACCTTTTTCCTCAACTCATTCACTAGATTACCTAGGAAAGAGATCTAATGTTTGGTGGAAGTACATTTATCTTGGTTCATGGTAAGGCCAGCCCTACGCAGATTCTTCAGAATTTCCTTCAGATGTTCTAAGTGTCCCTGAAACGTTTGGTGGTAGTCAAGAATATCTTCAATGTAGCTGAAGACAAAATTGAACTTTTCATCATGGAAATGGAAACTAGAAGCCTAGTCAAGGTCTGGGCTCCCACAGCTAAGCCCATAGGAACACAAGTGAACTGATATATGTTTCAGGAATCACAAAAGCTGGTGACGTGCCTTGATTCCTCAGTGAGAGAAATCTAATGATAAGCCTGATTTAAATCTATATGCTAAAAAAAAACGGGTTATATGTGGGGCGGTTCGACGTCTCCCTGATCAAGCAGATCTCTTCTGATTCCTCGAAGTACGTCCGTCTTGAGTCTCTATCTCATACTCAAGAAAACGAGTGGCCACCGCTTGAGGTCAGTGAACCAGGAAAGTGCGAACACAGCTTCTTGATGGATTCTTCCTGCTGAGGGGGCAAATGACCACACGTATTCACCTTAGACTCTTCCACCTCACCATATACCTTCCGGACTGCTGAAGTCACAGAAGAGCAGTCCCTAAGAGGAACTATCCCCCTTCGATTGAAACGAAAGAAGCAGTGATATTATGCAAATTCTATAGCCAGACCATTTTTGGACATGAAATCCACTATCAAATGATAGGCACACTAAGGTAAAAAGAAATTATAGGTACCAATAAAATCTATACCCACGAGAACTCTTGAATCTTTAACTTAAAGGAAACCTTCAAATTAATGTGTAAGGTCGAATTAGCAGCTTTCCAGCAAACAAGAGACTATTTTTCATGTAATTAATAAGACACAGGTTAGCCACTGAAACAGAGCGGGGGAAGTGAGACTAAGGGTCGAGGCAGAATCCAGAAGTGCTCGGAACTCAGTATCTCCAACAAGGATATCAGTATGTAAAAGGTAAGGCGTTCCCTTATCCGTGCATGAATGAAGAACTCAAGAGCCTCCCTGTGAAAGTCAACAAAAGTACCTTATCGGGCCAGAACAGAAGCAAAGAGAAGGCAGCCACGACAAAAAGGCACAATTAAGTGGAGCAGAAAAGATCCCTCCAATCCCGGAAAGTCCTCAAGTCGAAGTAACGAGCCAAAGAGCCACAGTAGGCAGACCTTGAAGTAACAGAGTCAAACTGTTGGGCAGCTTGTTATAGGACGTCAGTCAATCACCAGGCAGAGTCTGAGTTATGAAAGAAAAAGCTTGTCTTGGAGGAACACACAAAGATAGAACAGGCTGAGCAACCGAAACCACAGAGACCTCAGCCGCGCTTTGCGAGTCAACAGGCTAAGAGATATAACTGCAAGCACAAAGACGGAGCACTCGTCGGAAAGGGAAGCAGCACCTCAACCGTAGCCGGTCAGAGCTTTGGCGACTCACTCCAAATCACCTAATCTCTCCTGCCACTAAGTCCTGTCGGCCACATCAAGCTATCTCGCCTGGTTGATCAGCCGCAGTCTAGACCCCAACTGGCCATATCTCACCAAAAATTCGTTTCGGTCCCTGGAGGGAGGATTCTCACCAAAATCGTCTACGGCTCCTTCCCACTTCTCCAGAAAAAGCCTTCAAGCCGCCAATACCTCTGCCACACGCACCCACTCCCTCCAGGCCACCGTAGTGCTAGCTGTCATTGAAATACCTAAGCTGCATCCTTAACTCTACCACACTGGACACCGGCACCGTACCACGAACCTTAACTTCGAAGATCGACTTACCTTTAATAAGGTTAGATATGCCACGTTAAAATTCATGTTGGAATAGAAGAAACACAACGAAGAACAATCAAGTAGATAAATAAAAGGCCCAGCTTAAGCCTTGAGTTGACATAACTACACAAACACAAGCATAGGGTCACTACTTAAAAAAATAAATAAACTCCCATGAGCTAGTGCATATTTTGTATTTGCACTTTTCTTTCCAAAATGTTTTACGCAAAGTGGCGTATTTTTAGAGTTTTTTTTTTTTTTTTTTTTAATACTGACAACCCTTACAAACCATGCTCTACTATTATTTGTGTAACCCAACCTCGCACAAAACTGAGCCCAGCCCAGGGTGGGATACATTATACCCCAAGACACAAAGAACCAACAAGTAGAACATACGCACACTATACCCAAGAAGAGGGAAGTGGCGATCTGAGAGACAAAAAATACTACTGATATCATAGGTAAGGTCGTGTAATATACAGTTTAAATCACAATGAATCTGCCTTAAATTTGGACTACTGCCGGCGCAGAAATAATGTGTACTCAAGTTTGAAGGTTGTTTACTAAGAAACTAAGAGGTCCACAAAAAATCCAATTACACCATTGATTTCTTCGTTTATTTTTACGTTATGATATATGCATTTTAAAGTGTTATTAAAAGTTTTAATAATTTTTATTCTAGTTCGAATAAAAAAGTACCAACAGATTTATAGTTTTCACTGTGCACTAACTTTACACTTTTATTACTAAAAAACCCCGTCATTGAATCGCATTCATAATTTAATTCATGCGATATAAATTATAAGTTTCCTATAAGTTTTATAAAGTTCAGAATTTTAACATAAAATAAAAAAGTTCTTGTAAATGTTCTGAAACATCGTTTTCTTAATAACCTTCTAACTCAGGTAACCATAACTTCTGCACCGACAGTAATTGTGGTTACTAACGAAGTGACAGGGAAAAACATTAAACCATAATTGATGGGAAGTATGGCCTGTCAGAGCTTACATACAAGGGGAAACATATCAAGAGCGGTGAGTACATAATGTTTGTGTATTGTACGGTCCAAGCAAGAGTACTTGGTTATCATGTCCGTATAACACCGAAAATAAATTACGCAAATACATGTACAATTGTATTGTCCCACCCAGCCATGTGCGGTGGTATTGGGCCTACACAAATGTCACTGTACGTGCGGGAGTTGGGTGGGTGGTTTATACCACACAATATGTAATATTGGTATTGCACAATGAGTACCGTTAATGAACCTAAAAACTATTTATGTTTCAATTAAAAATTATTATAACGATATTAAACGATTGTAAAAATAAGAAAAATAGGTCAACATCCGAAGTTCATTTTTTAATGCGTCCTATTAATTGGACGAATAGTTCAATATATCCTTATTCAAATAAAATGGATCTATAGAGTATCACTAATTTACAATGATTTGTAAATTAGTTATACTTCACTTACAGTGAAGAATGAAGATAGAAACTAAAATATATGGCTACATAAGCCAACAAACAAAAAAGTAAGTAAATAAATAAAAGCAGTTTGTATTATTGTGATGTCACGTAAAGTGAAATATTCTAACAACTTATAAATATGAAAATAATACGTTTAAATAATCTAGCATGGTACAGAGCAGATTGTCATTTTAATTACCATAAATCTTTAGATTATTAATTTTCATACTAATCGTAATATGTTTATTTTTTATTAGCTATGTACTTGTATGCAAGTAATTTTTCATCCAAGAAAATCAGTTTTGTACGTGCTCTTGCGGCTTTTTGTATTATTTATGAGTTAATACTCGTAACAAGAAATAATCTCTGGATATTCTCGCTACATTAACTATTTGAAAGTACCCTATAATATAAATTAACATTTCTGCTTGTTTTATAGTACGGCCATAAAACCAGACATCCTAATTACCGACCAATATTGTTAATTTACCCCCTTTCATTTATCTTGCAATCACAATGTGTAACAATGGCAGTACGTGATTTAGTACTGAGTAGTGTGTGAATATCTCCCTCCATACGTCATAATTATGCTAATTAGCTTCAGGTAACGTGTTTAAACTGGCATAACTCACCGCAGCCCCAGATACGGCAATGCAAAGAATTATTGCTGAATCCCGTCAGATAGAGCCAATAAATATGGCTGGCCTATCAAGATGGAATTAATTTCCTTCATTTGGAACTATTATTATTCATCAGCGATGCAACAGGCTCCGCTGTTATGTCCTAACCTGTGTGGTACACGCGTGCAACAGGCTCCGCTGTTATGTCCTAACCTGTGTGGTACACGCGTGCATGGCAGATCATTTATAAATAATGGAGCTGTATGATAAAAGTCTTCATAATTTGCTCATCGATGTTACTTTAATGATAAATTTTGTCTTTTTAAATATGTGCTTTTAATTGTTTTGCAGGGAAATATTCAATATTTATCTAAATAAAATCTAAATCACTAAAATTACATATCGTCAACAATTGGAAAATACTCAACATATTGCAAAAAGAATCCAATTCAAAAATAGGAAAGTAAATCGAGCTAGCCAACAATATTAAGAAGTAAATGTTTTATATTTGTTGGTTACAAAAATGCTCTTAGGAAAATGCGTCAGTCTGAATAAATTAGACTGACTTTTAAAATTAGGCTCTAAAGACAAGTACTTAGAACAATACATTAATTAACACGATATATAAGTATTAATATATGAACAGATTGTATTAGATAATTAACTATCTATAGAAAATCAAGAAGTAATATAAATAATGGAAAAACAGAATAAAATAACGTTAGATTAAAATACAGACAAATATGTAATCACTGAAGAACTAAATTAATAAAATAAGATTCGTAGACTATATAAAAAGAAATAACTGAGCAGGGTAACAGATAAGAACATAACAATGTATTTAGGTTTATATGTGTCAGTTCAGAATAATTTTATTACCATACAGATTATATCTTAAATTGAAAGGAACATCATTTTAAAATTATTTTATCTAATCATTTTCGGAGCAGGTATCACTACAAAATCATAATGCCGAAATGTTAATGTATTTATCAGCAACAATACAAAACGGTTTATACAATGGCAACACAAATTTAAGCTTTTCAGAGGCAAAACGTAGAGCGAGTACATTATTGTCCTCGAAATCCGTCCGATTGTTGCGCATCTGGACATTGTGACGGACGGTACAAAGCGCTATCTGGCAGCCAATCTGCAATATTACCACATAATTGACGGCATTACCGTATCTGTACCTTTATTGGCACGCCGGTTTTTACAGTGCATTATGCAACAGTGTGTGGTTTATTGATACAGACTACTGTCATAATGGAGATATGGCGTCACAAAGTAGCCGCTCATTTATGGTGCAGTAGGGGTGTCTAATTAGTAATTAACGAACTTAAAGGAAATGTACACAGAGACAGAAAGTTAGGAATACAATATTTATTTTCTATGTTTTGCTTCGATATGGTGGTTTTCGTATTCATTTGTGAACTTAGAAAGACGTTTAAATCAAATATACACTATTTATAGGCCTACACAATATGCAGAACTATTTTTTCTGTTGGTGGCGCAAGGAATGATGCTGACCGGAGGGTACACGTACACGTATTACCATTACCATAATAAGTGTATGGGAGGGCGGGTACTAGTTTTTTATGGTACAATCTTTACTGCTTAGTGCATTGAGGATGTAAAGCTCTGCAAGGGAGGGAGCTCCCACTCACTCACCGTCGCTGATAACCCTCTGCAACCGTAAGGTAGGCCTACCTATGAATCTTCGGGTCTTTTTCAGAATGTCCCTGCATATGGTAAGTCTAGAACTAACTATACATACAAACCATGTACCTATGTTAATGGTCACGTGATTTTGATCTACAAGAAAATAACAAGCGTCATTGCTCTAATTATCAAACGACTGTTTAGGTTAGGTTAGGTTGTCAACACTTGCATAATTGATCGTTAGGTTAGGATTAAATAAATATAAGTTGACGTTTTACTTGCTTATATTTATTCTTTACTAATGCAAATGTTCTACTTCTTTTTACGATTGATCATTGCTAAACAAATGCTGGGACATTCAGAAAATTAAAACGAATATTCAACCCTACTTGCACGCGTTCACAACTACTGTTACGGGCGGGTTGGAGTGATCACTGTGACTCGGTTACTTGTGGTGATTGGTTATATGAATGATTTCATCAGAAATTGTAGAACCTTTCCCAGATTGCTGTAGGTTTTTCGGCCAGCACAAAACTACTGTCCAAAATTAGTGTCCAAAAAACCTATGCTACATTTTCTCAAAATTAGAAAATGTAGTCCTGTAATGCGTGTGTTTATTGGCCAATTATAACCGTTCAAACACCTTGTAGGTTATTCATCTTAAGAGAATAGAAGAAAAAATCGAAAAAGAACTACGCTTTTGGCTTGTTAGTAAGTCAATTTACTCAATTGACGAGTTTAAGGACCATGCAAATAGATCGTGATAACAATGTAGAACAAACAACAACAAAGCCTTGATGGACCATAATCAAAAAAAAAATAATAAATAAATAAAATAAAGGACTGCCAAAACTAACCACCATTATACATTTTATCATTCATAATATTATTATTTTGTATTGTACAATTATATCGAAAACTATTCTAAACTTGATGTTTACAAATAAAGCTTATGATTATTATATGAATACACTCTTAAGTGAAAGGCAATAGGTCTAAGGTCGTATAACCGAGGGCCGCAATAGGTCTAAGGTCGTACAACCGAGGGCCGCAGTATGTCTAAGGTCGTACAACCGAGGGCCGCAGTAGTTCTAAGGTCGTACAACCGAGGGCCGCAGTAGGTCTAAGGTCGTACAACCGAGGGCCGCAGTAGGCCTAAGGCCGTACAACCGAGGGCCGCAGTATGTCTAAGGTCGTACAACCGAGGGCCGCAGTAGGTCTAAGGTCGTACTCGGTAAACATTAATTAATTTATTAAATTTTATCATGGTTTCTGGTTGTCATGCTGCAAATGTTTTAGGAAGTATAATTTTTCTGTGAACATTTTCAGGCAAGTAGATAGCTTAAAATAAAATAGTTTTGTATTTTGTTATATTTATTTTTCATTCTAAATGCTTAAGAAGTATATTTTTACAGTTAAATATTATATGAAAACCTTTCTTGGCAAGGGTTTAGAAATTGTTTTAAAAAATTATTGGAAAAGAGTTTTACATAAACTTTTTAATATGTAGGCCTATTAGTGTAAGCCAATCTATATCTGAGATCCAAAACCCTTATCTCCAAAGTTGTTCCACTGGAGTGCTTGAATTATTTACTCCATTCTTAAGTATTCTTTCTTAGAATAATTATTTTTCTTCACTACCCATGGAGAGAAATGTCTAGAGTCCTTTGTCATTAAAACAGAACATTTTTAAGTATTCTTATACGATTTACATGTGTAGATTATTTATGAGTTCATATTTTAGCATCAAGATGTAAAATTTGTTCTAGTTCGTTTCTATTTTGTGTCAAAAATAATAATGTTAGTATGTTTTCGTGTAAAATTTCAATTTGAGTAATCTTTACAATATTGTGAAACTGTTATGTATTTCGAATGTAGGCTGATTGTAATATATTGAAGTATATGTTTCTATCAAACACGGTTTATAGTTTTATTCAATACTAGAGGTTACCCCTGCACGCTTCACGTGCCAACCCCGTCACACGCTGCCCTTCTTACACCTCGGACTGTGGATTTTGACTACAAATAATAGTAGGTTAATTATAAAGGCAGTGTAAAATCACTATATTAAATTATCTCACTCACACTAATTGCGTTGCTACCTATATATTAGTGTATATAGTATAAACTCAATTATATTACTCAGCCTATTTCAAACCTGTTTATTTAATTTGTTTGTGTTGGACAGTTGAAAATTGATTAAATAAATAAAATAACTGCATTGGATTACCACTGAAACCTTCAAGTCTAGTAGAGCGGAGCCCTACAATCATATTTGAATAAAACCATGCAACAACCTTCCCTGGTTCAACATTATGAAACATCTAAGCTCCTCAATATTATTGTTTACATTCCAACAGCTGTTAAACATTGGAAATCATTGTCTACAATTGAACAGCTGGTACTTTTCGATTCATTTAAATCTCTCTTTATGTTATTCTTATGGCCGAAATACGTACTTTGAGGGCTTCGCACACCCTTCAGGGTGAACATATTGAATAATTAAGACCTTATTGCACATTTACGAATAAAGGCAATTTTTGTGACACCTCAACTGTTTAAATTGGTTAATAAATAAGGCAAGAGTTGCGTAAACAAAAACGGCTTCACGTATTATTTATAAGGATTTATGAAATTAAGTTTAAAACCTCTATAAAGAGCGATGAAAATTTCTCTGAAATCTTAGTAAGCATGATATAAAGCTGGGTTATATTTCATCACTATAACTAAAAGGCTCTTGCGCGTCGATGTGATCAGAACCTTCAATATAAGTAAATGTGTCACGATTTATGACTTGTGCTTTGATGTGCCTATACAATGGGTGGGCGGGTGGGTCAATACCACTGTACGTGTATGGGTGGGCGGGTGGGTCAACACCACCGTACGTGTATGGGTGGGCGGGTGGGTCAATACCTCTGTACGTGTATGTGTGGGCGGGTGGGTCAATACCAGTGTACGTGTATGGGTGGGCGGGTGGGTCAATACCACTGTACGTGTATGGGTGGGCGGGTGGGTCAATAACACTGTACGTGTATGGGTGGGCGGGTGGGTCACAGTTGAAGGTTAACGAGCAAGCTACAACTGTTGTTAATAGTTAGCTTCATTGAAATTAAGGAGGACTTGTCAATAGTTCCCAAAATTACTGCTCTACATCGTACTATCTGCATCCATCGCTATGTAAAGATTACAGGTTCGAGGTCAAGGTTATTTAAGAGTATAAAGCCACTTTAACTGACAGTAATTTGATGTACAGCTGTTCTCCATAGCCACAGTCTCTACTTAATTAACATTTATTTCCGTGGGAAAGTCATAGTTCAAGGTCAGTAAGGAAACTATCAGGATATTTTCCATTAATTCACTACAACTCAATTCAATGGCGGATATCTTGATTTGATTGTACAAAATAAAAGAAAGACACGTACAATCGCAGATAAATGTCTCATTTTCAAATCTTAAATTTTATTACGATAGTTGATGTAATTATGTTGTAAAACTGAAAAGTAGATTTTTCATTAACTAAAATTGTGTTATAGTCGAATATTGTACAGCATGTAGTCTGCCTATGTCATAAACAGTTTGGTGAAGTATAGTTCGAGGGAACGGGACAACTTAAACCAAATGAATCAATTATGAGGCATTTCACGATTAACCAAACTTTCTAACTCGCAGCAGTACTTAGTTACACCAGCAAAATGAAAAGCAAGGGAAATTTATATACCAGAGATAAAGCTTATCTCTAAGGGAATTACATTAAAAGGCAAAAAGTGTGTCTGAGGTCGTAAAGCTTCCATAAAATAGAAATTAAAAGTGCGAAAACATAAAGAAGGCTAACAAGGGTGGAGGGCAGTTTGTTTGTAAAGGAGAGGTTAGGCCTACGCGATAATAAAAAAGCGAATTAAATGAAATAACGTGCGGCTTATCAAGAGGAGCATAAATTATACAATTCTTTGCAAGTAGCGAGAGAACGATGTGGTTATGGGATCGGAACTTGGCGGGATAGCTTATCTCCGGAGTGAGAGGGGAGGGGGAGAGTTTTACAACATTTTGCGGCGCCCGGAGATAAGAGGGATGATATCCTAGATTATAACGCTCCGGGGACACATCCACTGCTGACTTTTTAATACATTTTTAAACTTTGTTCTTCTCTTTATGACCAACCGAGTGTTGGGACCTTTACACTCTGCATTATAGCCACCCTTTTACCTTTCCCAGGGAGTCACGCCACGCTTTGAGATGCAATTCTAGATACTAATGGAAGGGGTTGCATAGCTCCCACCTGGTAATGAGGGCGAATAACACTTGGCAAGGCGATTTTATATTGCACGTAATGGGCGCTCTGCAAGCGAGGGTGTCTTCCAGTGGCGAGCGTCATACCACAGACTCAACGACTAAACAATGCTTCTTGTAGGCAACATGCGTTTTAGAATGTACTTCTTTAAATTGTAACTTTGAAGCTTCCTCATCTTAGTTGAGGGCTATTTATATCTGACAGTAGTATAATATACGAAGACTAATTAAGTATTATGGCTGCTCAGTTCTAAGCCCGTCATTGACTACGTAAGTTTTATCACAACATTTGTAAATGTTCGTTTCTTGTGTATTTTGAACACAACAGATCACCAAAGAAAATATAGTATATATTCAGTTAGGAACTTTTAAAATTGTACACGTGTAAATCAATTATTTTGTTTAGGAATATACAGTCAAATTTAATAAAAAAAGTAGCATTATTGTTTGAAACTTGATATCTTTGTACAAAACTTTCTTCTATGTACGTTTACTAAAATAGCAGAAAATCATAATTCATTTAAGTTCAAAAACATAATTGAAAAAAAAAAAATAAACCAAAACGTTAAAATAGTTATTATTTCTTTTACATAAGATCTTTCGTTCAATTTATGTAGCCTAGCTTTTGAAAAATCCAACGAGTTATGGTAAATCAAAATCAATTGAGCCATTCAGGAGTTACAGTGGAAAGACATACGTACTTACACAGATGTTGAAAAAATAATGTTGGATACATTAAAATATACAATATTTTATTATGAACTAAAAATTATTGAGTCATTTGATTATTTTCTTAACGTAAACGCTAGAAGTTGGTCATATGGTATTTTTTAACACAATTATTTTTACTTAAAACAATCTATACTAATGCTTAATAATAATAAAAATGAAAACAAGGATGGCAGAAGAAATGGACTAGTAGTAATATTACACAAGAGGATGGCAAGTAAAGTGATTAAAATGGACCATATTAAAATGAATCATAAGGATTTCAGTCAGAATGAAGGGAGAGTTAATGGACATAGTACAATTTTACGAACCATATGGTCGGACGAAGAGAAAGGAGAGTTTAATGAGGATCTCGAAAGGATATTAAAGAATAAAAAACAATAATAATCGGATATATTATTATGAACACACAAATAGGGAGAATCAGACAAGGATAATAAGAAGTAATTGGATGTGGGATGTTTCGGAGTGGGAACAAGAAATCGAGAAGGATATAAACTACTGAAATTTTGTTTAAGGAATGAAATAATAGTAGGGAATGCCTAGAATGCCCATGGTTTCATGGGAATGTCCTTACCAGGAAAAAAAAAGACCATGTTCTTACCTAGTGAAAATCTAGGGGGAGATTGGTGATACTTTAGATGACTGAGTGTTGGAAAAGATACAGGTAAAATGTTACCAAGAATCAAAATATGGAGGTAAAAAGAAAAAATTAAGAGAAGACTTAAAAGAAGGATTACCTAGAGATGAAGTCAAACAGGGGAGGAAGGGTGGAAGATATTCAAGAACTCACTGATCAAATCAGCTGAGGAAACATGCGGAAGAACCTCAGGAAGAAAATAGGACAAAAACACCTTGGTTGAGTGAAATACAGTTAAGAATGTAAATAAAGCATGGCAAGACTGATGAAAAGATAGAACGAATGAAAAAAGGGAGAGATGGAAGAAATTCACAAATGCATTAGAAAAGATTATTAAAAAAAGCTAAACAGAGGTTATGGAAGGAATTTGAAAGAAGAGTTGTAAAATTTTAAAGGAAATAAGAAGATTTTTTTGAGGCAATGAGGAACAGAATAAAACCTAAAGTGCCTAAGGTGGTCGACGTTTCTGGAGAAGTCAAAGGAGAAGGAGATTCTGAACTCGTAGAGAGAATGGTTTAAAGAACTGTTAGAAGGTATAGATAGTGAAGAAAAGGACTATATTTTGTGAGATCTGAAAAAGCGTTAAAAGAGTTGAAAGATGGAAAGTCACCGAGAGTGGATGAACTGATGGCAGAGATGATAAAGGTGGCAGGACCGATATGAATGCAACAACTGTATAGAGTAATTTAAGTGGTCTGAAATAAAATGCTAACAGATTAGAAAATTGGCATAATATTAACGATACATATAAGAAATGTAACAAGTGGAAATTGTGAGAACTATAGAGGAATAACTCCTTCATATCATACAATGAAAATTTATGAAACATGGATACTCCAAAAATCAAACCCTTACTGAAGGAAACAGATAGGGAGGAACAAGTTGGATTTAGAGAAGGAATGTCAACGATAGGCGATATTTTTGATGAGCAAGTTCTAGAAAAGAGAAGGGGGGGAATTATGGAAATGATACAGTGGCATACCTACAGAAAACATTCAATAAAGTACTGAGAGAAAACACCTTGGAGGATTTGGGTAATGGTAAACGGAGTAAAGAATCTATATTACACGTGTAAAAGTAAATTAGAATGGAATAAAAATACAAAGAATCTTTTAATAAAGAGAGAGGAATAATATAGGGTACTAAATTGTCCTCATTTTTATTCAATGTAATAATGGATGAAATTATTTCAGAGGTGTAAGGATACAGAGTAACAGAATAGCTGAAGGTTGTAGCATATGAAGGTGACATAATGATATGGGAAGATATGAAGAAGATTTAAAACGAGAATTGAATAACTGGGCAACAGAAAAAAGTAACCATAGGTTAGAGATGAAAGGTTACCAGAATGTAAGGTTATGAAGGTAGAGGAAACAGAAGGAAGAGAAGAAGATGTGTCGATTAAAGGTGATGTTCTGAAAAAGGTAGATGAATTTTATGATCTAGGGAGTTTTGAATAACAAACAAGAGCAAATATAGGAAGACATAGGAAATAGATCATGAAAGAGAGGACAGTTTTTAATCTGGTAAAGAAAATATTACGGAAAATGAATTTTGGAAAGGAATCGTAGATGTTGTTGTACAAAATGTACTATCAACCAAGTTTACTATGCGGAGCGGAATCGAGGACATGGACAGAAGATGATTTAAGCAGATTACGTGCAGCAATAATGAGATTTTTAAGAGATATAGAGAAGAATTTCAAGATAGATAGAATAGGGAATGAAATAACCAGAGAAAGTTTGAAAGTAATACAGCAACAAAAGAGTGGATGGAAAATAATGGATTGCCGAGGATAGCCCTGGAGAAAGAGATAAAAGGCTGAGAGGAAGCTGAGAGGACCAATTGAACAGGAATGCAGAAAAGACAAGTGGTGGAAGAGGAAACCTGGAGGAATCGATAAAAATGGAGGAGGCTGTGTTGGACGACGCGTTAAAACGGAAACGTTAAACGGATGGCTTAAAAAAATAAATGGGAATTATAAAATTACCAAGTCGGTGTACATTTTTTATTTTTAAACATTTATCTTAAGGCACTTCTAGTAAATTTAAGAATCGAATGAGCTAAGGTAAATATAAAATGACCAATCTTTTAAAATTTTATCGTGAAAGAAACACACATAATTAACATTCCTTCTTTGATGGCAGTCGGGAACAGGGAACAGAATAAATAAAAACACTTCAACACAACTTGGTTCGAATGGCCTCAGTTAAAAATTCATATATTTAACAGTTCTGTACTTTTAAAAACAAAAGTCTGGTGTAGCCAATTGGATATTCATTTATTTAAAGTAACTTACAGTAGTTATGCTTAAATAAGGAATTCTGTTATCGAGTGTTCAGCTACGACATCTTTGGTTGTCAAGTCCATTGTGTTAAATTATTTTTTTTTTAACACAGTGGATTGCCATTATTTTTTTTCCATTATTTATTTTTTGTTTTGTTAATTGATTCTTCCAGTTTATGTAGGTGATACTGTTAACTTTCTATTTATTCATATGTTATTGTAATTTACCGTTTATGTATTGTATTTGTAAATGACTAAACACTATGAGAATCAAGAAATAAAGATATTCATTTTTTATTTTATAAGCTATTCTCTGCATAATTTTTTTACAGTTCACAAACACTTGATAATGTATTTCAGTGTAAAAGAAGTTTTTACGCAGTGAACTAAATGATTACGGTGTAACACACTTGATTTGTAATTATTTTTATTAAAGTTTGTTTTATATTATTATAATAACGATTATAAAATTTATTAAGATGATTTTTTCTATAATAATTAGTGATTTATAATTGTTTTAGTCGTGAAGTAAAAAATTTAAAAACTATGCTCCGATTTTTTACTTGTAATTTTTTTTATTTAAGAAGAAAACTAAAAAATTTAATTTTTTGCTTCCCTTCACTAGATGGAATGAAATTAAATGTTCCTTATAGTAATAAAAAATGTAGGAAATCTGTTGCATCGTTGTTATTATTATTATAATACTTTCATAAATAATTTCATAAAGTCACGTTTTATTAGGATAAACCCCATTTACTTTTGACTGGTCTACATGTATAAACAAATTACCAGTATATCTTACTTTAAACGGTAACTTACCGATGATGGCTTGACTCATAGTGGATTACATTCAGTGTGGCACTACTGCAATAGAACCTCGACCTTTGTATTATGTCCTGATAAAATTTGAGTAACAATTATCTTAACAGTCCTGTATTTTAATTTAGTTATATACAAAGGTGGTCGGATTCATGTAATTTAAACTAAAATGATATAAAATTAGTACAATGAGAATCATCTTTAACAGAGGGGGAAAATATACGGAATTTCTATAATTTAATTTACATTTCTGATTTTATAGCATTCATTGATATATTTATTTATTTACAAATGAGGTAACAACATACTAAAAGTAGCCTATGTGTTTTAAGTTGCCTATTATAGATGTATTAAAATATGCTAGGCCTATATAAAATGAATATGCATGAAATCAATAATTTTAAATATTCTGAATGGCACTAAATTATAGTGCCATGTTGATTCAGTGTTTTTGAGTTAAAATTTGAATGCTGGGTAATAGTTTACATTACCAATACATTAATTATTATTTTTACATAAACAAATTTTTCAGTGTACATTGGGATTTCGTTATACTCTGTCGATGTGATTCTCTTTGAAAAATAAACCTTTTAATAGTTTTATGATTTTGAATTTTTACATTTTCATTCGATGTATACAGGTGTGTTTAGCACGGCCTGTCACTCGTACATAGTCGTTCTGCCCAGTATATAGCCGTACCGATGTGTGTTTAGCCTGTCACTCGTACATAGTCGTTCTGCCCAGTATATAGCCGTATTGATGTGTGTTTAGCACTGCCTGTCACTCATACATAGTCGTTCTGCCCAGTATATAGCCGTACTGATGTGTGTTTAGCACGGCCTGTCACTCGTACATAGTCGTTCTGCCCAGTATATAGCCGTATTGATGTGTGTTTAGCACGGCCTGTCACTCGTACATAGCCGTTCTGCCCAATATAGCCGTACCGATGTGTGTTTAGCACGGCCTGTCACTCGTACATAGCCGTTCTGCCCAGTATATAGCCGTACCGATGTGTGTTTAGCACGGCCTGTCACTCATACATAGCCGTTCTGCCCAGTATATAGCCGTACTGATGTGTGTTTAGCGCGGCCTGTCACTCGTACATAGTCGTTCTGCCCAGTATATAGCCGTACTGATGTGTGTTTAGCGCGGCCTGTCACTCGTACATAGTCGTTCTGCCCAGTATATAGCCGTATTGATGTGTGTTTAGCACGGCCTGTCACTCGTACATAGTCGTTCTGCCCAGTATATAGCCGTACTGATGTGTGTTTAGCGCGGCCTGTCACTCGTACATAGTCGTTCTGCCCAGTATATAGCCGTACTGATGTGTGTTTAGCACGGCCTGTCACTCGTACATAGTCGTTCTGCCCAGTATATAGCCGTACTGATGTGTGTTTAGCGCGGCCTGTCACTCGTACATAGTCGTTCTGCCCAGTATATAGCCGTACTGATGTGTGTTTAGCGCGGCCTGTCACTCGTACATAGTCGTTCTGCCCAGTATATAGCCGTACTGATGTGTGTTTAGCACGGCCTGTCACTCGTACATAGTCGTTCTGCTCAGTATATAGCCGTACTGATGTGTGTTTAGCACGGCCTGTCACTCGTACATAGTCGTTCTGCCCAGTATATAGCCGTACTGATGTGTGTTTAGCGCGGCCTGTCACTCGTACATAGTCGTTCTGCCCAGTATATAGCCGTATTGATGTGTGTTTAGCACTGCCTGTCACTCGTACATAGTCGTTCTGCCCAGTATATAGCCGTATTGATGTGTGTTTAGCACGGCCTGTCACTCGTGCATAGTCGTTCTGCCCAGTATATAGCCGTACTGATGTGTGTTTAGCGCGGCCTGTCACGCGTACATAGTCGTTCTGCTCAGTATATAGCCGTACCAATGTGTGTTTAGCACGGCCTGTCACTCGTACATAGTCGTTCTGCCCAATATAGCCGTACCGATGTGTGTTTAGCACGGCCTGTCACTCGTACATAGTCGTTCTGCCCAGTATATAGCCGTACCGATGTGTGTTTAGCCTGTCACTCGTACATAGTCGTTCTGCTCAGTATATAGCCGTATTGATGTGTGTTTAGCACGGCCTGTCACTCGTACATAGTCGTTCTGCCCAGTATATAGCCGTACCGATGTGTGTTTAGCACGGCCTGTCACTCGTACATAGTCGTTCTGCTCAGTATATAGCCGTACCGATGTGTGTTTAGCACGGCCTGTCACTCGTACATAGTCGTTCTGCTCAGTATATAGCCGTATTGATGTGTGTTTAGCACGGCCTGTCACTCGTACATAGTCGTTCTGCCCAGTATATAGCCGTACCGATGTGTGTTTAGCCTGTCACTCGTACATAGTCGTTCTGCCCAGTATATAGCCGTATTGATGTGTGTTTAGCACTGCCTGTCACTCGTACATAGTCGTTCTGCCCAGTATATAGCCGTATTGATGTGTGTTTAGCACGGCCTGTCACTCGTGCATAGTCGTTCTGCCCAGTATATAGCCGTACCGATGTGTGTTTAGCCTGTCACTCGTACATAGTCGTTCTGCCCAGTATATAGCCGTACCGATGTGTGTTTAGCCTGTCACTCGTACATAGTCGTTCTGCCCAGTATATAGCCGTATTGATGTGTGTTTAGCACTGCCTGTCACTCGTACATAGTCGTTCTGCCCAGTATATAGCCGTATTGATGTGTGTTTAGCACGGCCTGTCACTCGTGCATAGTCGTTCTGCCCAGTATATAGCCGTATTGATGTGTGTTTAGCAGGGCCTGTCACTCGTACATAGTCGTTCTGCCCAGTATATAGACGTGTCGATGTGTGTTTAGCACGGCCTGTCACTCGTGCATAGTCGTTCTGCCCAGTATATAGACGTACCGATGTGTGTTTAGCCTGTCACTCGTACATAGTCGTTCTGCCCAGTATATAGCCGTATTGATGTGTGTTTAGCACGGCCTGTCACTCGTACATAGTCGTTCTGCCCAGTATATAGACGTACCGATGTGTGTTTAGCCTGTCACTCGTACATAGTCGTTCTGCCCAGTATATAGCCGTATTGATGTGTGTTTAGCACGGCCTGTCACTCGTACATAGTCGTTCTGCCCAGTATATAGCCGTATTGATGTGTGTTTAGCAGGGCCTGTCACTCGTACATAGTCGTTCTGCCCAGTATATAGCCGTACCGATGTATGTTTAGCACGGCCTGTCACTCGTGCATAGTCGTTCTGCCCAGTATATAGCCGTATTGATGTGTGTTTAGCAGGGCCTGTCACTCGTACATAGTCGTTCTGCCCAGTATATAGACGTGTCGATGTGTGTTTAGCACGGCCTGTCACTCGTACATAGTCGTTCTGCCCAGTATATAGCCGTACCGATGTGTGTTTAGCCTGTCACTCGTACATAGTCGTTCTGCCCAGTATATAGCCGTATTGATGTGTGTTTAGCACGGCCTGTCACTCGTACATAGTCGTTCTGCCCAGTATATAGCCGTACCAATGTGTGTTTAGCACGGCCTGTCACTCGTGCATAGTCGTTCTGCCCAGTATATAGCCGTACTGATGTGTGTTTAGCACTGCCTGTCACTCGTACATAGTCGTTCTGCCCAGTATATAGCCGTATTGATGTGTGTTTAGCACGGCCTGTCACTCGTACATAGTCGTTCTGCCCAGTATATAGCCGTATTGATGTGTGTTTAGCACGGCCTGTCACTCGTACATAGTCGTTCTGCCCAGTATATAGCCGTATTGATGTGTGTTTAGCACGGCCTGTCACTCGTACATAGTCGTTCTGCCCAGTATATAGCCGTATTGATGTGTGTTTAGCACGGCCTGTCACTCGTACATAGTCGTTCTGCCCAGTATATAGCCGTACTGATGTGTGTTTAGCACTGCCTGTCACTCGTACATAGTCGTTCTGCCCAGTATATAGCCGTACTGATGTGTGTTTAGCACTGCCTGTCACTCGTACATAGTCGTTCTGCCCAGTATATAGCCGTACTGATGTGTGTTTAGCACTGCCTGTCACTCGTACATAGTCGTTCTGCCCAGTATATAGCCGTACTGATGTGTGTTTAGCACTGCCTGTCACTCGTACATAGTCGTTCTGCCCAGTATATAGCCGTACTGATGTGTGTTTAGCACTGCCTGTCACTCGTACATAGTCGTTCTGCCCAGTATATAGCCGTATTGATGTGTGTTTAGCACGGCCTGTCACTCGTGCATAGTCGTTCTGCCCAGTATATAGCCGTACTGATCTGTGTTTAGCACGGCCTGTCACTCGTACATAGTCGTTCTGCCCAGTATATAGCCGTATTGATGTGTGTTTATCACGGCCTGTCACTCGTGCATAGTCGTTCTGCCCAGTATATAGCCGTACCGATGTGTGTTTAGCACGGCCTGTCACTCGTACATAGTCGTTCTGCCCAGTATATAGCCGTACTGATGTGTGTTTAGCACGGCCTGTCACTCGTACATAGTCGTTCTGCCCAGTATATAGCCGTACTGATGTGTGTTTAGCACGGCCTGTCACTCGTACATAGTCGTTCTGCCAGGTATATAGCCGTACTGATGTGTGTTTAGCACTGCCTGTCACTCGTACATAGTCGTTCTGCCCAGTATATAGCCGTATTGATGTGTGTTTAGCACGGCCTGTCACTCGTACATAGTCGTTCTGCTCAGTATATAGCCGTACTGATGTGTGTTTAGCACGGCCTGTCACTCGTACATAGTCGTTCTGCCCAGTATATAGCCGTACTGATGTGTGTTTAGCACGGCCTGTCACTCGTACATAGTCGTTCTGCCCAGTATATAGCCGTACTGATGTGTGTTTAGCACGGCCTGTCACTCGTACATAGTCGTTCTGCCCAGTATATAGCCGTACTGATGTGTGTTTAGCACGGCCTGTCACTCGTACATAGTCGTTCTGCCCAGTATATAGCCGTACTGATGTGTGTTTAGCACGGCCTGTCACTCGTACATAGTCGTTCTGCCCAGTATATAGCCGTACTGATGTGTGTTTAGCACGGCCTGTCACTCGTGCATAGCCGTTCTGGCCAGTATATAGCCGTACCGATGTGTGTTTAGCACGGCCTGTCACTCGTGCATAGCTATTCTGGCCTATATAGAGACGTGTCGATGTGTGTTTAGCACGGCCTGTCACTCGTGCATAGCCGTTCTGCCCAGTATATAGCCGTACCGATGTGTGTTTAGCACGGCCTGTCACTCGTGCATAGCCGTTCTGCTCAGTATATAGCCGTACTGATGTGTGTTTAGCACGGCCTGTCACTCGTGCATAGCTATTCTGGCCTATATAGAGACGTGCCGTTGTGTGTTTAGCACGGCCTGTCACTCGTACATAGTCGTTCTGCCCAGTATATAGCCGTACTGATGTGTGTTTAGCACGGCCTGTCACTCGTGCATAGCCGTTCTGGCCAGTATATAGCCGTACCGATGTGTGTTTAGCACGGTCTGTCACTCGTGCATAGCTATTCTGGCCTATATAGAGACGTGTCAATGTGTGTTTAGCACGGGCCTGTCACTCGTGCATAGCCGTTCTGCCCAGTATATAGCCGTACCGATGTGTGTTTAGCACGGCCTGTCACTCGTGCATAGCCGTTCTGGCGAGTATATAGCCGTACCGATGTGTGTTTAGCACGGCCTGTCACTCGTGCATAGCTATTCTGACCAATATAGAGACGTGCCGATGTGTGTTTAGCACGGCCCGTCACTCGTGCATGGCTGTTCTGGCCAGTATAGAGACGTACCGTTCTGTGTTTAGCACGGCCTGTCACTCGTACATAGCTGTTCTGCTCAGTATATAGCCGTACTGATGTGTGTTTAGCACGGCCTGTCACTCGTGCATAGCCGTTCTGGCCAGTATATAGCCGTACCGATGTGTGTTTAGCACAACCTGTCACTGGTGCATAGCTATTCTGGCCTACATAGAGACGTGTCGATGTGTGTTTAGCACGGCCTGTCACTCGTGCATAGCCGTTCTGGCCAGTATATAGCCGTACCGATGTGTGTTTAGCACGGCCTGTCACTCGTGCATAGCTATTCTGGCCTATATAGAGACGTGCCGATGTGTGTTTAGCACGGCCTGTCACTCATACATAGCCGTTCTGCCCAGTATATAGACGTGTCGATTTGTGTTTAGCACGGCCTGTCACTCGTACATAGTCGTTCTGCTCAGTATATAGCCGTACCAATGTGTGTTTAGCACGGCCTGTCACTCGTGCATAGCCGTTCTGGCCAGTATATAGCCGTACTGATGTGTGTTTAGCACGGCCTGTCACTCGTACATAGTCGTTCTGCCCAGTATATAGCCGTACTGATGTGTGTTTAGCACGGCCTGTCACTCGTGCATAGCCGTTCTGGCCAGTATATAGCCGTACCGATGTGTGTTTAGCACGGCCTGTCACTCGTGCATAGCTATTCTGGCCTATATAGAGACGTGTCGATGTGTGTTTAGCACGGCCTGTCACTCATACATAGTCGTTCTGCCCAGTATATAGCCTTACCGATGTGTGTTTAGCACGGCCTGTCACACATACATAGCCGTTCTGCCCAATATAGCCTTACCGATGTGTGTTTAGCACGGCCTGTCACACATACATAGCCGTTCTGCTCAGTATATAGCCGTACTGATGTGTGTTTAGCACGGCCTGTCACTCGTGCATAGCCGTTCTGCTCAGTATATAGCCGTACTGATGTGTGTTTAGCACGGCCTGTCACTCGTGCATAGCCGTTCTGCCCAGTATATAGCCGTACTGATGTGTGTTTAGCACGGCCTGTCACTCGTGCATAGCCGTTCTGCTCAGTATATAGCCGTACTGATGTGTGTTTAGCGCGGCCTGTCACTCGTACATAGTCGTTCTGCCCAGTATATAGCCGTACTGATGTGTGTTTAGCACGGCCTGTCACTCGTACATAGTCGTTCTGCCCAGTATATAGCCATACTGATGTGTGTTTAGCACGGCCTGTCACTCATACATAGTCGTTCTGCCCAGTATATAGCCATACTGATGTGTGTTTAGCACGGCCTGTCACTCGTGCATAGCCGTTCTGCCCAGTATATAGACGTGTCGATTTGTGTTTAGCACGGCCTGTCACTCGTACATAGTCGTTCTGCCCAGTATATAGCCATACTGATGTGTGTTTAGCACGGCCTGTCACTCATACATAGTCGTTCTGCCCAGTATATAGCCGTACTGATGTGTGTTTAGCACGGCCTGTCACTCGTACATAGTCGTTCTGCCCAGTATATAGCCGTACTGATGTGTGTTTAGCACGGCCTGTCACTCGTGCATAGCTATTCTGGCCTATATAGAGACGTGCCGTTGTGTGTTTAGCACGGCCTGTCACTCGTACATAGTCGTTCTGCCCAGTATATAGCCGTACTGATGTGTGTTTAGCACGGCCTATCACTCGTGCATAGCCGTTCTGGGCAGTATATAGCCGTACCGATGTGTGTTTAGCACGGCCTGTCACTCGTGCATAGCTATTCTGGCCTAAATAGAGACGTGCCGTTGTGTGTTTAGCACGGCCTGTCACTCGTACATAGTCGTTCTGCCCAGTATATAGCCGTACTGATGTGTGTTTAGCACGGCCTGTCACTCGTGCATAGCCGTTCTGCTCAGTATATAGCCGTACCGATGTGTGTTTAGCACGGCCTGTCACTCGTGCATAGCTATTCTGGCCTATATAGAGACGTGCCGTTGTGTGTTTAGCACGGCCTGTCACTCGTACATAGTCGTTCTGCCCAGTATATAGCCGTACCGATGTGTGTTTAGCACGGCCTGTCACTCGTGCATAGCTATTCTGGCCTATATAGAGATGTGTCGATGTGTGTTTAGCACAGCCTGTCACTCATACATAGCCGTTCTGCCCAGTATATAGACGTGTCATTTGTGTTTAGCACAGCCTGTCACTCGTACATAGTCGTTCTGCTCAGTATATAGCCGTACCAATGTGTGTTTAGCACGGTCTGTCACTCGTACATAGTCGTTCTGCTCAGTATATAGCCGTACTGATGTGTGTTTAGCGCGGCCTGTCACTCGTACATAGTCGTTCTGCCCAGTATATAGCCGTACTGATGTGTGTTTAGCGCGGCCTGTCACGCGTACATAGTCGTTCTGCTCAGTATATAGCCGTACCAATGTGTGTTTAGCACGGCCTGTCACTCGTACATAGTCGTTCTGCTCAGTATATAGCCGTACTGATGTGTGTTTAGCACGGCCTGTCACTCGTACATAGTCGTTCTGCTCAGTATATAGCCGTACCAATGTGTGTTTAGCACGGCCTGTCACTCGTACATTGTCGTTCTGCTCAGTATATAGCCGTAACAATGTGTGTTTAGCACGGCCTGTCACTCGTGCATAGCCGTTCTGCTCAGTTTATAGCCGTACCGATGTGTGTTTAGCACGGCCTGTCACTCGTGCATAGCTATTCTGGCCTATATAGAGACGTGCCGTTGTGTGTTTAGCACGGCCTGTCACTCGTACATAGTCGTTCTGCCCAGTATATAGCCGTACCGATGTGTGTTTAGCACGGCCTGTCACTCATGCATAGCTATTCTGGCCTATATAGAGACGTGTCGATGTGTGTTTAGCACAGCCTGTCACTCATACATAGCCGTTCTGCCCAGTATATAGACGTGTCGATTTGTGTTTAGTACAGCCTGTCACTCGTACATAGTCGTTCTGCTCAGTATATAGCCGTACCAATGTGTGTTTAGCACGGCCTGTCACTCGTACATAGTCGTTCTGCTCAGTATATAGCCGTACTGATGTGTGTTTAGCGCGGCCTGTCACTCGTACATAGTCCTTCTGCCCAGTATATAGCCGTAGTGATGTGTGTTTAGCGCGGCCTGTCACGCGTACATAGTCGTTCTGCTTAGTATATAGCCGTACCAATGTGTGTTTAGCACGGCCTGTCACTCGTACATAGTCGTTCTGCTCAGTATATAGCCGTACTGATGTGTGTTTAGCACGGCCTGTCACTCGTACATAGTCGTTCTGCTCAGTATATAGCCGTATCAATGTGTGTTTAGCACGGCCTGTCACTCGTACATAGTCGTTCTGCCCAGTATATAGACGTGTCGATGTGTGTTTAGCACGGCCTGTCACTCGTACATAGTCGTTCTGCCCAGTATATAGACGTGTCGATGTGTGTTTAGCACGGCCTGTCACTCGTACATAGTCGTTCTGCCCAGTATATAGACGTGTCAATGTGTGTTTAGCACGGCCTGTCACTCGTACATAGTCGTTCTGCCCAGTATATAGACGTGTCGATGTGTGTTTAGCACGGCCTGTCACTCGTACATAGTCGTTCTGCTCAGTATATAGCCGTACTAATGTGTGTTTAGCACGGCCTGTCACTCGTACATAGTCGTTCTGCTCAGTATATAGCCGTACTGATGTGTGTTTAGCGCGGCCTGTCACTCGTACATAGTCGTTCTGCCCAGTATATAGCCGTACTGATGTGTGTTTAGCACGGCCTGTCACTCGTACATAGTCGTTCTGCTCAGTATATAGCCGTACTGATGTGTGTTTAGCGCGGCCTGTCACTCGTACATAGTCTTTCTGCTCAGTATATAGCCGTACTGATGTAATAATAATAATAATAATAATAATAAATGTTTTATTGCATATTTTTACATTTGTATAATGCATCGCAATCGTCATTACTATAAAATATTTAAACTAAGCTAAAATTATTCATCCACGCTTACATCCAGATCCACATTCATACATACAATAAGCATGCATTCACACACCCATTCTTTCAAAAAAAGAAAAAAAATGTTTCCCACTCAGCCAGTCTACTCTTGAAATTTTACTAGATCTCCCAGTTATGTGCCAAAAACTCGTCCGAACTGTAGAATGCCTCTGCAATCAACACTTGCTTCAGACGAGATTTGAACGCCTTCAGCGTAGGAGCACATTTGATTGAATTTGGCAGCTTGTTGACAAATTGAACACCTGCCTGTGCGGGCAATCGTTCGTAAGCTACCGTCCTGTGTTTCCCAGTTCGGTAGTTACCCCTGCCTCTAGTCTCATAAGAGTGTATGTCGCAACCTCTTATGGACTCGCATTTTGATTTAAAAAAGAGACATGTTTCAAGAATGTAGAGGCAGGGTAATGTCAACAAGTTCAGGGTTTTGAATGTTGCTCTGCACGACTCTCTCTGCCTAAGTTTTGCGATTATTCGAACCGCTCTTTTTTGAAGAACAAAAATTCTTGAGAGGTTCACGTTGGAGCAACCTCCCCACACCGCCAGTCCGTAGGAGAGATGTGGGTAAATTACTCCGTAGTACGCCGTCATCAGTACCTGAGTTGGGCAATACTCTGACAGTTTTCTCAAAACATAAATTCCTGAGGACAGTTTTGAGCAAACGTGGTCTACTTGGCAATCCCAAGTCAATCCTTGATCTAGGTATATTCCTAGGAATTTGGCTGAGTAGACCTCTTCGATCTCAGTTTCATCCAGCATGACTGTAGGTATCTCTGAGTCTTTTTGACGCAAACCAAATTTGATGAAGTTTGATTTTGTTGGGTTGGTTTTGAGGTTGAGATTATTGAAATGTTGGATTGCGCTGTTGAGCTCCAAAAAGGTCACCTTTTCGAGCTCTTGGATGGTTTTTGCGTTCATGCAGAGTGTCGTGTCATCTGCATATTGGACAATTTGTCCTTGTTGTGCGGATGAGGCAACATCGTTGACGTAGATCAAGAAGAGCAGCGGACTAAGTATAGAGCCTTGTGGGACCCCATAATTTAGCCACTCCTCTCCCGACCGAGTTTCAGAAATTCCAACGAATTGTGTTCTATTACTGAGATACGATTCAAGCCATTTGAGAGGCACTCCTCGTATCCCGTAATGTTCAAGTTTGTATAGAAGCAGACAATGATCAACGCAGTCAAAGGCTTTTGACAAGTCAAGGAAAACACTGAGTGTCTCTCTTCGACTTTCAATTCCATCTACTATCATTTCTACTAGACGCGTTACTGCGTCTGTAGTCGATTTACCACTTCGAAATCCGAACTGGTTGTTTGATAGCAGATTGTGCCTATCGAGAAAATCCACACATCTTGTGAGAAAGACTTTTTCAAAGATTTTGCTGAAGATTGGAAGCATTGAAATTGGGCGGTAATTTTGGGGAGAGAGGGGGTCGCCCTTTTTAAATATTGGGGATACCTTTGCCTTTTTGAGCGAGGACGGAAAGGTTCCCGATGTGAAAGAGTGGTTGATCAGGTGTTCCAATGGTCCCAACAGGTGTTGAGAACAGTTTTTGAGGAGCCACGTGGACAAATGATTTGAATCGTTCGATTTTTTTGACTGAAGGTCTCTGATCACCCGGTCAATTTCCAGTTGAGAGACTGGGGCCAACGCCATTGAGGCTGCTGGACTCTGCACTCGAGGCGGGAGAGGCTGTCGCGGAGTAGGACCAAGCCCTTGGTCCACTCCGACCGAGGCAAAAAATTTGTTGAACTCATCCGCGACCTTAAGAGGGTCTTGAATGCGTTCATTTCCAATTTCCAGTTCAATTCGTTTGTTTGTGGGTGGTTTTTTATTGTTAATGACGGCCCATGCAGTTTTTGAGATGTTTTTGGACGTGAGCAGAGTTTTATTTACATCATAGGCCTTTGCAGCTCTGATGACTTTCCTATAGATTCGTTTGTAATTTTGAAAAAAGAGAACGAATTCTGGATTTGTTGAGCACTTCTTAATTTCGGAGAGAAATAATAAATTCTCCCTCGAAACTAGGATACCTTTGGTAATCCATGTGCACAATTTTTTCCTCGGCTTTTGTTTGATTTGTTTCATGGGGCAGCTCACGTTTAAATGGTAACTAAATGTTGATTCGAAGATTTCAAATTGTTTATCAATGTGTGTTTAGCGCAGCCTGTCACTCGTACATAGTCGTTCTGCTCAGTATATAGCCGTACCAATGTGTGTTTAACACGGCCTGTCACTCGTACATAGTCGTTCTGCCCAGTATATAGCCGTACTGATGTGTGTTTAGCGCGGCCTGTCACTCGTACATAGTCGTTCTGCCCAGTATATAGCCGTACCGATGTGTGTTTAGCGCGGCCTGTCACTCGTGCATAGTCGTTCTGCTCAGTATATAGCCGTACTGATGTGTGTTTAGCACGGCCTGTCAATCGTACATAGTCGTTCTGCTCAGTATATAGCCGTACCGATGTGTGTTTAGCACGGCCTGTCACTCGTACATAGTCGTTCTGCCCAGTATATAGCCGTACTGATGTGTGTTTAGCGCGGCCTGTCACTCGTACATAGTCGTTCTGCTCAGTATATAGCCGTACCGATGTATGTTTAGCACGGCCTGTCACTCGTGCATAGCTATTTTGGCCAATATAGAGACGTGCCGATGTGTGTTTAGCACGGCCTGACACTTGTACATAGCCGTTCTGCCCAATATAGCCATACCGATGTGTGTTTAGCACGGCCTGTCACTCGTGCATAGCTATTCTGGCCAATATAGAGACGTGCCGTTGTGTGTTTAGCACGGCCTGTCACTCGTACATAGCCGTTCTGCTCAGTATATAGCCGTACCGATGTGTGTTTAGCACGGCCTGTCACTCGTGCATAGCTATTCTGGCCAATATAGAGACGTGCCGTTGTGTGTTTAGCACGGCCTGTCACTCGTACATAGCCGTTCTGCTCAGTATATAGCTGTACCGATGTGTGTTTAGCACGGCCTGTCACTCGTGCATAGCTATTCTGGCCAATATAGAGACGTGCTGTTGTGTGTTTAGCACGGCCTGTCACTCGTACATAGCCGTTCTGCTCAGTATATAGCCGTACCGATGTGTGTTTAGCACGGCCTGTCATTCGTGCATAGCTATTCTAGCCAACATAGAGACGTGCCGTTGTGTGTTTAGCACGGCCTGTCACTCGTACATAGCCGTTCTGCTCAGTATATAGCCGTACCGATGTGTGTTTAGCACGGCCTGTCACTCGTGCATAGCTATTCTGGCCAATATAGAGACGTACCGTTGTGTGTTTAGCACGGCCTGTCACTCGTACATAGCCGTTCTGGCCAATATAGAGACGTGCCGATGTGTGTTTAGCACGGCCTGTCACTCGTGCATGGCCGTTCTCGCCAGTATAGAGACGTACCAAGTAACGCGATGAGCCAGCCGGTGACAGAACCACCTGGACGTGTCAACAGATAGTGGCCATTTTATCAGGAGGCCCAATCTTGTTGAATGCAGCTCAAGCTTGTTTCAGGGGCTTAGCCCTAAGCCTCCCCCCTCCCAACAGTCAGCTGTTTTACCGACCACAAGCCACAAGCTGCTCTCATCAAATCCGCATCACCATCACTCACTTCACATCTTTATTCCCACGTCTATGCTAATGTCCCGTGTTAGACTCGAGTGGGTTTTAATGTGGGATACGATTGGGAGCCAACTCTTCTCGCATTTGTGGTACAATTGGATGGTTCTATGTAAACAAACGGCCAGCGGGATTTTAAACACATTAGATTATGATTGTAAACTCATTCATGTTACTTACAGTTAACCCCAACCTAAGTGACAGAAGGTCAAAATACATTCGAGTTACAACAGACTGCTAATAAGATGTGTATTAGTCTTAACTAGAATTGTTAATCTAAACTCAAACATAGAGTACTTCAATCCACCACTTACACGCTGCTGTAGCCATCAATTAGCCTACATGGTTGACGATATACTTCTATGTAAATAAATATGATATTAACGAAACAGTGTCTTAGCATTTTATAGAGTGAAGTAAAATCATGAAACTATGTTTGAAAACTGAAACAAGATTATTTTCCGCTTTGTTTACTCAATTTGCACTGAGGACATATGCCTGGACACTTTAACTGAACATGGACGTAATGAATATAAACATTAAATCTACTTTGAAACATTAAAATCTGCTTCATCACACGACGTACCATCACAAAAACGTACTAACGCTTTAAACACATCTACGTACAAACGCTTGAGGGTTCAATCATCTTAACGTGTAAACTCTAGAAAAACTAACCACATTTTGCATCTAAACACCATATCGAACAATTACTTGAGTGCTCAACCATCACAACGTACAAACTCTTGAGAGTGCAATAATAACGTTTAGACACTTGATACCCCAGTCACCTTTTACAACGTAAAATTACTTATTTGAAAGTCGAATCATCACACTGTGCAAACTCTTGAGACCCCTTTCACTTTTCCCAGCGTATAATTGCTTGATAGATCAATCATCACTATGTACAAACTCTTGATAGTGCAATAACAACGTTTACAATCTTGAGACCCCAATTACCTTTAATAATATACAATTACTTGAGAGTTCAATCATCACAATGTACTAACTCTGAGAGTGTAATAACGATGTTTACAATCTTGAGACCCCAATTACCTTTTATAATATACAATTACTTGATAGTTCAATCATCACAATGTACTAACTCTGAGAGTGTAATAACGACGTTTACAATCTTAGACCCCAATTACCTTTTATAATATACAATTACTTGAGAGTTCAATCATCACAATGTACTAACTCTGAGAGTGTAATAACGACGTTTACAATCTTGAGACCCCAATTACCTTTTATAATTTACAATTACTTGATAGTTCAATCATCACAATGTACTAACTCTGAGAGTGTAATAACGACGTTTACAATCTTGAGACCCCAATTACCTTTTATAATATACAATTACTTGAGAGTTCAATAATTACAATGTACTAACTCTGAGAGTGTAATAACGACGTTTACAATCTTGAGACCCCAATTACCTTTTATAATATACAATTACTTGAGAGTTCAATCATTACAATGTACTAACTCTGAGAGTGTAATAACGACGTTTACAATCTTGAGACCCCAATTACCTTTTATAATATACAATTACTTGAGAGTTCAATCATCACAATGTACTAACTCTGAGAGTGTAATAACGACGTTTACAATCTTGAGACCCCAATTACCTTTTATAATTTACAATTACTTGATAGTTCAATCATCACAATGTACTAACTCTGAGAGTGTAATAACGACGTTTACAATCTTGAGACCCCAATTACCTTTTATAATATACAATTACGTGAGAGTTCAATTATCACAATGTACTAACTCTGAGAGTGTAATAACGACGTTTACAATCTTGAGACCCCAATTACCTTTTATAATATACAATTACTTGAGAGTTCAATAATCACAATGTACTAACTCTGAGAGTGTAATAACGACGTTTACAATCTTGAGACCCCAATTACCTTTTATAATATACAATTACGTGAGAGTTCACTCATCACGATGTACTAACTCTGAGAGTGTAATAACGACGTTTACAATCTTGAGACCCCAATTACCTTTTATAATATACAATTGCTTGAGAGTTCAATAATCACAATGTACTAACTCTGAGAGTGTAATAACGACGTTTACAATCTTGAGACCCCCATTAACCTTTTATAATATACAATTACTTGATAGTTCAATCATTACAATGTACTAACTCTGAGAGTGTAATAACGACGTTTACAATCTTGAGACCCCCATTAACCTTTTATAATATACAATTACTTGATAGTTCAATCATTACAATGTACTAACTCTGAGAGTGTAATAACGACGTTTACAATCTTGAGACCCCCATTAACCTTTTATAATATACAATTACTTGATAGTTCAATCATTACAATGTACTAACTCTGAGAGTGTAATAACGACGTTTACAATCTTGAGACCCCCATTAACCTTTTATAATATACAATTACTTGATAGTTCAATCATTACAATGTACTAACTCTGAGAGTGTAATAACGACGTTTACAATCTTGAGACCCCCATTAACCTTTTATAATATACAATTACTTGAGAGTTCAATAATTACAATGTACTAACTCTGAGAGTGTAATAACGACGTTTACAATCTTGAGACCCCAATTACCTTTTATAATATACAATTACTTGATAGTTCAATCATCACTATGTACTAACTCTGAGAGTGTAATAACAACGTTTACAATCTTGAGACCCCCATTAACCTTTTATAATATACAATTACTTGAGAGTTCAATAATTACAATGTACTAACTCTGAGAGTGTAATAACGACGTTTACAATCTTGAGACCCCCATTAACCTTTTATAATATACAATTACTTGATAGTTCAATAATTACAATGTACTAACTCTGAGAGTGTAATAACGACGTTTACAATCTTGAGACCCCTATTACCTTTTATAATATACAATTACTTGATAGTTCAATCATTACAATGTACTAACTCTGAGAGTGTAATAACGACGTTTACAATCTTAGACCCCAATTACCTTTTATAATATACAATTACTTGAGAGTTCAATAATTACAATGTACTAACTCTGAGAGTGTAATAACGACGTTTACAATCTTGAGACCCCAATTACCTTTTATAATATACAATTACTTGATAGTTCAATCATCACTATGTACTAACTCTGAGAGTGTAATAACAACGTTTACAATCTGGAGACCCCAATTACCTTTTATAATATACAATTACTTGAGAGGTCAATCATCACAATTTACTAACTCTGAGAGTGTAATAACGACGTTTAAACTCTTGAGACCCCAATTACCTTTTATAATATACAATTACTTGAGAGTTCAATCATCACAATTTACTAACTCTGAGAGTGTAATAACGACGTTTACAATCTTGAGACCCCAATTACCTTTTATAATATACAATTACTTGAGAGTTCAATTATCACAATTTACTAACTCTGAGAGTGTAATAACGACGTTTAAACTCTTGAGACCCCAATTACCTTTTATAATATACAATTACTTGATAGTTCAATCATCACAATGTACTAACTCTGAGAGTGTAATAACGACGTTTACAATCTTAGACCCCAATTACCTTTTATAATATACAATTACTTGAGAGTTCAATCATCACAATTTACTAACTCTGAGAGTGTAATAACGACGTTTAAACTCTTGAGACCCCAATTACCTTTTATAATATACAATTACTTGATAGTTCAATCATCACAATGTACTAACTCTGAGAGTGTAATAACGACGTTTACAATCTTAGACCCCAATTACCTTTTATAATATACAATTACTTGAGAGTTCAATCATCACAATTTACTAACTCTGAGAGTGTAATAACGACGTTTACAATCTTAGACCCCAATTACCTTTTATAATATACAATTACTTGAGAGTTCAATCATCACAATTTACTAACTCTGAGAGTGTAATAACGACGTTTAAACTCTTGAGACCACAGTCACCATTCACAACGTACAATTCCTTAAGAGTTAAATTTTTAAAATGTACAAACACTTTGAGAGTGCAATCAGCAATAGCCACAACGAGCACAAACTATAGAGAGATCTCAGTCATGTTCACAAAGCATCTAATGCAGACGTTCATATACTAAATTTGCATTTTATATTTCGTATAACTACGAGTACAAATATAGTTTTTTACTTAAACACGTCATAGAGTCCTTATTATTGTTAAAGTGATTCATTAACGTATCAAATAAAATTATCGGTCGAGTATTTGACTTATTCTATAATTTGAATTTATCACTAATATATTTGTTTATTCGACATCTTTTTTTAATATAATTTTTTAACAACAAGTTACCAATTGTAAATATTTGTTGTCTTTATGAAAATAAGCCTTTAAAAGTCCCAACAATTGTATTTTTCAACGAGCTTCAAGAATTTGGAGAAAAGTCTTGATGAAGAGAGCTAAGGCAAAGGGAGTGGACTCATTATAGGTCTTTGTCTGGAGGTGCCCGTGACGTCAGCAGCTCCAGGAGGACCTCTCCAGCACGTGGTCTATCAGGGAGTCATCTACTCTGCTCCCTTCACACGACATGTGGGGTCATACACATTGAACATTGAACAGTATCGATTGGTAGCAGGGGGTTTTCTTAATATGTTTTTATCGCCTTCTGAGCATTTCAGTCTCCGACGAAATTAGTTAGTTGTGTTGAACATTCGAATGATTTTTTTGATAATTCCTTTATCTAAAAATGAAGGACTAACCAATGATTCAAAATGGTGAAACCGAGCAGTTTATTTACTTGCTAGTAAATAAGCTACACAGTTCGTGACACTGCATATTTAGAAATTTTGTTCATATTCGTCTTCAGGCTTCGGTCAATATTAATAAACATTATGTTTGTTGTATATTTATAATATATTTTATTAGTTGATAACTTACGGCAGTATCTCTGACTTTACCATTAGGAAGAACAGATTTAGTTTTACATTAATTACTTTCATTTTTATCTCATATAATGCAACTATGTTTGAAAACTAAAACAAAATTATTTTCCGCTCTGTTTACTCAATTTGCACTAAAGACATATGCCTTTTGAATCAAATTTACTTTTATTATACATAACTATATGTAAATACCGTAAGTAGGTGTTATTTTATCAATTAACAAGGGGCTTGGTGTATACAAACATAGTCGTGCTGTCTAGTCGGATGTAAACCCAATATTACACTCTGAAGTAACAAGGGGCTTGGTGTATACAAATATTGTCGTGGTGTCTAGTCGGCTGTAAACCGAACATTACACTCTGAAGTAACAAGGGGCTTGCTGTATACAAATATTGTCGTGGTGTCTAGTCGGCTGTAAATCCAACATTACACTCTGAAGTAACAAGGGGCTTGCTGTATACAAACCTTGTCGTGGTTAGTCGGCTGTAAATCCAACATTACACTCTGAAGTAACAAGGGGCTTGCTGTATACAAGCCTTGTCGTGGTTAGTTGGCTGTAAACCCAACATTACACTCTGAAGTAACAAGGGGCTTGCTGTATACAAATATTGTCGTGGTGTCTAGTCGGCTGTAAACCCAACATTACACTCCGAAGTAACAAGGGGCTTGCTGTACACAAACATTGTCGTGGTGTCTAGTCGGCTGTAAACCGAACATTACACTCTGAAGTAACAAGGGGCTTGGTGTATACAAATATTGTCGTGGTGTCTAGTCGGCTGTAAACCGAACATTACACTCTGAAGTAACAAGGGGCTTGCTGTATACAAATATTGTCGTGGTGTCTAGTCGGCTGTAAATCCAACATTACACTCTGAAGTAACAAGGGGCTTGCTGTATACAAACCTTGTCGTGGTTAGTCGGCTTTAAATCCAACATTACACTCTGAAGTAACAAGGGGCTTGCTGCATACAAACAATGTCGTGGTGTCTAGTCGGCTGTAAACCCACCATTACATTCTGAAGTAACAAGGGGCTTGCTGTATACAAATATTGTCGTGGTGTCTAGTCGGCTGTAAACCCAACATTACACTCCGAAGTAACAAGGGGCTTGCTGTACACAAACATTGTCGTGGTGTCTAGTCGGCTGTAAACCGAACATTACACTCTGAAGTAACAAGGGGCTTGCTGTATACAAGCCTTGTCGTGGTTAGTTGGCTGTAAACCCAACATTACACTCTGAAGTAACAAGGGGCTTGCTGTATACAAACATTGTCGTGGTGTCTAGTCGGCTGTAAACCGAACATTACACTCTGAAGTAACAAGGGGCTTGCTTTATACAAACCTTGTCGTGGTTAGTCGGCTTTAAATCCAACATTACACTCTGAAGTAACAAGGGGCTTGCTGCATACAAACAATGTCGTGGTGTCTAGTCGGCTGTAAACCCACCATTACACTCTGAAGTAACAAGGGGCTTGCTGTATACAAATATTGTCGTGGTGTCTAGTCGGCTGTAAACCCAACATTACACTCCGAAGTAACAAGGGGCTTGCTGTACACAAACATTGTCGTGGTGTCTAGTCGGCTGTAAACCGAACATTACACTCTGAAGTAACAAGGGGCTTGCTGTATACAAATATTGTCGTGGTGTCTAGTCGGCTGTAAACCCAACATTACACTCTGAAATAAAAGGGGCTTGCTGTATACAAACCTTGTCGTGGTGTCTAGTCGGCTGTAAACCGAACATTACACTCTGAAGTAACAAGGGGCTTGCTGCATACAAACAATGTCGTGGTGTCTAGTCGGCTGTAAACCCAACATTACACTCTGAAGTAAAAGGGGCTTGCTGTATACAAACCTTGTCGTGGTGTCTAGTCGGCTGTAAACCCAACATTACACTCTGAAGTAACAAGGGGCTTGCTGTATACAAACATTGTCGTGGTGTCTAGTCGGCTGTAAATCCAACATTACACTCTGAAGTAACAAGGGGCTTGCTTTATACAAACATTGTCGTGGTGTCTAGTCGGCTGTAAACCCAACATTACACTCTGAAGTAAAAGGGGCTTGCTGTATACAAATATTGTCGTGGTGTCTAGTCGGCTGTAAACCCAACATTACACTCTGAAATAAAAGGGGCTTGCTGTATACAAACCTTGTCGTGGTGTCTAGTCGGCTGTAAACCCAACATTACACTCTGAAGTAACAAGGGGCTTGCTGTATACAAACATTGTCGTGGTGTCTAGTCGGCTGTAAACCCAACATTACACTCTGAAGTAACAAGGGGCTTACTGCATACAAATATTGTCGTGGTGTCTAGTCGGCTGTAAATCCAACATTACACTCTGAAGTAAAAGGGGTTTGCTGTATACAAACCTTGTCGTGGTGTCTAGGCGGCTGTAAACCAAACATTACACTCTGAAGTAACAAGGGGCTTGCTGTATACAAACATTTTCGTACTGTCTAGTCAGCTGTAAACCCAACATTACACTCTGTAGAAACTTTACATTGTACTACTTCCTCAAGGATACGATTACAATCATGATTTTTTAATATAATCAGTTTTAAACTAGAGGACACTCCTGCACGTTCCCGTGCCAACCCCGACACTCGCTGTACTCATGTCACTTCGACCTTCAGCCTACTTCAGCCTAGTAGGCAAGTAACTTTTGACTACAAATATTTTATATATATCACTGATTCTCCAACTTCCCATGTAGATAGAAAGCTGAAATTTCTTAAACTGTTTCTTTAGGTCTTAAATAGGACAACTAAAGTATTTTCATTTTGATAAAGTACTCCTAAGGGATAGATACCGTCCATATAAGATTGTTCCATAAGATAAAATTGGGTTGATATTAGTAAATAAATAACAGCTGTTTTGTAAATAAATAAACATTTTTATTTTGTATGTTTGACATTATAGTATTGATGCATTTTTAATATTATACTATGAGTTTAATATTCAGCTGTCAAAAAAAAAAAAAAAAAAAAAAAAAAAAAAAAAAAAAAAAAAATGAAATGAACTCGTTTGAAATAGGCTAATTAATACCACGGTATTTTATACTGTGGTAATACCATCAGGTATTTATTCTATATACTAAAACAATCGGGTCATTTAGTTCACTCACTTTCTGAACACTGTACTGCCAGATACCTTAACCGGTTCAGTAACATTTCGTCCCGCTGCCAATTTCCTAGAAAAAAATGAACATTTCGTCCCGCTCAGTTTTACAAATTATTAAGCCAACTAATAAAGTAACATCTCGTCCCGACGAAAGTTTGACAATGGTTGAGGAACGCAACTCAGGTAAACGAAGGTCCTCTGTGTCTTTGCGGTGGCACTCGAGGTGCGACATGGACTACCTGTGTTAATCCCAGCGACCCAAAGGGCCATAAAACTGGCACTCGAGCTGCGACATGCCACCTCAGGTAGCCCGGCGAAGGGTTGCGGGGTTGTAGACGCGCTCTCTCTCTCTGTCCATATATATACACAAAATAGGACCTACGTTACTAGGATAATCACACCATTTCAATAACAGTAATTAAATACAGACTTTTACACTTAAAAGGAATCAATATTTTCCGGAAATACAATTATTTTTATTTCAATAAAAAGTAGTAGAACAATAATTTTTTCTGGACACTCCGATCTGCTTTACATAGCTAAATAGATTATTATTATTAGCTAACCTAACCTAACCTTTTTTTTAACAACCTAACAACCAAATTTTTAAACTATTTGACGCCGTGAAACATTTTTATTGTAATAAATTTCTTTGTTTAAGTTAAACTATAAATTGTCATTGAGCGATGATTAATTATTGAATCATCGTTAATCATGTGTCTCATTGTATGGCTGTAGTTTTCAGATAATTTTATCACTGTAAATATATCAACTATTAGCCGCCAGACCAACACGGCCACACTACTAGCCGAAGCGCCATGTCGCACCTCGAGTGTTAGTTTTGGGTTCTCTTTCGCTGCATGTCGCACCTCGAGTGTCCAATTATGACCCTCAGGTAGTCCATGTTGCACCTCGGGTGCCCCCGTCTTTGCGCCCTCTCCCAGCTGGGGAATCTCCGTGGTATCCAGGAACGCAACGCAGGTAAACAAAGGTTCACGACTTCTATACCTTTGTACTCAGCTGGGGAATCTCCTTGGAATGTCGCCCCTTTGGTGGACACTGCGATGTTTATCTTTAGTCCTACGCTTAACTTCAAGAAGTAAACATCTGTGCAGTTATGGAGTTCTCTACAACTACAAGAGGTCAACCGTGTTTGCTTTTAAACGGATTTCGTTTTACAAAGAAGAAGGAGAAGAAGTGCGGTGAAGTTGTGTGGCGTTGTGCCAATCGTTCATGTAACGGGAAAGTGCTAACCAATAACAGTTACATTATTAAAGAAGAGATTCATACGTGTGTGCCCGATGTAGCTGGAATTGATGTACAGAAGGCTGTAGGACAGGCAAAGAAGAGAGCCCGTGAGGAGTCTGATAGATCAATATCACAGGTAGGTTTATAATTTCACTCGTGTTTTTTTCTTATACACTTTCTTAAATTACGTGATAGTTTTTAAAGTAGGTATCTAAATACAACCAATTATATAAAAAATAACTGTTATATTACGTAACTCTAGCTATGAAAAAAAGCAAGAGAACAATGTATATTAACACTATAAGTTTAATGAATTTTAGAGACTTTCATCTTTTTCACTTAATAGCAATTTTTAATTTATTTAAAAGTTGGGGGTTTGATTTTGAAAGAAATGGTATTAACAAATTATAATCAGACTAAAACTAAACACTTTTTATCATACTGAATCTTTATACTAACATATAAGTTGTACATTTTCTATTCGATAAATAATTCAGAATACATTTTCCTACTACTGGATATTGAATTTTTAAATTCTTAGATAAACTTTTACCTGTTCAATATCCTTTGATTTCTGGTACGACGACCGGTTTCGTGACAAGTCACATCATCAGGTTGATCCTCGGTTTAACGACTCGTCATAAACTTAAATTTGACACAAAACACAACGAAAACATCAACAAAACACTAAAAACAGTATATTCAAACATAAATTCAGATCTCGAGATCGAACTCATCGCGGTGCGTTCACGCATTGCATCGAACCGGCAGCGACTCTGAGTGCACGTACCGCGATGAGTTCAACCTACACTCTTCAAAGGCAGTTGTACGATTCATTATGTTGGAATTTTTCCTTTTGTACTGCTCGTGAGGTCTACTGTTCACAGAACTACTAGTTATTTTCTTTTTCAGATCTATCACGACGAGTTCACAGAACTGCAGCAGACTGGGTACGAGCTCGTAACCAAGGTACCCCAGTACAATCATCTTAAAGTAACACTACACAGACAGCGGAGGGCGGAAGTCCAGACTGAACCTAAGTATCGAGAGGATGTGAACTTGGACAACGAAGTGTTGTTGATGTCAGATAGGAACTCTTCTGTTAGCTGACGAATGTGAAGGTGAACGGATGTTAATATTCGCAAGTTCAAAGGGAAAGGAAGCCCTTAAATGTGCAAGAAATGTTTTTTTAGAGGAACTTTCAAGAGTGCCAGCAAACAATTCGCTCAGCTGTACACACTCCATGTGGACCTGGGAAGCAGTAAGGAGGAAACTAATGTAGCGCCAGTAGTTTTTGCTTTGCTGCTCAACAAAAGAAAAGAGATCTATATTCGCTTGTTTCGAACAATTCTGCAAGCTGTGCCAGAATGGAATCCCCAAACTGTTAATATCGATTTTGAAGTGGGAGCGATCGAAGCGCTAAAATATGTGTTTCCAGGTATCGAAATACAAGGGTTTTGCTTCCACTTTTCACAATGCATTTGGAGAAAAGTGCAAGAAATCGGCCTTTCGGTGAACTACAAGGAGAATTTGGCAATTCGATCCTCAATCAGGAAGTGTTTGGCCCTGGCATTCCTAACC
The DNA here is from genome assembly GCA_035578905.1 of Stictocephala bisonia. Classification (NCBI taxonomy): domain Eukaryota; kingdom Metazoa; phylum Arthropoda; class Insecta; order Hemiptera; family Membracidae; genus Stictocephala; species Stictocephala bisonia. The sequence continues at coordinate 1,717,177 of JAQJVL010000089.1, read as the reverse complement.
CCAGCAGATGTAGAGAGGGGTTGGTTAATTGTCCATAGCAGTGCAGAACCGAATTAAAAACTGACAACATTCTTTGACTACTTTGTAACTCAATGGTTAGACAACCCAACGGTGCCCATTTCAATGTGGAACTGCCACAAGCGAAGGCATAGAACAAACAACGTTGTCGAGGGGTGGAATCACCGAATCAATGCCATTATGGGTAAACCACACCCCCACGTAAGAAAACTAGTTTTATGTCTAAAAAAGGAAGCAGAGGCATTAGACTTGAAGATTATGAGGTTGGATCTCCAATTAGAGGGGGTAAAAAGAAAGAAGGCCTACGTGAAGATGGACGATCGCATTCAGAGAGCTACAGAAGACTTGGAAAAAGCGGGAGACTTAGACAAATTTTTAAGGAATGTTTCATATTTCGTGCAAATGAAATAACATAAGCATTGCGGTGCAAAACGTGGCCATGTTGTGTTTTCCCAGGTTCATTTTTAGGAAAGATACTTCCTAGGTTTGATTAATGTCAATAATTTTACTATGTGTGTAGCTTCTATGTTGTAGTGTAATTTTTCCTTTTAAGAATGATGATTTTTTTCCAGTTTGTTGAAATTACGTTTTACTACATTATTTATGTGTTACTCAACTAAGTATCAAGTTTTTACGTTTTGTCATGATGATGTTCTAAAGAATGCAAATAGTATGTTGTAAATATATTATACTTAGGATTTTCGCCCTTTTACCAAATTAATTGAAAAGGTATACAGATTTCATAGATTTTTGTGATGTAGTGTTACATTTTTGTTTTGTTTTTTGTTTGTTTGTAATTTTCAGTATAACATTAACAAAATTGCTTCATTTATGTTCTTACTATGTTAATTAACTGGTTGCCAATTTGTTTTATTAAATAAAAACAACATATTTTGAAACAGAAATGACTGGTGTTAAACTTTTTTTACTTTTATTCCCCATGTAGAACTTAAGATTTAAGCTGTGACGATAAATTGAAATTTTCCAATTTCAAAGATGAATTTCAGTGATTTAATAACTATTTTAACACTATACTGAATAAAATTTTGAAATAATTTAATAAATTTAGCAAATTTAAAAGCATCATATCTAGTTTTGATTTTAAAAGTTTATAAAATCAATAATTTTTTACCCAATTTAAATTGTTTCTTAATAAACTATGTATATTTTATATTTTTCATTTCTTGATATCGATATTTATGGTTTTTTTATGAAATCAAACAGTTACTATTTTTTTCAAAATAAACTTTAAACCATGCAAGTTTTATTAAGGTAGTTGAAATTCTCGTCGGAAATATTTGTTTGAGGTCGTATATTTATTTTGCCCCGTTCTGGAAATAGTAGTGTTCTCATATTACTAATAGGGCTATTTTAAACACATATGTGAGTCCTATTTTTATATTGATTTTTATATCCGATTATATTGGATTTTAGTAGTCTATCATATGTACGTTAGTAATTTTGATATGTCGCCATGCCGTGAATTTAGGGTTTTAGTTATGTTTTTTACCTCTTTAGAAAGAGGATAACATCATCTAATAAACTGTGTTGTAAATTTTTTTAGATAAAAATGTGCCAATGTATTTTTTTAACGAGATAAAACCATAAATTAAAAACGAAAAGTTTAAGGCTTGGTGACATTATGAAATAAGGATTGTTCTTTTTACACTAAAGTCAGTATAGCTCAGGGTCTGCAGATATTTAAGTATTTTTAATTACCAACAGCTTTTATTTTCAATCTTTTTTACTATATAGACTGCCAACTTAATTTTTATTAGCTAAGGAATTGATAGTGTGCCGATTGATAGGAGGGCGGAAGACAAGCACAAGTATAAAACGTATGAGGGTCCTACAAACAGTTTTTGTAGACCTGTCAAACATACAATAGCATATGTGCCGGGACGAGATGTTACTAGTAGACAGGTAGAGAGTTCACACCTAGCCCCACGCCCGTGGAATCGGGACGAGATGTTACCGGGACGAAATGTTTACGACACCCCTTAACCGATTTTGATGAAATTTTTTATTCAAAAGATAATTTTTATTTCTAAGTGGTAACAGAGCTACATTTTTTAAATTCCCATAGGTTTTTGTCCTACATGGCGTGACAGCTGCAATGTTATTCTTACGGAGATTAATTTTAATTGATCAGCTGGTGGCATAAACAATGTTAAATGGTCCTAACAATTTGTTAGGTTAAACTTAGAAAGCAGCACAGTAAAATATCAAGTCAATTAATTATAAAAGAGCGAATATATATCTGTCTGTATGTAGCCTATGTTATCATCAGGCGTTAAATAACAAGAAAACGTTTGCTTTGTAATAATATTGGTTGTTAATAATTATTGTACTATAAATAGAGTGCAGTGAGTGAGCTACTGTTAATGAATTTAAATAATAATGATTTTACTTCATCCAGTTTAATTACTAATATTTGAAATCAAAAGTTACATGCCGAGGCGTCAGGGTCGGGGTTGGCACGCGAAACGTGTAGGGGTGTCCTCTAGTATTAATATATAATGTTAGACTGTGATTTTATATTTTTTTGCTCTTATCTTAATATATTCATTCAGCTAAATGAAAATTATCGTTTTAAGTATTGATAAGTCCGTTGTATTATGATTAAGGACTGCTCAGGACTATTGCAGTTTTAAATAACTATAGTTTATTACATTAAACTTAACTTACATTCAACATTAAATTTATTTATATCAGACATGGAATAGTTTCGAAATTACTGTATAAATAACAGTTGTTTTTGTTAAATCAATTTAAACACCAGCTGATATTAATCAAAGTCATTATTTCATAGACCGTATGTTTTAACCAAATTAATATTTGCAAGTGTACCATGCTAAAATTTTTAGTTCGTTATTTTCAAATATTTTTTTATTGAGCCATTAATTGATGTAATTTGAATATTACAAACTCTAGTCCAAACAAATCTTACGCTATCATGAACACATCTAATCCAGAAAGATCGGAGGTAAAAATGACTCCTACGAAAAACAAGGTTCAACCTGTAAACCCAGTAATATTGGACGCCCTGGATTTTCGACCCGAAGAAGCGAGTGACCAGGAAGTTAGAGCGTACGCCTCACATCTTCAGATTTTGCTAGAGAAAACCGTCAATTTGTTAGAGGAGAAAGACCGCCTATGCGAAAACCTGGAAAGACAGAACACATCGTTGCTCTTGCAGAAGAACTCTCTCAGGGACATCGTGCATGTCATTAAAGGGTTGATAGGTACGCAAATATCAGAGGTTGCATATATGCACGAACAAATTGACACCATGAAAGGGAGGATCATACTTGAGGGGGAGAGACAAGCAGAGAACCAGCAGAAGTTGGCTGCAAACTTGCCACCCAGTGATGACCAGGATAAGGCGTTGAAGAAGGAGGACAAAAAGCACAATGATCTCCAGATACAAGTACCAGACTTGCAACTTCCTTTAGATAAGGGAATAGGAGACACAACACAACCTTAGTGAAGTTTATAATAAAAGTAACAATTGGTGTAATATTTTAGCTACTTGAATTGCAAAATATACATTTAAGAAAATACACTGCATTCTTTTTTCTTGTAATTAAAAAATCTTACGTGGTAATTTCCTTATAGTTTGTTTTTTCGAGAAATTGAACATTTAGATATAATCACAACAGTAAGTGTATGGGTGGACGAGTGTGTGAGAGTGCCTTTACCGTGTAAGGGCGGGTGGGAGGGTCATCACTACTGAACTGTATGGATGGAGGTGGGTGGAAGTTTCATCATCAATGTACATGTATAGGTGGGTTGGAAGGATTGTTGTTTGTGGATCGTGTTGCAAAATCACTTCTCAAGATGCAACGTCAAGTTACGAGCAGTAATTTAAAAATGATCGTGAGTGTGATTGGTTGTGGTATTACCAATGAGTAGAACACTGTAAGCCTGTAATTCAACATCATAAAAGACAAAAGAAACAATCAGTTCAAAATACATTAAATTTGTCGATAAAGTAGTGGGTCAGTGAACCTTCCTCAGGTTGTCAGACGTCGCACATTTCATGAGCTCACTGGAGATACTGCGTGTATTAATTACATAACCTAACACATTGCGACGTTTCCATTTTAATTGCCATCGTGTTTATAACCAAGTAAATTGAAGTTAATTTACCGATATAACGTAGTTAATTTTTACAAATGAAGGGTACAGACATTATCAATGGCCAAAGTCCGGTCGCTATGTAAAAAACAGTGTTGGATCCTCAAAACTAAGGTGTCTCAATTCTAGTTAGTCCGATTATCTCTTCTCAAATATTAATGAGACACTCTTTAAAACTGGACTGTAGTGCAACTATCATGCCTTAAGACTGAAGTGTCTCCGATTATCTACCCTTAAATGTCAGTGAGACACCCTTTAGGACTGGACTGTAGTGCAACTGCCGTGCCTCAAGACTGAGATGTCTCCGATTTTCTACCCTAAATGTTAGTAAGACACCTTTTACGACTGGACTGTAGTGCAACTGTCGTGTCTCAAGACTGGAGTGTCTCCGATTATCTCCCCTTAAATATTAATGACATACCCTTTTGGACTGGACTGTAGCGCAACTCTCGTATCTCAAGACTGAGATGTCTCCGATTATCTCCCCTTAAATATTAGTGAGACGCCCTTTAGGACTGGACGGTAGTGCAACTGTAGTGCCTCAAGACTGAGGTGTCTCCGATTATCTACCCTTAAATATTAGTGAGACACCCTTTATGACTGGACTGTAGTGCAACTGTCGTGTCTCAAGACTGGGGTGTCTCTAATTATCTCCCCTTAAATATTAGTGACATACCCTTTAGGACTGGACTGTAATGCAACTCTCGTGTCTCAAGACTGAGATGTCTCCGATTATCTCCCCTTAAATATTAGTGAGACGCCCTTTAGGACTGGACTGTAGTGCCTCAAGACTGAGGTGTCTCCGATTATCTACCCTTAAATAATAGTGAGACGCCCTTTAAGACTGGATTTTAGTGCAACTGTCGTGCCTCAAGACTGAGGTGTCCCTAATTATCGACCCTTAAATATTAGTGAGACGCCCTTTAGGACTGGACTGTAGTGCAACTGTCGTGCCTCAAGACTGAGGTGTCTCAATCCTAGGTAAATAAGGGGGACAATGTGGGCGGACCAATACCAGTAGCGTTATGGGGCATTGTCTGCGAGTTATCACTGATTGCATCGATAAGGGATTTACGGTCCCACCTACTTTGAAACCGTTACCTCTCTATACAGCAACACACGTTGTGACATGGTCGGAGAGCAAAGCTTTTTTAAAATACTGGGTTTTACATAGTGATATTTTTGAAAATTAACTCCAGATCGGAAAAACAGGCATAGGCCTATACGATTTGGGCAAGCAGCTTACAATATCAGTTGTGATCGTGTTATAACATGAACTATCAACAACTGAATTAGCTTAAAGGCCATTCGTAAAAATTTAGAACACTAAATATGGAGAGTAAATTTAACAACTATCCACAGATAGTAATATTTTTTTTCTCTTAAAGTAAAAATTCAAGGTTCAGCAGCGTTTCATTGTTAGATGCATTGTTGCCGTATTGCTGCAAATACAACAAATTTGGTAAGACTATCGCTGTAGAATGTGAGAATGTGTGATAATTGTTTGCTCATTGCCATTAAACATTATTGTGTAGTATTGTAATTAAGTTATTATTGTTATGTTATGCTTCAATAATATTACGAACGGAGGGATATGTTTAAACAGATCTGTATAGAGTACTTGAACGATGTAATAAGTGTTGAGACTTGAGTAAGTGTAAGATACAAAGACGACTGTAGGCTAGACTTTGTCACTTAGGTTGACTGTCGTTCGATAGCTAGTGACAGTAAACCTAAGTGTAGTTTTTCTCGTGAAATACAAGTAGTTATATCTGGCCTAACATTCGTCGTGACTTCAGTCCCATCATGTCTTTCAATTTACCAGAACACAGGTTATCGCATATTCATCTTGATCACATTATGAGCATTCCCACCACCCGAGGGCAAGCCGTTCTGTTTCACCTGTATAGATAGATTTACTAAATGGCCTGAAGCTGCCATAATACCTCTGATGTCACTGCCAAATCCATCGTTAGGACTTTTGTGGATGTTTGGGTGGCTCGCTTTGGTGTTCCAGCTCGTATATCAATTGATCAGAAAATCAGTTTGAATCACGGTCCCTGAAAAGGTTTAAAGCGCTTGATATTGAACGTAATCACACCCTGGCCTAACATTCACAGAGAAATGGTATTCTTGAACGTCTTGAACGTACTCTCGTTGCAGCGATGATTTGTAATGGTTCAATAAGATGGACAGACAAACTTCCCCTTGTCCTTCTTAGACTCCACTCGTCTATTAAAAATGTATCTCCGGTTGAAAGGGTCTATGGACTAACGTTGTGTTACAGGCTGATTTATTTCCAACCAGAAGATTCTACTAAATTGGGACCTAAGTATATGCCAGGAAACTTCAGGAACGTCTCCGAGATCTCCGTCCCAGAACTAATTCACCGGCTCACGTCTTTGACAAGAGTTGATAGAGTAAAACACTCATTGCAAGCTCCTTATGAAGGTCCTTTTTCGGTTAAACAGATGGGTGACAACATTTCTAAACTTCTTTACAAAAATCGTCTTTGCATATAGGAATAAATCGCCTTAAAAGGCAGTCTATGATTATATACTTTGACTTTGAAGATCTATTACCCATCAACAAGCACCTCAACTTCTGGAACCGGTTTCCTCTATATCCCCCATAAATTAAAAATCTCTCGACATATCCGTCAACACACGCAATGGAACAAATGTAAAATTACCGGCCCTCCTACAGCGAGACTATGACTTACGGAGAACCCCTTGAGCGGGGAGCTGTACAGCGGTATACCCAACGAACACATAAGACCGATAGAAGGGGCATTAGAGCCCTGGGTTGATGCCGGCCCTACTACAACGAGATTATGACTTACGGAGAGCCTCTTGAGCGGGAAGCTGTACAACGGAATACCGTATACCCAATGAACACATAAGAACAATCGAAGGTGCATTAGAGCCCTGGGTTGATGCCGGCCCTACTACAGTGAGACAATTACTTACGGAGAGTCTCTTGAGCGGGGAGCTGTACAGCGGTATACCGTATATCGAACGAACACATAAGACCAATAGAAGATGCATTAGAGCCCTGGGTTGATGCCGGCCCTACTACAGCGAGACTACGACTTACGGAGAGCCTCTTGAGCGGGAAGCTGTACAGCGGTATACCGTATACCCAACGAACACATAAGACCGATAGAAGGGGCATTAGAGCCCTGGGTTGATGCCGGCCCTACTACAGCGAGACTATGACTAACGGAGAGCCTCTTGAGCGGGAAGCTGTGCAGCGGTATACCGTATACCCAACGAACACATAAAACCAATGTAAGGGGCATTAAAGCCCTGGGTTGATGCCGGCCCTACTAGAGCGAGACTATGACTTACGGAGAGCTTCTTGAGCGGGAAGCTGTACAGCGGTATACCGTATACCCAACGAACACATAAGACCAATAGAAGGGGCATTAGAGACCTGGGATGATGCCAGCCCTACTACAGCGAGACTATGACTTACGGAGAGTCTCTTGAGCGGGAAGTTGTACAGCGGTATACCGTATACCCAACGAACACATAAAACCAATGTAAGGGGCATTAGAGCGCTCGGTTGATGCCGGCCCTACTAGAGTGAGACTATGACTTACGGAGAGCCCCTTGAGCGGGAAGCTGTACAGCAGTATACCGTATACCCAACGAACACATAAGGCGAATAGAAGGGGCATTAGAGCTCTGGGTTGATGCTGGACCTACTAGAGCGAGACAATGACTTACGGAGAGCCTCTTGAGCGGGAAGCTGTACAGCGGTATACCGTATACCCAACGAACACTTAAAACCAATGTAAGGGGCATTAGAGCCCTGGCTTGATGCCGGCCCTACTACAGCGAGACTATGACTTACGGAGAGCCCCTTGAGCGGGAAGCTGTACAGCAGTATACCGTATACCCAACGAACACATAACACCAATAGAAGGGGCATTAGAGCTCTGGGTTGATGCCGGACCTACTAGAGCGAGACTATGACTTACGGAGAGCCTCTTGAGCGGGAAGCTGTACAGCGGTATACCGTATACCCAACGAACACATATAACCAATGTAAGGGGCATTAGAGCCCTGGCTTGATGCCAGCCCTACTACAGCGAGACTATGACTTACGGAGAGCCCCTTGAGCGGGATGCTGTACAGCAGTATACCGTATACCTAACGAACACATAAGACCAATAGAAGGGGCATTAGAGCCCTGGGATGATGCCGGCCCTACTACAGCGAGACTACGACTTACGGAGAGCCCCTTGAGCGGGAAGCTGTACAGCAGTATACCGTATACCCAACGAACACATAAGACCAATAGAAGGGGCATTAGAGTCCTGGGTTGATGCTGGCCCTCCTACAGCGAGACAATGACTTACGGAGAGCCCCTTGAGCGGGAAGCTGTACAGCGGTATACCCAACGAACACAAAAGACCAATCGAAGGGGCATTAGAGCCCTGGGTTGATGCCGGCCCTCCTACAGCGAGAGTATGACCATTGATTTTACTATACATAGAAGCTAGTTCCATCCAATGTTAAATTTTAAGGCACGGAATATGGGAGCGACCGTGCTGCAACCTGTCGTCAATCAAGTTAAAGAGGTCGAAATTGCCTCCAGTTTTGACTGTTCGGTTGCAACCTAGGAGCAGTAAAGGAAACTAATCACTCCCTCCCATTCTCTCATTCCTCTTCTTTCTTTTAAGACGCTCGTCCGGACTGTCGCCACTGCTTCTGTCTACTGTCGCCGATTGGCCTTGATAGTGGGTCAAAGTGGGATATTATTCCTTGTTGTGCTATGTCTTGCACGGAAAGAAATCGCGATCTTTTATTTAGGCCTTAAGGGTTTGTGAATATGAAAAATTTTATTTTTACCCAACGAACACATAAAACCAATGTAAGGGGCATTAAAGCCCTGGGTTGATGCCGGCCCTACTACAGCGAGACAATGACTAACGGAGAACCTCTTGAGCGGGAAGCTGTACAGCGGTATACCGTATACCCAACGAACACATAAGACCAATCGAAGGTTGAATTAGAGCCCTGGGCTGTTGCCGGCCCTACTACAGCGAGACTATGACTTACGGAGAGCCTCTTGAGCGGGAAGCTGTACAACGGAATACCGTATACCCAATGAACACATATAACCAATGTAAGGGGCATTAGAGCCCTGGGTTGATGCCGGCCCTACTACAGCGAGACAATTACTTACGAAGAGCCTCTTGAGCGCGGATCTGTACAACGGAATACCGTATACCCAACGAACACATAAGACCAATAGAAGGGTCATTAGAGCCCTGGGCTGATGCCGGCCCTACTACAGCGACACTATGACTTACGGAGAGCCCCTTGAGCGGGCAGCTGTTCTGCAGTATACCTTATACCTAACGAACACATAAGACCAATAGAAGGGCATTAGAGCCCTGGGTTGATGCCGGCCCTACTACAGCGAGACTATGACTTACGGAGAGCCTCTTGGGCGGGGAGCTGTACAGCGGTATACCGTATATCCAACGAACACATAAGACCAATCGAAGGTGCATTAGAGCCCTGGGCTGATGCCAGCCCTACTACAGCGAGACTATGACTTACGAAGACCCTCTTGAGCGGGAAGCTGTACAGCGGTATACCGTATACCCAACGAACACATAAGACCAATCGAAGGTTGAATTAGAGCCCTGGGCTGTTGCCGGCCCTACTACAGCGAGACTATGACTTACGGAGAGCCTCTTGAGCGGGAAGCTGTACAACGGAATACCGTATACCCAATGAACACATAAGAACAATCGAAGGTGCATTAGAGCCCTGGATTGATGCCGGCCCTACTACAGCGAGACAATTACTTACGGAGAGCCTCTTGAGCGCGGATCTGTACAACGGAATACCGTATACCCAACGAACACATAAGACCAATAGAAGGGTCATTAGAGCCCTGGGCTGATGCCGGCCCTACTACAGCGACACTATGACTTACGGAGAGCCCCTTGAGCGGGCAGCTGTTCTGCAGTATACCTTATACCTAACGAACACATAAGACCAATAGAAGGGTCATTAGAGCCCTGGGCTGATGCCGGCCCTACTACAGCGACACTATGACTTACGGAGAGCCCCTTGAGCGGGCAGCTGTTCTGCAGTATACCGTATACCCAACGAACACATAAGGCCAATCGAAGGTTGAATTAGACCCTGGGCTGTTGCCGGCCCTACTACAGCGAGACTATGACTTACGGAGAGCCTCTTGGGCGGGGAGCTGTACAGCGGTATACCGTATATCCAACGAACACATAAGACCAATCGAAGGTGCATTAGAGCCCTGGGCTGATGCCAGCCCTACTACAGCGAGACTATGACTTACGAAGACCCTCTTGAGCGGGAAGCTGTACAGCGGTATACCGTATACCCAACGAACACATAAGACCGATAGAAGGGACATTAGAGCCCTGGGATGATGCCGGCCCTACTACAGCGAGACTATAACTTACGGAGAGCCTCTTGAGCGGGAAGCTATACAGCGGTATACCGTATACCCAACGAACACATAAGACCGATAGAAGGGGCATTAGAGCCCTGGGTTGATGCCGGCCCTACTACAACGAGATTATGACTTACGGAGAGCCTCTTGAGCGGGAAGCTGTACAGCGGTATACCGTATACCCAACGAACACATAAGACCGATAGAAGGGACATTAGAGCCCTGGGATGATGCCGGCCCTACTACAGCGAGACTATAACTTACGGAGAGCCTCTTGAGCGGGAAGCTTTACAGCGGTATACCGTATACCCAACGAACACATAAGACCGATAGAAGGGGCATTAGAGCCCTGGGTTGATGCCGGCACTACTACAGCTAGACTATAACTTACGGAGAGCCTCTTGAGCGGGAAGCTATACAGCGGTATACCGTATACCCAACGAACACATAAGACCGATAGAAGGGGCATTAGAGCCCTGGGTTGATGCCGGCCCTACTACAACGAGATTATGACTTACGGAGAGCCTCTTGAGCGGGAAGCTGTACAGCGGTATACCGTATACCCAACGAACACATAAGACTAATAGAAGGGGCATTAGAAAAAGAAATTCCCATAACCTGGTCAGCATTACGTTTTCAAATATCTTTGAGATAACTGACTCCAGCATTACAGATCTGTGACTGTTGCAATTCTTTTTTTCCATTTTATAGATTGGTCTTGCCATTGATGTCTTCAGACTTTTAATGAGATGACATAATGGCTTCAAAAGATGAAATGAAACTTTTTTAAAGGTAAATTGGGGTAATTCATCAAATCCTGACGATTTCTTGTTTTTTAAGCTTTTAATAACACTGTCTATTTCTTTCTCTTATGTTGGGCGAGGAAAAAACTGATTTCAACAGATTTTGTTATATGAGGTATGTCATAAAATTTTGTGCTAGTATTATTCCCCACATTTGAAAAGAAATCAACAAATTCGTTACATATATCATCAAGGTATTTAATTTGCTGGCCATTATTTGTTTCTAACCTTATTTTAGATAAATATTTCGTAGCTGTAAATAGAAAGTAATTTTTTAGTAAAATCTCACAAATTTAAATTTTATTAAGAACGCTTTCTCCGGTTAAGGCATCTTCAGTCGTAAATACAGTATAAACAGAAAACATATGTGAATAAAAATAACAACAAAATCACATTTAAAACATTAAATACTAGTTAAATTAAATTTAGTGGCTAAGTTTGATAGGAATTATTATGAATTAAAACATAACTTAGTTTAGAGTTTTCAGTTTTCGATAAGATATCGTCTTTAATTAAAGGTAAAAATACTTAATTGTTTATATATTTATATAAATTTAAATATTTATTTAATTAAATATTTAATAATTAAAGGTAAAAAAAAGGTTTAGAGACGGATGGGAAATACATTCATCTTTCAAAACTGCCATACATGCACTTTCAATTTGGTTTCTTTTGGTCCATAAAGGTTATTTTAAAATTACACTTGTATAAATAAAATTTATATCATGTTTAACTAACTTTTATTTATCTATATTTTCTTTTTTATAATTGTAAATGTGTTCATTTATTATAATTC